>OY740787.1:58736887-59214329 GCA_963514005.1 Raja brachyura
TGAAACAAATATTAAACAATCTTACTTGGATTACCTGAAATTAAAGCATATAATTAGTTAGTTATCTAATTGTAGCTAATTACAAAATTCAATGAGTAGATCTAAACATCTATCAATTTCTTAAGAAAAGATAAACTTTTTTAAAATTGCCTAAGTGTCCAAATAACATTCACACAATAATCCACAATATAACATAATTTTTTAATCTCATTTTCATGAATTTCTGGGCCAAATGGAAGGAATTTAGTATTTTATGCCTGTAAATTAATGGCCATTTAAATCAACTAGCGAGTGGGTTTTAGTAGAATGCGGTGGATTAGAACGTTGCGGTTAGCGGTGAAGTCGGGGGGAAAAATACTGGGGGTTCATACATTTTTTGGGGACCCCATTTCGCAACATAAAAATATTATTAATGCCTCCCGAAAAACCAACTTTTAATATAAAAATAAAGTATTTACCTTTTTTTCTCCCCTACGCAAAATGCTTCCGGTTGTCTACGCTCACGGCTTTTGAAGGTGATTATTAAATTACTCTAGTTAATAAATAATCTAGAGTAATTTAAAAATACCACCATTCATTAAATGTCGGAGCGATTTTTCTTCAGCAACCAAATCGCCCGACATTCATCGATTATCCAGGCCTGTGGAAAAACGGCACTTTAAGCCCGCCCCCCTCTGCAAGGCGCGAAAGTCGCGCACACGGGGAGCGGCAGAAGTGCAGCGCCGCTAAAGGTAAGTTTTGTAACATACCTACAAGTAGTAATTTCATTGTTTTGTTTTGGGACATATGACAATAAACCACTCTTGACTCCTAAAGGATCCAGTACTGATTGACATCTTTAATTTGGACAAAACACAAAGTGCTGAAGAAACTCAGTGGACCATACAAAGTTTCAAGTCTGGACCCCTCTTCCCAAATTGTGGCCAGTTCATACCTCCACAGATGCTGCCTGACCCGCTGAGTTCCACCAGCACTCTGTGTTTGATCGAGATTCCAGTGTCTACATTCCTGTGTTGTCATCTTTAACTTGTCAATTATTCTAATCAAATCACATCCCCCTGTCCTCATCCACCCATATCCCCCCCCTCTAGCGCTACATTTCACTCCTCATCTTCTCTTCTTAACCAACACCCTTTTATCTCCTTTTCACCTCCAGCCTTTGTCACTTACTCCACCCATCAGGAAGAAGGGTTTCGGCCCGAAACGTCGCCTATCTCCTTCGCTCCTTAGATACTGCTGCACCCGCTGAGTTTCTCCAGCCTTTTGTGTACCCTGCCACCTATCACACCTAGGAAGGAACTGCAGATGCTGGTTTACACTGAAGATAGACATAAAATGCTGGAGTAACTCAGTGGGACAGGCAGCATCTGTGGAGGGAATGGACTGGCAACATTTTGGGAAGAAGGGTCCCGACTCAAAACGTTGTCTGACCCACTGTGAGAAGGAATGGGAGACGTTTCAAGCCAAGACCCTTCTGACTGCGAGTCGGGAGAGAGGGAGACTATGAAGGTGTAAGATGTGAAACCGACAGATCAAAGCAGACAATCAAAGAAGTGTAGACTAGATCATTGTTAGCTGAAGGGAAGGTGACAACGATGGGACTGGGGAAAATAAATGGTCGGCACGGACTGGAAGGGCCGAGAAGGCCTGCTTCCGTGCTGTAATTGTTATATGGTTATATGGTTAACGAGGCATGCAATCAATAACATTAATCAGGACAGTGAAACTTTTCCACCTATCACTATCAGGCTTTGTCCTGTCCACACCTCTATTTCCAGCCTCTCCCCCACACTATCTGTCTGAAGAATTCTGTCCCAAAACATTGCCTGTCCATTCCCTCGAATACTGCCTGACCCACTGAGTTCCTCCAGCACTTTGTAATTTGCTCAAGATTCAAGCACCTGCAGTTCCCTGTGTATCTATATTTTGATGTATTTTACTGATGAGGTCATCTTCTTGCTGCTAATATTCCTCTACTCTCTCTATAACTTATTTAATGACTTGGTATAATGCAAAATGTGAATAAAAGGGTCTCGACTTGAAATGCTACCTATCCATGTTTCCAGAGATGTTGCCTGACCCACTGAGTTACACCAGCACTTTGTGTCCGTTCTTGTTTCCTTGTTTCTAATGAATAGAATGATGTTTCTTTTTCACTCCTACTTCAAAGATTGAAATTGCCTATTGATTGTCTGAAGTCACCCAAGCTTTTTTGAAGCTATAAATACAAGTAGACTTGAATGGCATATAATTAAAACTGCTCCAGTTTAATGAACAAAATTATAATTATAGAAATTATATAATTGAAAACTGAATGAGGCTCTCGTCGTTCCTTTTGTCTGTCAAGTTTATTTTAAGAGCCGTGTGATTAGTCCCACTCTGTGCCTCCTGCATTTGTTTTCTTTCAAGTATTTATTACATTCCCATTTGAAAGTTTCTATTGAATCTGTTTTCGGTGGCATTTTATGTAGTTCCAGTTCATGATGGTTCACAGCAGGAAAATTAATTCCATCAGTTGCCTCTTTAACAATTGCCCTAAATCAATTTCCTTTATTTTATTTCACATTTTAGAGATGCAGTGTGCAAACGGACCCTTCGACCCATCAAGTCCGCACCAATCACCGCTGACACTAGCACTACTCTACACACTAGGGACAGTTTACAATTTTACCAAAGCCAATTTATTGACACATAAAGTACTGGAACCAGTCTCTCAACATTTACTGTACATCTTCCCAGTGACCATCAGGGTATTGACTGCCACAAATTCCAACTAAACTCCGAACTACTGTGTTCAAGGAGATTTGTATAGGGTGGACAATATTGAGAGTAATGACTCAATGGTGATTATGTCACATGAGGTGTATCATGCCATCACTAAGCTGTCCAACAACAAAGCAAGTGGCTTTTGGGCTCCAGAGGAACAAGCAACCAAACTAATTCATATCAGGAGGATTTACATATTTGAGTTGAGGAACAATATTCTGTTTTCCTTTATCAATTCTTTATCTTTGGCATTAATAACATATTTTATGCAATTGACCAATATTTCATTTCCATATTTCCATATTAATGTGGAAGTGAAATATTACTTCATTTCTGCTGTTAGAAACATAAAGAATTCCACTAAAAAGTCTGCAACAAAATGAGTCACACAGCACGGAAACAGACCTTCAGACCAACTCGTCCATGCCGACCAAGATGTCCCATCTGCACAAGTCCCGACTGCCTGCATTTGGCCCATATCCCTCTAAACCTGCCCATGTACCTGTCCAAATGTCTGCCAAATGTGTTATGTACCCATGTCAACTACCTCCTCCAACGGGATCCCACCATTGGCCACATCTTCCCATCTCCTCCCCATCTGCTTTCTGCAGAGACCGCTCCCCCCGTAATTCGTCCCTTCCCACCCAAAACACCCCCTCTCCTGGCACTTCCCTTGCAACCGCAGGAAATGCTACACCTGTCGCTTCACCTCCCCCCTTGACTCCATTCAAGGACCCAAGCAGTGTTTCCAGGTGCGGCAGAGGTTCGCCAGCACCTCCTCCAATATCATCTATTGCATCCGCTGCTCTAGGTGTCAGCTGCTCTACATCGGTGAGACCAAGCATAGGCTTGGCGATCGCTTCGCACAACACCTCCGCTCTGTTCGCAATAACCAACCTGATCTTCCGGTGGCTCGGCACTTCAACTCCCCCTCCCATTCTGAATCTGACCTTTCTGTTCTGGGCCTCTTCCATGGCCAGAGTGAGGCTCACCGTAAATTGGAGGAGCAGCACCTCATATTTTGCTTGGGCAGTTTACACCCCAGCGGTATGAACATTGACTTCTTTAATTTCAGGTAGTCCCTGCTTTCTCCTCCCCTTCCCAGCTCTCCCTCAGCCCACTGTCTCCGCCTCTTCCTGTCTTCTTCCCGCCCACCCCCACCCTCACATCAGTCTGAAGAAGGATCTCGACCCGAAACGCCGCCTATTTCCTTCGCTCCAGTGATGCTGCCTCACCCGCTGAGTTTCTCCAGCATTTTTGTCTACCTTCGATGTTCCAGCATCAGCAGATCCTTCTTAAACACCTCCTCCAACAGCTCATTCTATATACCCACTGCCCTCTGTTTGGGGAAAAAGTTGCCCCTCAGGGTTTCTATTAAATCTTTCCCCCTCACTTGAAACCTACAACCCCTGGTTCTTGTTTGCTGTACTCTGGGTAAATGACTATTGTGTATTTATCCTATCTATTCCCCTCATGATTCAATGCATGGTTTTTAATCTTGAAATATCAGGTATAGTAGACAGTCAGAATGTTTTTCCATGGGTGGGAATATCAAAGACTAAACATGAGTTTAAGGTGAGAGGGACAAGGTTTAACGATGCGTTATTTTTTTTTATACAAAGTGTTGTGGGTGCCTGGAACATGCTGCCAGAGGTGGTGGTTGAGGTGGATATGACAGTGATGTTTGGTTGGTGTGGACAAGTTGGGCTCCATGACTATGACTCGAAGTACTAAAGACTTGCCATTAATATACAAATCGTGGTGATAATTTTGAGTTTTGAAATCCTCTTGAGTAATCTTGGGTTAGTGCTTAATTGCTACAGCAAGTTTCAGCCAACAAGTTTGTTGATCACATAATTATCATCAACTTTTACAGATTGCTTCAAGTTTAAAGATTTGTTGACATCCATGGTATTTCCTTCTCCTTTACCTCGAATGTAATTGTAATCTTAATGCATTGTGATATGTTATCAACAACAACCCTGTTCTGCTCTACTTTAGTCAGCATTTAATTTCCTTAAAACAACTATCAATTGTCGCTGTAACTTTGATCCTCTCCAATACTTAGAAATTACCTCCGAGTCTGAGAAGTTATGAAGTCAAACAGCACAGAAAGTCATCCTTGTAGTTTTAGTTTTCTTTAGAGGTACAGCGTGGAAACAGACACTTTGGCCAACGCATCGGTGCAGTCCAGCGATCATGCGTACATTACTTCTATCCTACACACTTGGGACAATTTACAGAAGTGACTTAATCTACAAACCTATATGCCTTCGGGATGTGGAAGGAACCTGGTGCACTGAGAGAAAACCCATGCGATCACAGGGAGAACATACAAACTCTGTACAGGCAGCACGCGTAGTCAGGATCGAACTCGGGTCCCTGGACCTGTAAAACATGAGTTCTGCACCCTAATACTCCATAATCCAGGCCATCATTCTGATGAACCTCCTCTGCATCCATTCCAAACCCACTTCTGTTCTGTATTGGGGTGACCAGAACTGGACTCAATACTCCAAATGCAGTCAAACTAAAGTGCTTTAAGGTGCATCATGACTTCCTGAGTCTTGTACGTAATGTCCTGGCCAGTGAAGGCAATCATTCCATGTGTCTTCTCTACCGCTCTCTCCATTTGTGTTGCTGCTCCTTGATGTATGTATAAAGCAGAAAAAAAACCCAGCTGTAGTCCATAATCTTGATGTATGGTGGGGTAGGTTCAAGGGACAAGAGCCTCATTCCTGCTGTCATGTGTTCTTGTGAAACATTTTCTATAATTACGTGGGATTTAAACTTTCATGTTTAACGTATGAAGACCATTTAATGGCACCAGGTCTGTACTCGTTGGAGTTAGAAGGATGAGGGGAGGGATTGCGAGGGGAAGGTAGATCAGCCATGATTGAATGGTGGTGGACTCAATGGGCCGAATGGCCTTATTCTGCTCCCATGACTCATGAATTTATGTTGAGGATGTGTTTTTTTTTTCTGGGGGTTCACAACATTTTGCCTTTTTATGTTGATGCTGTACCTCCTGGGTCTAGCTTCCATTGCACTTGCCACTATGATTCATGCCATTGTTACCAGTCTGCTTTTGGTTTTGTATTGAAATGCAGCCTTTGCTATCATTCTGTGTCTGTAAAGTACCGTTGTTGTGCATATGAGATTAATTTCTTTCCAACTCAATTATACACAGAATATTGGAATTCTGTGTATTCAGTCAGTGTGCAGGAACAGGCCCTTTGGCCCATAATGTCCATGTCGAACATGAAGCCAAGTTAAACTAATCTCCTCTGCCTACACGTGATCTATATCCTTCCATTCCCTGCATATCCATGTGCCTATTTAAAAGACTCTAAAAGACTATTGTATCTGTCTCCACCACCAACCCTGGCAGCACATTCCAGGCACTCACCACCCTCTGTGTAAAAACGTGACCCTCACATCTCCATTTAAACTTTGCCCTTTACGCCTTATAGCTATACCCTCTTATCCTGTAAAAAAGTATCCTACTTAACCAAAAGCATTAATATAGATGTCCAAATAAATTAGTCGAGGCAAGTACTGTAAAAACATTTTAAAAACATTTGGGCAAGTATATGGATAGGAAAGGTTTGGTATGGGCGATATGGGCCAAATGCAGGTAAGTGGGACTAGTGCAGATGGGGCATGTTGGTCAGCAGGGGCAAATTGAGTCGAAGAGCCTGGTTCTGTGCTGTAAGACTCTCTGACTGATATAAGCAAAAGAGATGTCTGTAACCCTGAGCATCTTCTCAATGGTACCGATTTTACAATCCCTATAGTTCTTATCTTGCTACTTTCACTGCTGTATTATAACTTTGATGTTTCTAGCTGTGGTGTCAGATGTTCACCTCTGATCTCAGTCTTCAGCCTTCGACACGTTTGTTGCCATGGTGACTTACAAATATTTTCTTGCCTTCAATTTCCATTATCTTCTTCCTTTGCACAACTATGTGCAGAATATTTGCGCATACTTTTATTGCTTGTTACTGGGCCAACAATTCCAGAGCCGCCTTCTGTCAAGAATTTAGTCAAGGGAGGCACAGTAGCTCAGCGATAGAGTTACTGCCTCACAGAGCCAGAGAACTGGGTTCGATCCCGACTCTGGGTGTTGTCTGTACATAGTTTGTACGTTCTCCCTGTGACCACGTGGGTTTTCTCCGGGTGCTCTGGTTTTGTCCCACTCTTCAAAGACGTGTGGATTTATAGGTTAACTGGCCTCTGGAAATTGGCCTTTGTGTTTTTCAGTACAATTTAAGTTAGAAGAGAGACACTGATCTTGTGGTCACCCCATTACAGGAAGGGTGTGGAGGCTTTTGAGATGGTGCAGAGAGGTTTACCAGAATGCTGTCTGGATTAGGACATATTAGCTACAGGTAGTGATTGGACAGACTTGGATTGTTTTTTCTGGAACATTGGAGGTTGAGGGCAGGCCTTATAGAAGTATATACAATTATGAGGTATGGATATGGTAGACAGTCAGAATCTTTTTTCCCAGGGTGGAAATGTCAAGAACTAGAGCACATAGCTTTAATGTGAGAGGTACAATCTTTAAAGGAGATGTACAGGGAGCATTGTTGTAACACTAATCAAAATTCAGCTGGATTTTACATAGTTATTGGAAAGAATAAAGATGAAGGAGGATAAAGCTTCCACATTGGGATTAGGATTATTTTGCCAGTCTTGTAATGGAGGGATATGGATTATGTGCAGGCAGATAAAAGTGTTGGTCTTGGCATCATGTTCAGCACAGACATTGTGGGCCAAAGGGCATGTTCCTGTGCTGTACTGAAATATGTTCTAATATCAGTTCTCGGTCCAGAGACAATGGTTACAATGGCATTTGGTGCCATTCTGATGCATAATTTTATAAAAAGTCATGTATCTTAATTGAGAAACATTAAATACTGTTATCGAAACATTCTATTTAAATTGGTAAATGATATAATATTTTTTCACTAATTTTGACGTAGGAACCCAGGAAAAGGATGATCGTCAAACGTTTACTTTAATGGACTACTTCAAAGGAACATACAGATATAAATCATATTATATTCAGTGGATATCAGGTAATGATTATTATTTCATTGTTTCTCACTCCATAACACTGATTTTAAAATTGTCAAAGGGGTTAAAAGAAACCTAACAATGATAGAGCTGTATTGATGAAGTTTACAAGAGATAAAATAGGCATGTTATTGTTTCTTTGAAAATCTAACTTGGAATACTCACCATATCCTTCATCTATCCAGAGCAACAGATTAAATAAAAAGGAACTGCAGGTGCTGGTTTACAAAATAAAAGCCATCGAGTGGTGGAGTGACTCGGGTCAGCCGGCAACTCTGCAGAATATGGATAGGATTATCCATTGATAGGATATAACATAGTCATACAGCACAGGAATAATGCCTATGGCACAATTTATCCAGGCCGAGCAAGATGCTCCATCTAAACTAATCTCATTTGGCTCCTTTGGTCCACGTCCCTCTAAACCTTTCCTATCCATGTATCTGTCCATGCTGTTATAGAGCCTGCCTCAACTACTTCCTCTGACAGCTTGTTCCATGCATTCACCACAGTGCCCCTTGGGTTCCTATTCAAACTTACCCCCATCACCTTAAACCTATGTCCTCTGGTGCTTGATTCCCCTACCCTGGGGAGAAGACTCTCTACATTCACCCTATCTACTCCAAACATGTTGCAGCTAATGTTGTGGAAACAGTCCTTATGGCACGGCACAAGATGCTGGAGGAATTCAACAAGTCGGGCAGCATCTGTGGATGGAATGCACAGGCGATGTTCTGGATTGAAGGGTTCTGACCAGAGGTATCAGCCACCCATTCCCTCCACAGATGCTGACCGACCCACTGCCCTACAAGTACAGATGATGGAATCTTGAGCAAAGAGCAGCAGGAACTCAGTGGGTCAGGCAGCATCTGTGGACAGACGATGTGTCAGGTTGGGACGCTTCTCAGAGACATCACCATAATTCTCTTACATTTTATTGCCCCTCATCAACTATCCAAAGCATTCATTCTTTCCTCCATTGTTATGGAGCCACTGCAGTGTGTATCACCTCAAAATGCACTGTATTTAATCTTGTGGTTCTCCCAAAGCCTTTGGGTTTAGTTTAGAGACAGTGTGGAAACAGGCCCTTTGGCCCACCGAGTCTGTGCCAACCGACGATCACCCTGTACACTAGTCCTATCGTACACACAAGGGACAATTTACAGAAGCCAATTAATCTACAACTCTGCACATCTTTGGAATGTGGGAGAAAACCAGAGCGCCCAGGAAAAACCCAAATGGTCATAGGGATAACATACAAACTTGATACGGACAGTACCCATAGTCAGGATCAAATCTGAGTCTCTGGCGCTGTAACTCTACCACTGCGCCATCGTGCTTCCCACTACTGCCTGACCTGTTGATTTACTCCAGCACTTAGCCTTTTTTTGTAAACCGGCATTTGCAGTTCCTGATATCCATCAATTTTACAAGTGGTGAGTTCATATTACTTAATATCTTTATCTGGTTCTGATATACCCCTTGTCACATTTCTAGATTACACCAAGGTTGCCTTAATATTTTCTCATTATTGAAATATATGCAACTACATTGATACTTAAATTGTTTCCCTTGCCCCATTGATACTTTCAGAGTCTGAATACTTACGTACATCCAAAGGCAACCAGATTCTGCACAATGTTGAAACGAATGAATCGCGCATTTTTGTGCACAACACCACCTTTGTAAGTATTTTTATTTTATACGTGAAAGATTGTGTGATATCTCGTTGGGCTTGTAGATGTATTGATTTGCACCAGTTTTTTTTTTCTGTCTGCTATGAAGTTTGTCATGTTTTTTAAACTAAACCTGTGCAGCAAATGAACTTATGGCAGTGATCAATAAAGCTGGGTAAAAATGACATATGACCAATTAAACAAAACAATTTTTAGTTTAAACTAGACTAAGTGGCACCCATTGGGTCCCTGTCACATGGGGGGCCTAAACCCCAACACAACCTGTTCCCCAAAAGCAATATTGCACCACTCACCCATAGCCCCCAACTGGGCAGGCACAGCTCATTTCCCCTCATCCACCAGCACTCCCTCCTCCTCCTCTTCATCATTCTGTCTTCTTCCCCTCTCCACCTATCCTCCCCGATCGCTCCCTCACCTCTCCCTCCCTCTCCTTTCTGCTACCCTCACTCCTTCCCTCTCTCCCTCCATAACTCCTCTCCCCTCCTATCCCTCTATCCCCCAACTCCTCACCTCCCCCTATCTCCCCCCCCCCACTGTCCCTCCTCACCTCCCCACTTCCCCCCCCCTCCTTCCCCCATCCTCTCCCACAAGTCCCCCCACCATCCTCACCTCCCCAGGATCTCGAGGTTGCCGCTCCTCTGCCTCCTTGCGTGCCCGCAGCAGGCATCAGCCTTAGAGCCAGACTCGGCGCCCATGCCTCCGATCTTCTGTGCCGGCCGAGCCACCATCTCAATTGTGTCCGCCGCCGCTGCCACCATCTCAATTGCGTCCTCAGCTGCCCCAACTGCGCAGGTGCGGCTGAGGACCTGTCGGGTGCCCTTTGCGATGCCAGTAAATGCGTGATTTTTAAGGGTTTTAAACCTTAATAACATTTAAAATATACCATTGAACTGAACAAAACTTGTCACACTTACAGCGCAGGACAATAGTGAGTAGGGTGGGGAAGAATGTTATCGCTATCGCGCAAGTAACTCAGCCGGTCAGGCAGCATCTCTGGAGAACATAAATAGGTGATGTTTTTGGGCAGGACCCTTCTTCAAGCCTGTAGAACCAGCACCTGAAGTTTCTTGTTTCTATGTACGTATTGATGCTATCACAGGAACCATCCTTGTGTGACATTTTTTGGAGCTTCTCTAACACTTTCTTGTCCTTCTAATAATGTAGTGATGTTTGCTGAGCACAGACCTCTATTTGAGACCAGACCAGTGTTTTATAACTGTACAGATTTTACATTTTATGCCTCCAAGTACAAATTCTACTGTGCTCAGTTGCTGTGGTATCTGAGAAAATTGATGTTTCCACATTTCTAAACCGATTGTAGCATCGAATGACCTGAAATAGTACATTTTGACTTGGCACATGTCTGTGTGTTTGATTCTTATGAGGCCGATGCTCTCAAATAGATTGGATGATTGGAAATGGAGGCCAGTCATAAAAGGGGCTGCTTCTGATTAATTTAAGGTGTGTTTTGACTCCAGCTCCAATCAACTTTTTATATTTGGCACTAAGTGACCCATTGGCCGATGATACAAAGGTAGGCTGGACATACATTGTGAGAAGACTACAGAGAGATACAGAGCAAAACTAGAGTGGGCCAGGCAGCATCTGTGAAAGGAATAGACATCAATAACAGAGCCACACAGCAGGGAAACGGGTCCTTCGGCCCAACTTGCCACTTGTAGCTTGACAATGCTTAAGGATTAATAAATGTTGGAAGCATTGGTTAAAAATGAAGGACCAAGCATTTCACCACCTTCTGATTTAACTTTCTTACAGAGGGACACAACTGGTTTAGTGATAGTACAAAAATCTGGCAAATAAAATATTTTCTCTAGCCCATTGCAGACATTGGACTTTGTCTCTGGAAGTAATGCATTACAAAGCTGAGAACTATATTCTGTATTCTGTACCTTCCCTTTTGTTCTACCTATCGTACTTGAGGTTGACCTGATTGTATTTATTATCTGATTCGATCGGATAGCATGCAAAATAAAGCTTATCATTGCAGCTCAGTACATGTGACAATAGTAAACCTAAACCTAATATTACTGGCAGTCTGAAGAAGGGTCTTACCCTTTTCTCCAGGGATGCTGCCTGCCGAGATACTCCAGGACTTTGTGTCCTTTTTTTGTAAACCAGCATCTGCAGCTCCTTGTTTATTTGAATTGGGGGGGGGGGGGCAGGGAACTGGGGGGGGGGGGGGGGGGGGGGTAGAGGGGTCAAGTGAGTCAAGGAAGGGGGAATGTGCGGTTCACATTGTTTGGGAGGGGGGAGGGAGCAAAGGGGGGTAAGGACCAGGAGACAGCAGGGGTAAGGGGTGGGGAACCTCAGGGAGGAGGTCACATTGTTTGGGGGTGGGGAGGGTGTTGCAATTTAGGAAGTCAAACCAGGGCAGGATCTTCACTTTGAATGGCGGGGCACTGGGGGAATGTGTGGAGCCGAGGGATCTAGCAGTGCGGGTACGAGTTGGGCCGAAGGGCCTCTTTCCAACGCTGTATGAATGTATGACGAAGTGCTGGAGCAACTCAGCAGGTCAGGCAGCATCTGTGGAGAAGATAGACACAGTGCCTGAGCATGATGGTCTGCATCAGGGAGGTGGCTCTAGAAATAGTGGACGCTTTGGTGATCATTTTCCAATGTTCAATAGATTCAGGATCAGTTCCTGCTGTCTGGAGGATAGCTAATGTTATCCCACTTTTGAAGAAAGGAGCGAGAGAGAAAACGGGGAATTACAGACCAGTTAGCCTGACGTCGGTGGTGGGAAAGATGCTGGAGTCAATTATTATAGAGGTAATAATGCGGCATTTGGATAGCAGTAAAAGGATTAGTCCAAGTCAGCATGGATTTATGAAAGGAAAATCATGCTTGGCTAATCTTCTGGAATTTTTGGAGGATGTGACAAGTAAAATGGATGAAGGGGAGCCAGTGGATGTAGTATATCTAGACTTTCAGAAAGCGTTTGTTAAGGTCCCGCACGGGCGACTGGTGACTAAAATTAGAGCACATGATATTGGGGGTAGGGTGTTGATGTGGGTAGAAAATTGGTTGGCAGACAGGAAGCAAAGAGTAGGAGTGAACGGGTCCTTTTCAGAATGGCAGGCAGTGGCTAGTGGAGTGCCGCAAGGCTCAGTGTTGGGGCCGCAACTGTTTACCATATATATTAATGATTTGGAAGAGGGAATTAGGAGCAACACTAGCAAGTTTGCGGATGACTCAAAGCTGGGTGGCAGTGTGAACTGTGAAGAGGATGTTAGGAGGTTGCAGGGTGACCTGGACAGGTTGAGTGAGTGGCCAGATGTGTGGCAGATGCAGTATAATATTGATAGATGTGTGGTTATCCACTTTGGTGGCAAAAACAAGGCGGCAGATTATTATCTCAATGGGGTTAGTTAAGGGGGAGGTACAGGGAGACCTGGGTGTCCTTGTACACCGGTCACTGAAAGTTAGCATGCAGGTACAGCAGGCAGTGAAGAAAGCTAATGGAATGTTGGCCTTCAGAACAAGAGGATTTTAGTATAGGAGTAGAGAGGTTCTTCTGCAGTTGTATAGGGCTCTGGTAAGACCACATCCGGAGTATTGTGTACAGTTTTGGTCTCCTAATTTGAGGAAGGACATCCTTGTGATTGAGGCAGTGCAGCGTGGGTTCATGAGATTGATCCCTGGGATGGCAGGACTGTCCTATGAGGAAAGATTGAAAAGACTAGGCTTGTATTCACTGGAGTTTAGAAAGATGAGGGGGAGGGATCTTATACAAACATATAAAATTATAAAAGGACTGGACAAGCTAGATGCAGGAAAAATGTTCCCAATGTTGGGCGAGTCCAGAACCAGGGGCCACAGTCTTAGAATAAAGGGGAGGCCATTTAAGACTGAGGTGAGAAAAAACATTTTCACCCAGAGTTTTGAATTTGTGGAAATCCCTGCCACAGAGGGCAGTGGAGGCCAAATCACTGGATGGATTTAAGAGAGAGTTGGATAGAGCTCTAGGGGCTAGTGGAGCCAAGGGATATGGGGAGAAGGCAGGCACAGATTATTGATTGGGGACGATCGGCCATGATCACAATGAATGGCGGTGCTGGCTCGAAGGGCCGAATGGCCTCCTTCTGCACCTATTTTCTATGTTTCTATGGAAGATTGAACATTGCAGCTCAGGCACAGGCCCCTTTATAAAGTCTGCACTAAACATGATGTTGTTAAACTAATCTCCACTGTCTCACCTGATCCATATCCCCGTCCATTCCCTGCATATTCACGTGACTATCTAAAAGCCTCATAAATGCCACTATCGTATCTGACTCCATCAGCACCACTGGCAGCGCGTTCCAGGCACCACTGCTCTCTGTGTAAAACTACCTTCTAATCCAGGCAGTATTCTGGTAAACCACGTCTGCACCTATCCAAAGCCTCCGCATCCTTCCGATGATGAGGTGACCAGAACTGCACAGAATACTCCAAATTCATCCCCACTGAAGTTCTACAAAGCTGCATCATGACTTCCTGACTCTTATACTCATGTCCAACCCTATGAAAGCAAGCACACCGCTCTACCTATTTGTGTTGCCACGTCCAGGGACCTTTGGACTTGGACCCCAAATTCCTCTGTACATCAATGCTGTTAAAGGTCATGCCGTTAACTGTATACATTTCCCCTTGCATTCGACCTCCAAAAGAGCAACATGCTGGGATTTAACTCCAGCTGCCATTTCTCTGATGATGGGATGTTGGGATCTGGAACCACCTGTCGGGTGGAGGAAGGGATTTTTACTGCACTTAAGAAGTGCCGAATGAACACTTATCAGCCCAAATGGAACATTAAGTACAGGAAAATAGGATCAGTATACAGTAGACCCTCATTATAACATACCATAATGTTGTCCGATTTTGCCGATTGTCCACTATTTATTATTAATTATATTAAGGGATTGAGGAATTATCATTATATAAGTATTAGAGACAAACCACTTCAGATACTGGTTAATACACAAAAGGTCATAATAAGTGCTGGAGCAGCTTATCGGGTCAAGCAGTAGCTCTGGAGAACATTGATAGGTGACGTTCTGGGTAGAAACCCTTCTTCAGACTGTCGATCAGGGACTGTGCCTGGAATCCAGGTGAGTTGACGGCCCCGGCTTGCTGGCGGCTGGGCGAGAGAAGGGGATCGCTGGTCGCAGCCCGCGGGCGGCTGGTGTGCAGGCAAGGGTCGGCAGTGGCAGCGGTAGGCGTCGCCTGGAAGCTGCCGCAGAAGCTGTGTGGGCTGGCGGTGGCGACAAGAGGTCCGGCGTGCAAGTGGCCAGGGAGGCGGTGTGGATCAGGTGTGGCGTTGGCAGCCTGGCCCAGCAGTGAAGGTGGATAGGTCCGAAATGTGTCATAAAGAGGTCCGTAAAACAAGGGTTTACTGTAGATTGGTACTCAATGTAACCAGCGTTTCACCAACTGACCTCCTATCTACCTCGCAGGAGATTATCTTTAATCAGACTTTACTGGACTTTATCTTGCATTAAATGTTATCCCCTTTATCCTGTATCAGTGCACTAAGAGACACGATAAAGGGAGTAAAAGTGAATCCCGATTACTGCAAGATAAAGTCCAGGAAATTCTAATCACAGATAGTCTTGAGGGTCTCCTGTGAGATGGATATTAGCTCAGGACCGCTCTCTAGTTGTTGATAAGATGCTTTAGTTGCCTGATGACAGCAGGGAAGAAACTGTCCCTGATCTGGAGGTGTGCGTTTTCACACTTCTGTACCTTTAGCCCGATGGGTGAGGGGAGAAGAGGGAGTGACTGGGATGCGACATCATTGATTATGCTGCTGGCCTTGCCGAGGCAACGTGGGGTGTAAATATAAAATTATGAGAGGCATAAATAGAAGACGGTCAGAACCTTTTCTCCCAGGATGGAAATGTCAAAGACTTGAGGATGTAGTTTTAAGGTGAGGAGGGCAAGTTTAAAGAAGATGTGTGGGAAAATGACAATATCATTCATAGCAAAAGGATTTGAGTATAGGAGCAGGGAGGTTCTTACTGCAGTTGTACAGGGTTTTGGTGAGACCACACCTGGAGTATTGCGTACAGTTTTGGTCTCCAAATATGAGGAAAGACATTCTTGCCATAGAGGGAGTACAGCGAAGGTTCACCAGACTGATTCCTGCGATGTTAGGGCTTTCATATGAGGAATGATTGAGGGGGGATCTTTTAGAAACTTACAAAATTCTTAAGGGGATGGACAGGCTAGATGCAGGAAGATTGTTCCCGATGTTGGGGAGGTCCAGAACAAGGGGTCACAGTTTAAGGATAAGGGGGAATTCCTTTAGGACAGAGATGAGGAAAACATTCTTTACACAGAGAGTGGTGAGTCTCTGGAATTCTCTGCCACAGAAGGTAGTTGAGGCCAGTTCATTGGCTATATTTAAGAGGGCGTTAGATGTGGCCCTTGTGGCTAAAGGGATCAGGGGGTATAGAGAGAAGGCAGGTACAGGATACTGAGTTGAATGATCAGCCATGATCATATTGAATGGTGGTGCAGGCTCGAAGGGCTGAATGGCCTACTCCTGCACCTATGTTCTATGTTTCTAAGTTTTGTTAACGTAACGAATGGTGGGTGCCTGGAATGCGCGTACAGGAGTGGTGGTGGAGGCAGATACAATAGTTGCATTTAAAAGGCTTTTACATAGCATGTGGATTTGCAGGGAGTGGAGGCAGAGGAGATTAGTTTAACTTGGCGTCATGCTTAGCACAGACATTGTGGACCAAAAGGCTTGTTTATCTGATGTGCTGATCTTCATTGTGGAAAAAAAACCTCCTCCTCCTCTCCTTTCTAAAAGTATGTTCTTTTATTCTGAGGCTGTGCCCTCTGCTCCTAAACTCTCCCAAATGGACAGGTGACGTTTTGGGTTGGGACTCTCCTGCAGCCTTTTACACAGGGTTACATCATCTGCAGTTCCTTGTGTTGACGTTAGTCATCTTGTTTTAACTATCTATTATTTTTGATGTCCAGGAGGAAGCCAAAGGTTTTATGTATGCGGTCTCAGCTGATGAAAAATATGTACTTCTGGAAAGTAATCGCACACAGGTAAAGAGGCATTTTGTGATCTTTATTATTGGTTTAATACAATCAAAAGCATTGAACACATCCAGTGGGAACACTTGCAAATCTTGCAGAATCCAGAACATTTTATTTAAACAAATACTCCATATTCCATTCATGTGAGCAATGAAGTGTATCTTTATTGATGGTTCGAATTCCCAGTCAAGGAACCTTACAGCGGGGAAACAAGCCCTTCTACCCCTCATCCATGCTGACCAGGATGCCCCATCTAAGCTAGTCCCATTTACCCACGATTGTCCCATATCACTCTCAAACCTTTCCTAATCATGTACCTATCCAAGAGTCTTTTAAATGTTGTTATTGTACCTGCCTCAACTACCTCCTCTGGCAGCTCGTTCCATATACCATAGTGAGAAAAAGGTTGCCCATTAGGTTCCTATTAAATCTCTCACTTCTCAGCTTAAACCTATGTCCTTTTGTTCTATTTCCCCTACACTGGTAAAAGACTATTTGCATTCAGCCTTTCTATTCCCCTCATTATTTTATACACCTCTGTAAGATCATCAATCAGCACCCCGCACTCCAAGGAATAAAGTCCCAGAGTATCTTTAATGTTATTGAATATTATATTCCCCACTATGATATCTATCCAGTCAAATGAAACTGCAACTAAAAAGTTTCACCATTATTTTAGACTGCAGATGGTTTAAAGTATTTGAGGTTTCCATTTCTGCTTTGTTTGTCCAATGCAGTGCATGGGGAGCTAAACCAAATAGACCCTCAGTTAAAACTGAATAGATATGGAAGGCAGGATCAATTAAGGACCAGTCTGAGAAGGAGGAAGGGGCAGGATGTAGATTGGCCTGTAGGTAGATTAGGACGTAATACTGACGGTAGAAATGCTGCTTTACAGCACCAGAGACCCGGATTCGATCCTGACTAAGGCGGCTCTCTGTATAGAATTTGTACATCCTCCCTTTCACTTTGAGGGTTGTCTACGGGTGCTCCGGTTTCCTGCCACACTCCAAAGCTGTGCAGGTTCGTAGGTTAATTGCCATTGGTAAAAATTGGAAATTGCCTCTAATGTGTTGTGTGTGCTAGTGAAACGTGGACTCGGTCGGCTGAAGGGCCTGTTTCCGTGCTGTATCTCTAACCTAACCTAAAATTATTTGGGCAAAGTATGCTCAGATGATTAGGGAAGCCTATCTCCCTGCAAGTGAGAGTTCAGCCTAGCTGTGTGGGGTGAAAACGGGAATTGAGACATATGAAGATAGATACATAGTGCTGGAGTAACTCAGCGAGTCAGGCAGCATCTCTGGAGAAAAGGAATAGGTGACGTTTTGGGTCGGAACCCTTCTTTAGACTGAAAGTAGGGGTTGGAGGGTGGGGATGGAAAATAAACGGAAGGGGAGAAAGGCCAGAGCAAATCAGGCCCAGCATCAGAGATTAGAGTCCATAATGGTACATTGTGAAGTAATGTCCTATGCAATTGGTTGTACACTGACACCCTCTCTCTCCTTCACAGCAATGGAGACATTCATTTACAGCCTCGTATTCCGTTTATGATTTGACGAAGAGGTGAATGAAAATTTTGGAAAAATATTATTATTTGCACTTTAAGTTGAAAATATAATGATGCTTTATTAAGATAATCTCTTCTTCCTTAGTAACTTTGTGAAGAATGCTTTCCCCAACCACCAAATACAGAACATAAAATGGGCTCCAGTGGGCCATAAGCTGGTTAGTTATTTATTCATCAATCTTGTATCCAAAGTACATTTTTAATAATATTTAACACAGAACATAAATCAGTTTGTGTGCAAGTCAATTTTAAAACTTGAAACATGGTTCATTTTATAATATCCAACATTTAAAAAGATTTAGTCGAGTTATTAATTGTTGGTTTCTGCCAAGCTTGTATTTTTGCCACTTTAGTTGGATCTGAACTAATTGGTGAAATGATGGCATTTTATATTTATTTATTTCCTGATGTTTTGAAAGAATTTCCACATGATATTTTAAAACTAATCTCCTCTTCTCTACAGGTCTATGTTTGGAATTACAATATTTATTTCAAAACTGACCCTGGAAGCAGTGCTCAAGCCTTAACAATGGATGGAAAGAAAGATACGATTTACAATGGCATCCCTGACTGGGTTTATGAGGGTAAATGAAGAGCTATAATCATTTTAGTTAATTAGGTAATGATAAGAAATATATTTTGGCCCAGATATTCTGCTGAGCATTGAAATGCCTGGGATAACTGACATCCTGTCGGCTAAAATCTCCAATTCCCATCCCAGTCATCTTCAACATAGATCCTTCATTTTAAGTTTGGTTTGGTGTAGTGTCACGTATATCGAGGTACAGTGAAAAGCTTTTTTTGAGGCATGTTATCCTGTCCGTGAAAAGACTATGCACGATTATAATCAAGGAGTCTGCAGTGTACAATTACAGGTTTAAGGGAATAATGTTTAATGCAAGGTAAAGTCCAATTATAGATAATCCAAAGGGAGAGGTAAATGGGAAGTCATTTAGTTGCCCTAGTTGGTGAGAGGATGGTCCAGTTGTCAGATGACAGCTGGGAAGAAACGGGTTCTGAATCTGGAGGTGTGCGTTTTCACACGTGTACCTCTTGCCTGATAGGAGAGGGGATAAGAGGGAATGACTGGGGTGAGAGACATCCATGATTACACTGGTGGCCTTGCCAAGGCAGCGTGGACTGTAGATGGAGTCAATGGAAGGGAGGTTGGTTTGCGTGATGGGGTCTTGGATGGAGCTGTTCACAAACTATGTGAGATGCATCGCAATAAAATCTTTTCTACAGCACATCTGTGGAAGTTGGGGACCTGCTGAACTTCCTAGGCCTTCCAAGGAAGTGGAGGCATTGGTGTGCTTTCCTGGCAATTGCTTCGATATAGTTGTTAATGTCAAGTCAAGAGTTGAGATTGTTTGGACAGGTACATCTATAGGAAAGCTTGAGAGGAATATGGGTTAAACAAGGAGAAATGCAGGGCTGCCAACTCTCACGCATTGAGCATGAGACTAACGCATTTGAGGAAATTCTCATGCTCTCATGCTGATGACAGAAGTTCTCATGCTCAAAAAAATATTTAAAAATATATATGAATAAATAAATAAAGTCACACTCCTCCACACTCACCAATGAGAATAGTTTTTTTTGTCGGCGGGTTCCCTGTAAAGAATGAGCAATTTAATTGGCTTAAGCCCATCGCAGACTATTTAAAATGGCAATGTAGATAAAAATGCTGGAGAAAGTCAGTGGGTGAGGCATCATCTATGTTTGAGTTTGACCCTTCTACAGACTCAAGCATTTCTCCAGCATTTTTGTCCACCGCTCTAGAGATGCTGCCTCACCCGCATTCACATTCCCGTGCAAATGGTGTTAGAGGACAGACGTGGTGGTGGTCCCAGCACCGACATTACCGCCCCCCCCCCCCCCCACTCACCGCTCACACCTCCCACCCTCACCTGTGGCGGCTCTGTCCACACCGCATGGAGTTGCCCGGAGCGAGCCGGGTGAATGGGGGCGTTGGTGCCGTCTCCGGATGCCCGACCCCTGGGCCTCTGTCCCTCGCCTCCCCCGGACCCCAGCTGGACACAGAGTATCTAGACCAGCCCGCATTCCCGGGGAGAGAGGGAAATGCTCCCTGGACATCGCCAAGTCTCCGCTCACTCGGGGTGTTGTCGCCGCTTCACTGACACACACTCTCACGCACAACCTGACACACACTCTCACACACAACCTTACATGCACACAAGGTTTAAAGGGATATGGGCCAAATGCGGATAAATGGGACTAGTTTAGATGGGGCATCTTGATCTGCATGGACAAGTTGGGATGAAGGGCCTGTTTCCATGCTGTAAGACTGTGACACACTGTAGAAAGGGTGCAATTGCTCTGGAGAGGATCCAGGGGCGATTTATGAACATATTGGCGGGGCTAGAAATTTTTTTTCACTTCGAAGAAAGATTTGATAACTGGGATTGTATTCTCTGTAGCAACGGAGGTGAAGAAAATACTTAGTTGAGGTGAATATTATTATGAGAATAGGACCTGTTTCGCTTAACAAAGAGTGTAAGAAGGAACTGCAGATAGTGGTTTAAACTGAAGATGGACACTAAAAGCTGGAATAACTCAGCAGGACATGCAGCATATCTGGAGAGAAAGAATAGGTGATTTTTTTTTTTTTCGGGTCGAAACCTTCAGACTAAAGAGGTTGAAAACCAGCCATAAAACACAATGACTGAAGATGTGTGTTATCCAACTAAGGGCAGAAATTATAATCATGTGTTCATCTTTATTGACATGACACCATAATAAATATATTACAGAAAAAAGAATTTAATGGGATGGCGCAGCAGTAGAGTTGCTGTCTTGCAGCACCACAGACCCAGATTTGATCCTGACTATGGGTGCTGTCTGTACAGTATCTGTACATTCTCCTTATGGCCACATGGTTTTCTCTGGATATTCCAGTTTCTCCCACATCCGAAAGAAGTGCAGGTTTGTAGGGAGTTAATTGGCTTCTGTAAATTGTTCGTGGCGTGTAGGATACAACTGGTGTAAGGTAGATTGCTGGTCGGTGTGGACTTGGTAGGCCGAAGGGCCTGTTTCCATATATATATTTTCCATATATATCTTAATTTCATTGAACCATATACGGTTGAATATGTGCCATTATTTGTGTCTTGTTTCTATAGTCAAAGGGTAAGGTTGATTGCTTTATTTGTGCAGAACAGTGATGGAAGTCCAACTCCTCTTGCCTTGTTTCTAGATCTCGCTCTCTCGCTCTCTCGCTCTCTCGCTCTCTCGCTCTCTCGCTCTCTCGCTCTCTCGCTCTCTCGCTCTCTCGCTCTCTCGCTCTCTCGCTCTCTCGCTCTCTCGCTCTCTCTTCCTCCTTCCCCCCCCCCCCCCCCCCCCCCATACATGAATATACTAAGGTCATTCATGTGCTGCACCTGTTGATCAGAGCCTGGCTCTACTGTGGAATGTAGTTAGGAATGTAATTTAGCCTAACCTTATTCATACCAAATACAATTTGAAGCATAAATTAAAAGACTCGCAACAGTATGCACCAGATTGCACAATTTCAAGCTGAAAAATGCAAAAGCCCCCTCCCAAAAAGGGCCCTCCTCCCACACCTTCTCCCCTCCCCCCCCCCCCCCCCCCGGCTCAGTCGCTACCCTCCCTCGCAATTTCTCACTCTCAACTCTTACCCAATGTTGGCAGCCCTGGAAATGGGACTATAATCCTCCACTGTTTTATCATAGTCAGGCGCTTTGGCCCAACACTCCCATGCTGAGCAAGATACCCCATCTGAACGGATCTCATTTTTGGCCTATATCCCTCTAAACATTTATCCATGCACATGTCCAGTCTGAAGAAGGGTCCCAACCTGAAATGTCACTTGTCCATGTCCTCGGAGATACTGCCTGACCTACTGAGTTACTCCAACACACTGTGTTCTATGCACAATTCCAGCATCTGCATATCCTGTTATCTCTGTGTTTTAAATGTTATTGTACCTGGCTTAACTCCTTCCTCTGGCAGCTCATTCCATATATCCACCACGCCCTGGGTGGAAAATGTTGCCCATTGGGTTCCTGTTAAATCTTGTCCATAAACCTATACTCTCTGATTCTTGATTCCCCTACCCTGGGTAAAATACTCTTGTGTATTCACCTTATCTATTCATATCTTGATTTTATGCACCTCCTGTAAGATCACCCGTCGTCCTCCTGCGCTAAAGACCTATGTACCAGTGACCTCAGCTGCTCTTTTTTTTTTCCCCCCCTTCTTGATTAAGCCCTTTATCCTCCTCAAAGTTCAAAATTACTCCCAGTTTCTCCGGTTTGTTGCTTCCTCTGGCCAATTTATATGCCTCATCCTTGGATTTAACACCATCCTTAATTTTCCTCATTAGCCACGGTTGAGTCGCCTTCCCCGTTTTTTTCACCAGACGGGTGAACAATTTTTGGAGTTCATCCATGCGGTTTTTTAATCCTTGCCATTGCATCTCCACAGTCAACCCTTTAAGTATAACTTGCCAGTCTATCCTAGCCAATCCCCGTCTCATACCTTCAAAGTCTCCTTTCTTTAAGTTCAGGATCTTAGTCTCTGAATTAACCGTGTCACTTTCCATCCTAATGAAGAATTCCACCATATTATGGTCACTGTTGTCCAAGGGACTTTGCACAACATCTTGTACAACTGTAACATAACATCCCAACTTCTATACTCAATACCCTGACTGATGAAGGCCTGCATGCCAAAAGCTTTCTTGAGTACCCTATCTATCTGTGCCACCACTTTCAGGGAACTATATACCTGCACTCCTAGATCCCTCTGCTCTGCAACTCCCCAGGGCCCTGCCATTCAATGTGTATGTCCTGTCCAGGTTTGACTTCCCAAAATGCAACACCTCACACTTAATGTGAATTGTACGACTGTAACATAACGTCTATACTTCTATGTGTAGGAAGGAACTGCAGATGCTGGTTTACACCAAAGATATACACACAATGCTCGAGTGACTCAATGGCACAGGCAGCATCTCTGGAGAGAAGGAGTGGGTGATGTTTTGGGTCGAGACCTTTCTTCAGACTGACATCAGGGGAGAGGGAGATACATAGATAAGGAAGTGTATGGTGTGAAAATAGGGCAAAGGGAATGGAGATCAAGGAAAATATAGAATAGATGGGAGAAGATAATAAACCAAGATAAAATGTAATCGGAGACGATAAGACTGGTCGAAGAACTGGGGAGGGGATGGACAGAGAGGGAAAACTTGATGTTAGCAAAGTCAATATTCATACGGCTGGGGTGTAAGCTACCCAAGTGAAATATGAGGTGCTGTTCCTCCAATTCATGTTGGGCTTCACACTGACAATGCAGGAAGCCCAGGTCAGTATGCGAGGCAGAGTTAAAGTGTTGAGCAACCGGGTAATCAGGCAGACTGAAAGGAGGTGTTCAGCCAAACGATCGGCGAGCCTGCACTTGTTCTCTTGGTCCATACTTCTATACTCAGTTCCCTGACTGATGAAGACCAGCGTGCCAAAAGCCACCTTGTCTACCTGGTCTACATACAATGGCACATTGTGTTTGCACATTCCATGGGAAGTAGTAAGCCGTGGTCAGAAGCAAGATTACTGCATATGATATCTGTTAAAATAATATTTTATTTTACTTCGTAGTCACATGAGTGACTTCGTGACGACCCCGCCAGCACGCATGCACGACATATCGTCGCTCGCATTGCAACCGACAAGCTGGGAGGCGCTCGTCTACCGGCAACTTTAAAAAGGACCCTCAGGTAAGTTTTACTAACCTTGAGTAGGCTCGAAGTAAGAAGAGGGTTGCTTCCAAGCATGCCACGGAGGGCCGCGTGACTTCGGAGAAGGTTCAGTGGCTAAATTCCCCGGAGCTAGCCGTTGAATATACGGCAGCCCTCGTTCCGCAGTCCGGAAGACCACCGCGGACTGGCGGGAAGGCAGCGCGGAGGTTGGGTAGCCCTGTTCTGTTGGCAGGCCCCAATTCTCCACCGCTACAGTCCGGAAGACTGCGGACTGGTGGTAGGACCGTGCGAGAGTCTGGAAGCCCCATTCATACGGCAGGCCTCGACTCTCCACTTCTCAAGTCCGGACGACCGCGGACTGGCGGCAAAACCATGCGGAAATCAGGTAGCCCCATTAATACATCAGGGCCCCGCCACCGCGACAGTCCAGAAGACTGCGGACTGGCGGTAAAACCACACAAAAGTCGAGTAGCCCCGTTTATATGGCAGGCACCGACTTTCCACCGCATCAGTCCGGAATACCGCGGACTGGCGGCAGATCCACGTGGATGTCGTGTAGCCCCGTTCATACGGCAGGCACCGACTCTCCACCGCTTCAGTCCAGAAGACCGTGGACTGGCAGCAAATCCGCATAGAAGTCCCGTAGCCCCGCTGGAGTGGCACGCACCGACTCTCCACCGCGTCATTCCGGAAGACCGCGGACTGGCGGCAGATCCGCGCAGAAGTCGCTGGAGCGGCAGGCACCGATTTTCTACCGCAACAGTCCGGTAGACTCCACCCCGACAGAGTACGGACTGGCGGTCATAGCCCCATTGACTCAGCTGAGTCTGGGGATGACGATCTGCCGTTCGCAGGCAGCGACGGCGATAGCATTACCCGCATGGAGCGGATGATGGAGCAACTACTGCACAGGGACCTACTCCAGCAGGAGCATGGGTCCCCTGGATCACACAGGTCCACGACAGCTCCTTATCCAGGGCTGTCCAACATCTCTCCCTCCTCAGAGAGGAGTGCCAGTAGTCAGGGTTGGGCTGACTTTGAGGAGGGGTTGATGGAAGATCCAAAATTGCATGGGATGTAGGAAGAGGAACTTCTGGAGATGGTGCCAAAATTCGCACAGCCATCCCAGAAAGGACAATCACTTCAGCCACGGTTAGCAACAAGCATTAATTACCTGACTACGCACCAGCTACAGGAGCAGGTAATAACTGAGACCACAGCCAAGTATTTGGCCCCGGGGAACTGCGTATCGCTGAATGTGCCTACCGTCAATACTCCCATATGGGGGAACATAAGCCCTAGCATCAGGGGACAAGAATTGAAAATTCAAAAAATTCTAAAACTGCTAACTGCAGGAATCATTGCATTTGTCAGGTCCATTGATGGTACAGGCATAACGGAAGAGCAGCAGGATGCGTTAGCTCTGTTCTGCAACGCTCAATATGAAATCAATATTTCAGGAAGAGCTCAATCCGTCCCACGCTCAACCCCAAATTTGCGGGGTTGTCCAAAGCCAGCGCTATGCCGTCGCCGAACTTGCTGTTTGGGGATGACCTGCCTAAACAGGTCAAGGACCTGGATGAGGAAGCCAAAGCAGTGGGCATGATAAAGCCACCTTCCACTAGCAGGCCACCAGCATACCGACGGCAGCATCCCATCGCAACACCCAACAGGCCCCGCTTCCACCCCGACAGGGTGACGGGTGCAAATCCAAAGGTCGCTCCATATTCACAAAGGTCTTTTTTAGGCCATGGCACAGAGCGACCTGCATGGAAAATGTGTCAACCCCACACCACAGTGCCTCCACTTCCCAAGAATCAAGGACGGAAGACCAAGCACCACCGGTAACCATGGAGGTAAGTGGGTCTGGTTCCCTTGGGAATACCACATGTATAACCTCACAAATGGGAGGTAGGTTGCGCCTGTTTGGGGATGCATGGAGCTCCATAACTTCTGACCTCTTTATATTGCACAGTATTCAGGGTTATAAAATAGAATTTATTAACAAACTCCTCCTTCCAGTTCAACATGTACCTAGCCGGAAATTTGTGCTTTCTCAAAAAGAGAAAGTGGAAGGACATGCAGAGCTATTTAGATTATATGCTAAGGGAGTAATAGAGAAAACCAAACATGAACCTCTTGAGTTTGTATCGAACA
Organism: Raja brachyura; assembly: GCA_963514005.1. The sequence goes on from OY740787.1 coordinate 58,762,953, forward strand.
TCTTTACCAAAACCAAAAAAGATGGTGGATGTCGTATTATTATTGACTTAACTTAACTGAATACTTTTGTGCAATATACCCACTTCAAGATGGAAATATTTGAAACTGCCAAACAACTGATTCAAGAGGGTAGATTCTGAAGAAAGGTCTCGACCTGAAACGTCGCCTATCTCCTTCGCTCCTTAGATGCTGCTGCACCCGCTGAGTTTCTCCAGCTTTTTCTGTAACCCTCCAGAGGGTACTTCATGGCCTGCATCGACCTGAAAGATGCATACTATTCAGTACCTATACATAAAGATGACCACAAATATTTGAGATTTGTCTGGATGGGGCAGTTGTGGCAGTATAGAGCGCTGCCTAATGGACTAACAGCAGCTCCCAGGTTATTTACCAAAATATTGAAACCAGCATTGGCGTCTCTATGAAAACAAAACCACATAGTCATGGCCTATCTTGATGACATCCTGATTGTGGGAAAAACCTTGGAATTGGCTAAATGAGCTGTGACAGCCACCAAGTTACTATTTCAAAAGCTGGGGTTCGTCATCCATCCAGACAAATCAAAGTTAACACCCTCTGTCGTAATGGACTATCTGGGGTTCACGATTGACACAAAAAACATGACCGTCACTTTACCAAATAACAAAACGGCAGATTTAATAGAGGCATGTAATAGCCTTGCTTGTGCCAAAAAAACAACTATTCGACATGCTGCTAAGGTAATCAGGAAACTTGTAGCGACATTTCCAGCTGCACATTATGGACCATTGCATTATCAAAACTTACAAAGAGCAAAGATCTCAGCACTAAAGTCTCATGCTGGGCATTTTGACAGACCTATGCAGCTACTGGCCAAAGCAAAAAATGAGCTGTGATGCTGGATTAGCAACATTTGACATTGCTTTAATCCCATCGTAGTTACAAACCCTTCAGTCGTGTTACAAACTGACGCCAGCGCCAACGGTTGGGGAGCTACCGACACCACCTCCAGTTGTGGCGGTAGATGGGATTTGCATGAATCTTCATTGCTTCAGTCATGAGGTATAAACTATTTAGAAATGCTGGGAGCATTTCACGGGCTACGGGCGGACCTACTGCACAAGCATGCATCATCTGCATGTTCGTCTGCAAATAGACAACACCACAGTGGTGGCATATTTAAATCATATGGATGGTAACAAGTCGATATCTTGTGATGAATTGGCAAACACAATTTGGCACTGGTGCATTGAAAGAAACATTTGGATTTCAGCTACATACCTTCCGGGTAAGCTAAATACAGTGGCGGACACCAGGTCACGGATATTCAATGACAACACCGAATGGATATTGAACCACCAGGTATTTACTGACATTATAGCTCAGTATGGAACACCTGATATCGACCTTTTTTCATCCAGACTGAACCAACATCTGTCGCATGGGAACCAGACCATGGGACAGTAGCGATGGATGCTTTCTCGCTACATTGGGGGAATTTGTTCTTCTATGCATTTCCCCCTTTCTGCCTCATCAGTCGGGTATTGCGGAAAATCCAATTAGATTCCGCATCGGGGATACTGATAATACCCGACTGGCCTACTCAGCCATGGTTCCCGGTGGTCCTCGACATGGTAAAGGAACCGTGTCTTCCGGTTACCAAATGCCCGAACCTCCTGATACATCCCATAACAGGGGAGAATCATCCGTGCCATGGTCATTTGTACCTGTTGGCTTGCAGGTTCTGAAGAGACCATTACTGGAGTTTGGGCTGTCGAACAGGACCATGGATATCATCATGTCGTCGTGCAGAGAGTCCACAAGGAAGCAATACCTTACCCATGTAAGGAAATGGGAGGTGTACTGTTCCAGGACTGGTACCACCTACAACTCTGCCACAATCACAGATGTGCTGGAATTCCTGGCAGGCCTTCACTACGATGAGGGCCTCAGCTACAGTGCAATCAACAGTGCAAGGAGTGCATTGTCATCCTACCTTAGGCTTGGAGTGGGATCCCATCCATTGGTATCCAAACTAATGAGGGGTATTTTTAATTCCAACCCTCCCAGGCCGCGAAACACTCTGACCTGGGATATCGAACTGATGTTATCTCTACTCAGGAGTTGGGTGCCAGTCTCGAATCTCCTACTGGCTAAGCTCACCTACAAAGTGGTGATGCTGATGGCACTCATCACTGCACAATGGGTCCAGACCCTCCACAAATTAAAACTGGACAAAATGGTCTTGACTCCCACCAAAGTAACCTTCTTTATTGCTGAGTTACTAAAACATCACAGACCTGGAACAACCGGTCTAAAATTAGAATTCCTGGCATATCCTGGTGATGAACGTCTTTGTATAGCCACCCACCTCTGACATTATATAGATGTCACCAAGAATATCAAGGGTACGGAAGTAGGTATTTTTTTATCAGTTTTAAATGCCCTCACTACAGGGTAACTGTTCAGACTATTTCCAGGTGGCTCGGGGTGGTGTTGGGTGCAGCAGGGGTAGACACTGAAATTTTAAAATCTCATTCTACTAGGGCTGCGTCCACATCAGCGGCGAGGACCATGGAGTTTCCCATGGACCACATCCTCGCAACAGCGGGTTGGGCCAATGAGGGTACATTTCAGCGGTTTTATAATAAACCTGTGGCCACACCCGCAACGTTTGCAGACACTGTTTTAAGTTCTGTTTCCTAACATTCCCCGAAGTTAGGGGTTTATTGTTTGTTTATTAATAAAATACATTACTATTTTCAGCTCTGTTTCAAGTCTGAAATACGTTAACATACTTCCTCCATCAGTCATTACGGCAGTGTGTGAGCATGGACTTGGTTCCAGGGCATGAAATCACAGAGCTTTGAAATCTTCACGGAGTCATTCACGTGACTCCGAAGTAAAATAGTGAGATTAAACGAGAACTTACCAGTTTGAAGTTTGATCCTTATTTTATGAGGAGTTATGATGAGGGATTTTGTGCCCTCCGCTCCCAACCCTCTATCATAAGCTCAACTGGTATATTAGTTTCTCTTAATCTTACTATCTTCAATCAATTCTACTATCTGTGATTTCACACCGCTGCTTTGAAGAATGTCGCGCATGCGTGCTGGCGGGGTCTTCACAAAATCCCTCATCGTGACTCCTCATAAAATAAGGATCAAACTTCAAACGGGTAAGTGCTCGTTTAATCTTACTATTTCTCTATCCAACTGCTCGAGCCAAAAATCATGTTTTTATAATGGTCACCTCGACCGTATCCTGTTGTAACAAGAACAGTTTCTCAGTGCCAAGAACCTTCGCTAAATGTGGTCTCCCCTTAATCAAATTAATGTTACAGTTTTATAAAATCCGTAAGAACATTTAAAGTGAAAGGCTCCACTATCTCAGGCCATTGCTTCTCTCACGTTGAGCAATGGTGTTTAGCAGAGGTATTATTGCAGAGGGATCTAAATGTTCTTTTATGAACTTGTGTATAAGATCATGAGGGGAATAGATGGGGTAAATGCACAGTAAGTTTATAAAAACTTACAAAATTCTTCAGGGGTTGGACAGGCTAGATGCAGGAAGATTGTTCCCGATGTTGGGGAAGTCCAGAATAAGGGGTCACAGTTTACTCCTGCACCTATTTTCTATGTCTCTCACCCAGAGTCGAAGAACCAGAGGACATGGGTTTAAGGTGCGAGGGGAAAGATTTAATAGGGACCCAAGGGCCTGTCCCACTTGCGTATCCTTGGCGCGCAAATTACGCGACCTCGTGGTCGCGTTGAGCCGTGATGGTCCTGCGAAGATCGGGCGTGATTACATGTGTACATACAGCCGTCTGGAGCGTGTGACGTCATTTGAAGATGGACACAAAACTGAAGTAACTCAGCGGGACCAGCAGCATCTCTGGAGAGAAGCAATGGGTGACGTTTCGTGTTGAGACTCTTCTTCAGTCTGAAAAGAAGGGTCTTGATCCGAAACATCACCCATTCCTTCTCTCCAGAGATGCTTCCGGTCCCGCTGAGTTACTCCTGCATTTTGTGTCTATCTTCAATTTTCTTGGCCCCGCTATGGGAGTAGGAGTGGGAGCGGATACAGGCCACAACGGACGTGGGCCCAGGCCGAGTTCGCCGATCGTTTGCCTGCGTCTGCTGCTGTTGAAGGTGAGATGTTGCATCGCGCCAGGGTCCCACTTTGGCCGTCTGTTCCGCGACATGCCGTTGACGCGCGAAGATTTTGTTCATTACAAAAAATTTCAGAGCCCTGTGCGATGTCGCACACAACTACATACCTCTCTGCTCTTCTGAGTGGGACGTGTAATTTGCATGCCAAGGACACGTAAGTGGGACAGGCCCTTTAGATTCAACATTTTGACTTAGAGATAGGTGGGTATATGGGAAGAGCTGTCAGAGGGGGTATTTGAGGCAAGTACCAGAACAACATTTAAAAGACACTTAGACAGGTACATGGATAGGAAAGGTTGAGAGGTATATGGGCCAAACATGAGCAAGCAGGACTAGTGTAGAGGGGGCATTTTGGTCAGCATGGATAAGTTGGGCTGAAGGACAAGGTTATATGAAGCATGACTCTGACTAATTATGTCTATTTTGGAATAGAATATTCCTCTGTGCATGGAGTGGCAAAATATTAGCCTAAAGTGAAAGAGATTTGAAAATCACTATTTTCTAAAGTCAATAGTGTTAGTGACATTTTATAAAGTAAACTGTCATATATTCAGCAATACCTGTCACAATTTTTTTTAATGTCCTAATTGTATATTATTCCTTAGTACTTTAACAGTCCATTAAATAATAGTAGTAATGTCTTTGCACTGGACATTAAAAAAGATTATAAACGTTAGAAACTCAGCGGGTCAGGATTATAAAGAAACCCACGCAGTCACAGGGAGAACATGTAAACTCCATACAGATAGCACCCGGTCAGGATTGAGCCTGGGTCTCTGGCGCTGTGAAACAGCAGACCTACCAGCTGCACCACTGTGATGATCCTGTTCCTCCAGCACTTTGTATTTTGTTCCAACATCTGCAGTTCCTTGAGTGGCCAGAAATTGTGTTTTTTACTAAATGATGCAGTCCGAAGAAGGGTCCTGATCTGCAATGTCACCTTCTCTTGAGATGCTGCCTGACCCCTCTGAGTTGCTCCAGCACTTTATGTCTTTTCTTTGTAAACCAGCATCTGTAGTTCCTTGTGTCTGCAATTATTGCACTTAATTGAATATAATTTGAAATTGCTTCACATGGGTTTAGACTTGGGTTTATTGCAAAAATTATAATAAGAATAATATTGAAACAATACCTCTTCCACTTTCACAGAGGAAATGCTTTCCACACACAGTGCTCTTTGGTGGTCACCAAATGGAACGTTCCTTGCCTATGGACAATACAATGATACAGAGACAGAAGTTATAGAGTATTCATTTTACGGCGATGGACAGTACCCAGCAACAGTGTCGATTCCATATCCCAAGGTACAAAAGTCCTTTAAATATTTTCCATTTAAAAAAATGTATTTACAAAAGATTACTGTCTGTTCTCTACAACTCAAGACATAATTACAGAGCAGACTCGATGAGCCAAATGACCTAATTCTGCTCCTATGTTTTATGGTCTTTTGACTGTGACTTTTCAAACTGCAGAGTGCTTGTAGATCTGCAAAACTCCCAGAATCTCCATAACTTCTGATTACTGAGTCATAGTCATTCAGTGTGAAAACAAGCCGTTTGGCCAAACTTGCCGACACCAACCAACACGCCCCATCTACACTAGTCCATCTGCCTGTGTTTGGCCCATATACCTCTAAACCTGTCCTATTCATGTACCTGTCTAATTACTCTTCAAAATTTCTTGCTTCAACTAACTCCTTTGTTCCATATATTCACCACTTTTGTGTGAAAACGTTACCCCTCGGATTCCTATTAAATCTTCCTTGAAATTCCATTTGAAGCAGGGTGTAAGGCCACCAAATTCAAATGCAGTTTCCTACCATTTCAAGCAGGGTGCAAGGCCACCAAATTCAAGTGCAGTTTCATACCATTTCAAGCAGGGTGCAAGTCCACCAAACTCAAGTGCAGTTTCGTACCACTTCAAGCAGGGTGCAAGGCCACCAAATTCAAGTGCAGTTTCGTACCACTTCAAGCGGGTGCAAGGCCACCATTTCAAATGCAATTTCATACCATTTCAAGCAGGGTGAAACTACCATAAAACCACCCACTCTCAGTTCAGTAGACATTCAGTGTGTTCAGTTGATTCACAGCTCAGACAGTCATGACCTCTCCCTCCCCCAGCTTGCAGAGACTGAGCCACACGCACACTTCCGGGTTATATAATCCCTCCCCCCTTCCGGCATGGCCTTCATGCTGTGATTGACAGGAGAGAGATTCTCAACATTTTTTAAACACTAATAACACTTTTATGTTTCATTGATGGGAAGAATCCTCTGTACCTGATGAGCAGAGGGGGACTGAGTAAGATGGCCAAAAATTACAGCCGTAAGTGGTAGCGCTTTATCTAAAATCAATATACAGTGCAAACAGGAAGGTGTCAAGTTTAGACTTTTAATCATTTCCATTTCAAACCAACCACCACCAACCATATGCTGTGCTTCATTTCAAACCAACCACATTTTCATTATCAAACCACATTAAGGGCAATCAAGGTCAGTAAAACCACACTCAGTTTAGTAGACATGTGTTCAGTGTTATTCACAGCTCAAACTGAGAGACGTGACCCTCTTGCTCCCCCATCTTGCAGAGACTGACTGAGCCACTCAATACATCCGGGTTTTATAGTCCCTCCGGAAGGGGTGTGGCCAGCAGGAGAGAGAATCTCAACATTTTTTAAATCTAATAACCCTTTTATTTTTTATCGATGGGAAAAATCCTCTGGTCCTGCGCAGTGGAGGGGGACTCTGAGCAAGATGGCCAAAAATCACAGCCGTAAGTGACAGTAAACAATATACAGAACAGGAAGTGGTCAGTGGTAATATAGATATAAGATCACTCCTCATCCTCATAACATCAGTTATCTTACATTATTTGTTTGTGAACAAGGCGGCACAGTGGCACAGCATAGAGTTCTGGTTCAAGATTCTGGTTTGATCTGGACTACAGGTGCTGTCTGTACGGAGCTTGCACGTTCTCCCTGTGACCGCTTGGGTTTTCTCCGGGTGTCCCAGTTTCCTCCCACACTCCAAGACGTACAGGTTTGCAGGTTATTTTGCTTCAGTAAAATAAATTGTCCCTATCGTGTAGGATAGTGCTAGTGTACTAGGTGATCGCAGGCAGCGCGTACTTGAGGCGCTATTTCCATGCTGTATCTCTAAAGTATAAAACAAAGAACAGTGTACTGTGCAGGAAGAGGCCCTTTAGCCCACAATGACCATGCCCAGCATGATGCTAAATTAAACTAATCTCATCTGTGTGCATGTGCTCCATATCCCTCCATTCCCTGCATGTCATTGAGTCATACAGCAGGGAATCGGGCTCTTCAACCTGCCTCCACCATCGCCACTGGCAGCGTGTTCTGGGTATTCATCACTTTCTGTATTCTGTGCAGACTGAAGAAGGGTCTCAACCTGAAACGTCACCTATTCCTTTTTTCCAGAGGTACTGCCTGACCTGCTGAGTTACTCCAGCATTTTGTGTCTATTTTCTGTGTAAACCAGCATCTGCCGATCCTTCAGACATCCTCTATGTAATGTGTTCATAAAATCATAAGTTATACGAGCAGAATTAGGCTATTCGGCCCATAAAGTTTACTCTGCCATTTAATCATGGCTGATCTATCTTTCCCTCTCAACCCCAATCCCTTGCCTTCTCCCCATAACCCCTGACAACCTTGCTGATCAATAGTCGCTAATCAATCAATAATGTGTGAAATGTAAAATATTTCAAAGTATAGCAATTTACATTTATCTTTCTTGAGCCGTTACTATTGATAAGAAACTGTATTCCTGATTCTTACTGATAAAATTTAGGGCTATATTTGTTACCATGGAATTTTTTTCCCTTAATATTAGGCTGGATCTAACAATCCTACTGCGAGGTTATTTGTTGTGGATACCGAGACCTTTATATCCACTGAGCTTACAGCCCCAGATGAAGTTAAACCAAGGTACACCATTTTTACTTTTATTTCTATGCCTTGGAGTGTATTTTCTCCAGTTATTTCCCCAGTGTCAAACTCTTTTAAAAGGCTTGAGTAGTAAATACCAGCATGGTATTAGACAACAGGGAGCTCAGCAGTTAAACCTCATTATTACTTTCCTTTGCAATACACTAATTGCTGGAGACATTTAACTGGTCAGGCAGCATCTGCGGAGGGAAAAGGATATAATTTAAGAGAATGATCCCAGGAATGATTGGGTTAACATATGATGAGCGCTTGAAGGCACTGCGCCTGTACTCACTGGTATTTAGAAGCATGAGGGGGGCCTCAATGAAACTTACCAAAAAGTGAAAGGCCTAGATAGAATGGATGTGGAGGGGATGTTTCCACTAGTGGAACAGTCTAGGACCAGAGGCCATAGCCTCAGAATAAAAGGACGCACCTTTAAAAAGTACATGAGGTGGAATTTCTTTAGTCAGATGGTGGTGAATCTGTGGAATTAATGGGCACAGAAAGCTGTGGAGGCCAAGTCAAGGGATATTTTTAAGATGGAGATTACAGATACTTGATTAATAAGGTTATCAGGGAATGTGGGGAGGAGAATGGGGTTGAGAGCGAACGATAAATCAGCCATGATTGAATAACGGAGTAGACTTGATGGGTAAAATGGCCTAACCTATGAAGGACGGACAAATTTTGGGTTGGGATCCTTAGAGTTTCCTCTTTGTAGCTCGGATATCCCCTAACAACATTGGGCTAGTAGGTAACACCATCTTTCAACAACAAATCAAAGACTGGGTGCCACAGTGGTAGAGTTGCTGCCTCAGCGCCAGGGACCTGGGTTCGATCCTGACTACACGTGCTGTCTGTACAGAGTTTGTTAGTTCTCCCCGTGACCATATGGCTTTCCTCCGGGGGGTCCGGCTCTGGTTTCCTCCCACGCTCCAAAGACCTGCAGGTTTTTGAGTTAATTGGCTTCCGTAAATAGTCCCTAGTGTGTTGGTTGCGAAAGTGTAGATGTGTAGAACTAGCATACGGCTGATCGATGGTTGCTGCAAAATCGATGGGCTGAAGGGCCTATTTCCATGCTGTATTTCTAAACTAAACTGCACTAATGACGCATGTAGCAGGGTTGCCAACTCTTACGCATTGAGCGTGAGAGTCACGCATTTCATGAAATTCTCACGCTGATGACAGAATTTCCCACGCTCAAAAATATTTTAAAAATATATACACATAAATAAATAAAGTCACACTCCTCCACATTCACAATAATTTTCTGTCGGCGGGTTTCCCGTAAAGAACGAGCAACTTGGTTGGCTTAAGCCCATCGCACGCTATTTAAAATGGCAATATAGACAAAAATGCCGGAGAAACTCAGCAGGTGAGGCAGCATCTATGTCTGAGTTTGACCCTTCTTCAGACTCGAGCATTTCTCCAGCATTTTTTTACTGCTCTATAGATGCTGCCTCACCCACATTCACATTCCTGTGCAGATGGTGTGATAGGTGAGCACCCCGGACCCCCCGATCACTGACCCTCACCTCCCTAGGACCCCAGCTGGACACAGAACACCTGGGTAGGGGGGGAGAGAGGGAAATGCTTCCCGAACATCGCCAAGTCTCCGCTCAGTACGGGTGTTGTCGCCGCTTCACTAACACACACTGAAGCACACAACCTAATGCACACCCTGACACACACACACACACTGGAACACAAAAGGTTTAAAGGGATGTTTAAGAAGAAACTGCAGATGCTGGAAAATCAAAGGTAGACAAAAGTGCTGGAGAAACTCAGCGGGTGCAGCAGCATCCATGGAGCGAAGGAAATGGGCAACGTTTCGGGCCGAAGGGTTTTGGAATATGGGCTAAATGTGGATAAATAGGACCAGTTTAGATGGGGCATGTTGATCAGCATGGACGTTGGGATGAAGGGCCTGTTTCCATGCTGTAAGACTATGACAAACTGTAGAAAGGGTGCAATTGCTCTGGAGAGGATCCAGGGGTGATTTATGAACATGTTGGCAGGGCTGGAATTTTTTTTTCACTTTGAAGAAAGATTTGATTACTGGGATTGTATTCTCTGCAGCAACAGAGGTGAAGAAAATACTTAGTTGAGGTGAATAATATTATGAGAATTTGATCTGTTTTGCTTAACAAAGAGTGTAGGAAGGAACTGCAGATGGTGGTTTAAACTTAGAGAGACACAAAAAGCTGGAGTAACTCAGCGGGACAGGCAGCATCTCTGGAGAGAAAGAATGGGTGATGTTTCTGGTCGAGACCTTCAGACTGAAGAGGTTGAAAACAGCCATATCGATGTAAAACACAATGACTGGAGATGTGTGTTATCCAACTAAGGGCAGAAATTAGAATCATGTGTTCATCTTTATTGACGTGACACCATAATAAATATATTACAGAAAAAAATCATTTAATGGGGTGGCATGGTGGCGCAGCAGTATAGTTGCTGCCTTGCACACCCAGATTTGATCCTGACTACGGGTGCTGTCTGTACAGTATTTGCACATTCTCTCTATGACCACATGGGTTTTATCTTGATATTCCGGTTTCTCCCACATCTGAAAGAAGGGCAGGTTTGTTGGTTAATTGGCTTCTGTAAATTGTCCCTGGCATGTAGGATACAACTGGTGTGTGGTAGATTGCTGGACGGTGTGAATTTGGTAGGCCGAAGGGCCTGTTTCCATATATATGTTTTACATATAAATCTTAATTTCATTGAACCATTTGCGGTTGAATATGTGCCATTATTCTTTGTCTTGTTTCTATAGTCAAAGGGGTAAGGTTGATTAATTTATTGATGCAGAACAGTGATGGAAGTCGGACTCTTGCCTTGTTTCTATGTTTTTGTTTCTCTTTATATTTGCATAACAGTGTGAATTATCTGATTTCCATACATGAATATACTAAGGTCATTCATGTAATGCACCTGTTGATCAGAGCCTGGCTCTATTGTGGAATGTAATTTAGCCTAACCTTATTCATACCTAATCCAATTTGAAGCATAAATGTTGCATTCAAGTGTAAGTTAAAAGACAGTATGCACCAGATTGCACAATTTCAAGCTGAAAAATGCAAAAGCTCCCTACCCCCCGGTCACTACTTTCCCAATTTCTCACTCTCAACTCTCACCCAATGTTGGCAACCCTGATGTAGTCAACCTAACAAATTAAATTGTGAAGATTTTCCAAAACCATAGTGTGAATTAGAATTCGCACTAATCCAGAAAGTCATGGGATAATTGAAGATATCATGAATTTGGAAATGGCAAGTAGCTAATTTAGGAAAAATAGGACGTGTAGTGAAAGGTCATGCCAAGGGGATTACATTAAATTTTCTATTAGTATTTAATAAGGAGACACAAAAGAGATGCAACACAGCTTTAGGTTTAGGTGTATTATTATCCAATGTACTGAGGTACAGTGAAAAGCTTTGTTTCTGCATGCTATCCAAACAGATCAGATATACCATACATAAACACAATTAATTCAAACTCTGGTACATTAGGTAGAGCAAATGGGAAGATGCAGAGTGCAGAATATAGTTCTCAGCATTGTAGCGCAGCAGTTCAATGTCCGCAATAGCGTAGAAGTGAATTGGACAGTACCCTGGTTTATGGAAGGACCGTTCAGAAGCCTGATAACCAAAGGGGATATCTTTAGATATTTGGATGACAACAGAGCAGAGGGGCTTCAGTGATGAAGACTAACAGAGGTAGGGCAAATTGAAAAGGGGGGAAAAAAAGTTGAGAGAATCTAATACGTATCTGAGAGACATGGAGAAAATCTATCCAAAATAACCATGTCCATAATCTATGCTGTACCATATGACCAGTGACCCACAGCACCTTGTAACCACCCAACACTTCAGATGTAATGTTTTCATTTTCTTGTTTAATCCCTTCTTGACCTTGGCCTCCTTGCTCTTAGTTATGCCTATCCTTTCATCCCCCCCATCCCCTGGAGCTCTCAGCATCTCAACTTTAGACTTTACAGATACAGCGCAGAAACAGGCCATTCGGCCCACCGAGTCTGCTCGGACCAGTGATCCCTATACACTAGCACTATCCCCAGGGACAATTTCCCCCACACTAGCACTGTCACTAGGGATGATTTTTACAAAGCCAATTAACCTACAAACCCTGTACATCATTGGAGTGTGGGAGGAAACCAGAGCACGCGGAGAAAATCCACGCAGTCACAAGGAGAACGTACAAGCTCCGTACAGACAACACCTGTGGTCAGCTTAGATCCAGGGTCTCTCGTACTGTGCGGCAGCAACTGCGCCACTGTGCTTCCTCTGGTATATATCTCCCTCCCTTCCACTTACTAGCCCTACACCCAACATACCAGGTCCTTACCTCTAATAGTTCCTCCCTACATTGGGAGCAATGCTTATTTACATAGCACAGTCCTAACTCTTTACCCGCTCCACCACTTTCTCTATCCACCTCCTTCACCAAATGTTTAGTCGGCCTTCTTAAACTCTTTGAGACATTTTTCTCTAAATGACTGTGCTATGTAAATAAGCATTGCTCACAATGTCCCGTAAATGTACTTTGTATTAAAGAATGGCTATGTCTAAGCTGTTGTGGTGCCACCTGGTTATTTAGGCCACTTACTACGCGAACCCTTGGTACTAGCAGTGGCTGGGTCACATGACTGTTTGGCGGGAAGGAGTTGTCACGTGGTTGAGGGGAGTGCCCTGGTATGTAGTGAGAACTCCGGGAGAACCCCAGTCGCGGGTGTGCTGTTCTCTGTATTACTTAATAAAAATCACTTTTGATTCACAATGCGTGGCTCGCTATACTGTATCATTAAATTTGGTTTATCAAGTAATTTAGTTCATTGGGTGGTGAAGTGGTAGAGTTGCTGCCTTGCAGTGCCAGAGACCCTCGTTTGATTCTGACCTTGGGTGCTGTCTGTACGGAGTTTGCATGTTCTCCCTGTGACCGTGTGGGTTTTCTCCGGGTGCTCTGGTTTCCTCCCACATTTAAAGATGAGCAGGTTTGTAAGTTTTTTTTTTTTTTTTTTAATTATATTTTTTATTAGAAGTTAATGCATATTGATACATAGTAAGACAATTTAAAATGTAAGAAAAAAAAGAGAAACAAAATAATTTACTATTCATCTCATACATTCTTAATATTTATAAAATTTACAGTCATTGTTGTTTATACTTCTACATATTTTTTTTAATTATTTTTAATAAAGAAGGAAATTAATAGAAAGAAATAATAAAAGAAGTTAAAATGATAATAAAAATAGAAAATCAGCAATATGAGTGGAGTTTTAAACATTCTATTCTACATTGGAGATATATCAGTGATCTATTATATATAATTCTTCATCCATTCCCCGTCCAGGTTTCAGTCAGGCCCTCGAACCGAGCCCATTTGTCCCTTTAGATAATCCATAAATGGAGACCATGTTCCTCTAAACTGATCTAGCCTGTCCGAGAGGACAAGTCTTAATCTTTCCAAATGAAGTGTCTCCGACATTTCTGTAATCCACATTTTAATAGTGGGGTTGGTAGGACCTTTCCAAAATTTTAGTATTAATTTTTTACCAATTATTAAACTATAATCGATAAAAATTTGTTGTTTTGTTGTTAGTGATTGATCAGTTTCTAATATACCTAATATAATTAATTTGGAATCTGGATATAGATTTGTATTAACTACCTTCGAAATTATCTTAAAGATTTCTGACCAAAAATGAGTAATTTTAATACATTTGGTAAATGAATGCGTTAGGTTGGCTTCTAGGTGTTGACATTTGTCACATATAGCAGAAACATTTGGAAAAATTCTATTTAGTTTGGACTTTGAGAGATGTAATCTATGTAAAATTTTAAATTGTATCAGAGAGTGTCTGGCATTTAATGAGCAGTAGTGTATGTGTTGTAAACTTTCCTCCCATACTTCTAAACTAATTGATTGTACTAATTCACTTTCCCATGCTTGCCTATATATTTCCGACGGTGGTGCATCATTTTCCAATAAAATATTATAAATATATGATATTAATTTTTCTGTTCGGATGTTTATTTAAACATTCATCTAAAATTTCTGTCTTTCTATTTCTAAATTCTTGTGTATTTGATTTAACATAATCTCTAATTTGTAAATATCTAAAATATTCTTTTGAGTGTAATCCATATTTTTGTTGTAATTCTTGAAATGAAAGAAAAAGGTTTTCCCTATAGAGATCCCGTATCTTATTAATTCCATAATTTTTCCATTGTGAAAAACCTTTATCCATCCTAGAGGGTTTAAAAGTGATATTGTTTGCAATATGAAGATCCAGTGGTATACATTCCAATTTTAAAGATTTTTTTAATTGTTTCCAAATACGTATCCCATTTTCTATTATTGGGTTTCCTCTATAAGTTTTTTAATGTAATTTGGTATTAGCAAATATAATCGAGCTAATTTCAAAAGGTAGGCAGTCTTCCTTTTCCAATTTTAACCAATTCGGCTGTGTATCTAATTCTTCCAACCAAAAATTCATATTTTTAATATAAACTGCCCAATAGTAAAACATAAAATTAGGCAACGCTAAACCTCCACTTATTTTTGCTTTACATAGATGTTTCTTATTTATTCTATGGCTTTTATAATCCCAAATAAAATTTGTAATTATAGAATCCACCTTCTTAAAAAAATTTTTGGGAAGATATATCGGGATCATTTGAAATAAATATAATAATTGCGGGAGAAAGATCATTTTTATCGCATTTATTTTACCTAACATTGAGATAGGTAATGTTTTCCAATATAGAATATTCTTAAGTAATTTATTCAATAAAGGTGGGAAATTAGATTTAAATAAAGAGTCATGTCTTTTTGTTACATAAATTCCAAGATATTTAATTTTTTCATTTGCTATCGTAAAAGGGAATCGTTGTAATATGTGTGAGTTATTTCCCATTATTGACATAAGTTCACTTTTATTCCAATTAATTCTATATCCTGAGAGTAGACCAAATTGAGTTATTAAATCTAGCAGGGTAGGTATACTAATTTCAGGCTTTGTAATATAGAGTAATACATCATCTGCGTATAAAGAAATTTTATTTTCCGTTTCTTTGGTTTCATACCCATATATTTCAGGGTGTAGTCTCACACGCTGTGCTAATGGTTCTATTGCTAATGCAAAGAGTAGTGGTGATAGCGGACAACCTTGTCTACAGCCTCTGAATAAGTTAAATTTAGTTGATAACATTTGATTTGTTTGTATTCTAGCTGTCTGATTGGTGTATAATAATTTGACCCACGTTATAAACTTTTCTCCTAGCTGGAAGGATTCCAAAACCGAGAATAAATAAGACCATTCAACCTGATCGAAAGCTTTCTCTGCATCTAATGAGATAATTGCTAGGTCTTTACTGGTATTTCTTTTCGAGTATATAATGTTAAATAATCGTCTCAGGTTATATGAAGAGTATCGCTTTGGTATAAATCCAGTCTGGTCTGGGTGTATTATTTTGTTGATCACCATATTTAATCTTCATGCTAATATTTTAGTTAATATTTTTTGATCAGTGTTTAAAAGAGCTATGGCTCTATACGATCCTGGGTCCTCCAAATCTTTATCTAATTTAGGTATTAATGTAATAATAGATTCATTTAATGTTCCAGGCAATTTCTGTTGTGTATAAATGTGTTCATAAAGTGTCTTTAACCGTGGTATCATTAAATCATCAAATATTTTATAAAATTCCGAACCAATTCCATCCGGTCCTGGTGCTTTACCATTTTTTAATGACCTAATAGATTCTTCGATTTCTTTAATTGTTATTTCAGCGTTTAATGATTCTCTGTCTTCCATATCTAATTCCTTTAAATTACAATTTTTTAGAAATGTTTCTATTCCTATATGATTTTCTATCGTTTTGACTGAATATAAATTTTTATAATATTGCAGAAATCTCTCGTTAATGTCTTTGGTTTGTGTTAATAATTCCCCTGTATCTGATTTAACCCTATGGATTATTTTTTCTCCCTCCAATTTTCTTAATTGACGAGCTAATAATTTTTGTGGTTTATCTCGAAATTCAAATTGTATTTGTTTTGTATATTGATAAAGTTTTACAACTTGGTCTGATTGTATTTTATTTAATTTATATTTCAATGCAGAGATTTTATTATGTTTAATCATGGTTGGATTAGCAGCGTTTTCTATATCTAGTTGCTTAATCTCTTTTTCCAATGCCTGCTGTATCCTCCGATTCTCTTTGTTATAGAATGCTTGAGAAGATATCATAATTCCACGTGTATATGCTTTAAAAGTTTCCCATAGTAGTAACGGGGATATTTCTGGTTTGTCATTTGTTTCAAAGAAGATCTCAATCTGTTTTGTAATGTATTCTTGAGTTGTTTTGTCCTTTAAAATTTGTGGGTTGAGTCTCCATTGTCCCTGCTTCCCCATTTTTCCAGTTATTTTAATCATAAAAGATAATGGTGCATGATCTGAAATTATAATATTGTGGTATTTTGAATTATAAGTTAGTGGAATAAGTTTTGAGTCTACTAGAAAGTAGTCTATTCTTGAGTATGTTTTATGTACTGATGAGTAAAACGAGTATTCTTGTCCCGTTGGGTTTTCCATTCTCCAAACATCCATAATATTGCTCGAATCTATATATGCATTTATTAGATCGCTAGAATGCAATTTAGTTTTCCGTTGTCTTGATGATCTGTCTAAGTAAGGATCTAATGTACAATTTAGATCTCCTCCAATTATTAAATTGTATTGTGGTAGTTCTGGGATAGTATTTAGTATTTTCCTAAAAAACGATGGACTGTCAAAATTTGGGCCGTAAATGTTAACAAAAATCATTTTTTGTGTATATAATTCTCCTGTTATGATAATATATCTGCCCTCCTTATCTGTTATAGTTGAAGTATGTTTAAATAAGGTACCTTTACGGATTAATATTGCTACGCCTCTTGATTTGTGTGTAAAAGAAGAATGATACACTTTGTCAATCCATTTGGCTTTTAATCTATGCTCTGCGTCTTTTTTAAAATGTGTTTCTTGGATGAATGCCACATCTGTTTTGAGTGCTTTTAGGTGTGCTAATACTTTACCTCTTAATTGGTTCATTAATACCTTTTACGTTCCTGCTGCAAAACGTTATTCCTCCATTCCCCATATTCATTTTTAAGTCTTGCGTCATTTGTCTAAGGGGGTCTGTAATAGAGCAAATGGTTCAGCTCGACATACCCGACCTTACACCCGAACTTCAAATAGATGAATTTCAAGACCCTTAAGTGATGCTCACGCATATATCTCCTTTGCTTTGATTTACAACTCCAGTCAAATGTATAATAATAATAATAGAAAGTGATATTAAAAAAAGGATAGATTAAGAGGTTAAAAGAGTGCTCAAAGAAAGAAAAAACTACATCTAAGATTGGTGCAGTGAGTGTTAGCCATTCTAACATGGCTAATAATCTAAGGACTTCCGTAGACGTTGTTTGTATCTTTCCAGCTCCTTAATATTATTAATTCATAAAAATATTTAACCGGGAGTAATAAAATCTGATGTATACGGTGTCTATCATTCAAGTATATCATAATATCTGTACTTGAAACAAATTAAAGATATATCATAAAATGTAATGAAAAGAAGGGAGGAAAAATAAAAAAGTAAAAAAAAAATTAAAAAAAATTTAAAAAAGAAAAGGGGGGAGAAAAATAAAAAATTACCATGGGATGTAAATAAAATTAAGCTATATATTCTATATGATTATACTTAATAATTATCTAATTCTATTTAAATCAGCCATAAGTAAATATTAATCCCTGATTGAAGATTATCAACTTTAATTAGTATTAATACCGCGATGTAAATTAGTAATAATACTACGCCGAATTTTTTAGTATTTGTTAGTTAATATTAGTAATGTTATTACTCTAATTATTAATATCCATAAAAGAATGTCCAATCCGTATCTCCCATCCGAGTCTCCAAGCCGCCTCCTTCTCCATCTTCTTTAAGTGCCACAAGTCCATAGCCCATTCCAGTCGTGAGGATACGATTTATTTATCAATGAGGTCCGTCTTAGAAACTTTCATTCAGTCTTCCTCTTGAGTCTTGATCCTCTTGGCAAAGTCCAGTGCCTCTGCTGGGTTTTTGAAGTAGTGTTCTTCCTGGTTGTGGGTGACTCTGAGAGTGGCTGGATATCTCAGATTGTACTTCACGTTGTTCACTTCTCTCAGAATTCTTTTGGTCTCCTTGAACGCATTCCGCTTCTTAGAAACCTCTGCTGGGTAGTCTCGATAAATGCTGATAGTCTCCTTCGTATGTGAGGTTTCTGCTTCTTACTATTTTGTTCATCATCTCCTCCAAAACATGATCATACTGGACTTTCACTATCATTTGTCTTGGGGGGGTGTCTGGTCTTGTATAACGCCTCATTACTCTGTGTGCTCGGGCTAATAAAGGTTTCTGATCCAGAGATAAAACCTTTTGCAGTAAATTTGCAGTAAACTCTCGGGTATCTTGATTTGATTCTCTCCCTTCTCGAATACCTGCAATTCTCAAGTTCTGCCTTCGTTGGCACCCTTCCAACTCAATACATTTTTCAGTTATTTTGCCCAGTTGTTCAGATAAGCGATGATTTTCTTTCAAGAGTGCTTTCATAGACTGAGTGTTTGTTTCGGCTATCTCCTCAAGGTCTTTTATAGTCGACGACTGCTCATTAAGTACAGTTTCAAAAGGTTCCAGCTCTTTTTCCAGGCTGCTTTTTATTTTAGCATTCATATCTTCTGCTGTAATTGCAGCTTGTTCTGCTAATATTTCTGCAATTTCCTTTCGCAAATTATCAGATAGTTCCCGAGTAGAGGCATTAATTTCAAACTTTAACTTTTTCATCTCCTCCTTCATTTTTTCTATATCTTCTTTTGTTGCCAATTCTGATTTTAACTATTATTTCTTGTGTAAAAAAAGTTTTAAGTTCTTCCAACTCCGATTTTTTTCTTTGACTTTTTAGACACATCTTCCTGGGAGGATGTCCTACCTGAGCCCGGTGCTTCAGTCAGGCCTTGTTCTTCTGCCGTTTTCGGTCTTCCATATCTGAGTTTGGGTTTATCCGCGGGTGGGCTGCGCTGTGTTGCCATTACGGTCGGGTGCCTGATAACGTCACTCACAGCAGTTCGTACAGAAACAGCAGGCAGCAGAATTATAATTTTATTGATTAATAATGGTATTTCTCTTTACCCACTTTTATTTTCAAAAAAAAATAAGATAATAATCATTAGAGTACAAATATTGATTTAAGTTGATGTTTATAACTCAGTTTTAAACATTGAGAATTGTTTATTGCTAATAAAAAAATTATTCAAAAAAAAAGAAACAGCAGGCAGCAGGCAGGGCTTTATCTCCCGGTTGTTTTTCCCGTTTTTTTCACGGAGCTGGCTGGCGTGCCTCCTCACTCCAGCATAGCGCCACCGGAAGTCCTGTAAGTTAATTAGCCTCTGTAAATTCTCCCTAGTGTGTAGGATCAAACTAGTGTGAAGGGGTGATTGATGGTTGGCGTGGACTCGGTGGGCCGAAGGGCCTGTTTCCACACATTTTTTCTCTTTTTTAAATTAAAAAGTCAAGCAGTAAAAATGTTCAGATGTCATAGCAAAGTTGCCAGTCTGTATCATCTTAAATGCATTAAAACATAAAGTGGACTTCTACATTCTAAATAACTATTTCAATGTGCAAATGTTCAGTATTTTTATTTGTATTTTTAGTTATTATCTCAGTGTAATAACCTGGGTCACAGATAATCGGATCGCTGTGCAGTGGATGAAAAGAAGACAAAATTATTCTATTTTAACAATCTGCGATGTAAAGGAAAATAATACTTGGACATGTCAGAAGGTAACAACCTTTTAATCATTTTCCCTCAGATGTCATAATTACCAGTTAAAATGTATCTAACATTTTTCTATGCGCAGGTAGTCTAAATTTTTTAATCGGAATATTTATTCTTTAGGATCACCAGTTTGCTGAGGAAAGTACAACGGGATGGATTGGTGCGGTATGATGGTCTTAGTTAAATTACTTCTCTGCAAATTAGTGCATTGAACTTTCCATGCCTGCATTCTTTTCTCAAGAGTATTTAATTGTCTTTAGTTTAAAGATACAGCGCGGAAACAGGCTCTTTGGCCCACTGACTCTGTGCCAACCAGCGATCACCCCGTACACTAGCACCATTCTACACACTTGGGGGCAATTTACAATTCTTACCGATGCCAATTAACCTACAAACCCATATGCCTTTGGCGTGCGGGAGGAAACTGGAGCACCTGGAGAAAACCCACGCAGTTACAGGGGGAGCACACAAACTCCATGCAGACAGCAGCAGTAGTCAGGATCACTGGTCTCTGGCACTGTGAGTTAGCAACTCTACCACTGCGCCACCCTGTCGCCCCCTACTGAAAATGAAACAAAACGTTTTAATTCCAGTAGGATAACAGGCCTGTAAACACAGTACTTAGAGATAGCGTAGTCATACAGCACCGAGACGGGCTCTTCGACCCAACTTGCCCATGCCAACTAAGATGCCACATCTATGCTAGTGTCACCTGCCTGTGTTTGGTCCACATCTCTCTAAACCTTTCCTATCCATATACCTATCCAAATGTATTTTAAATATTGTTATCATTCCTGCCTCAACTACGTCCTTTGGCTGCTCGTTCCATATATTCACCATCCTCTGTATGGAAAAAGTTGTTCCTCTGGGTTCTACTAAATCCCCTCTCAGTTTAAACCCAAGTCCTCTGGTTCTTGATTCTCCTACCCCTTCCCCTCTCCTCTTTATACTTTCCCTCTCTGCATGGTCTTGACTGGAAACGGCCAAATTCACCTTCCTCCACAGGTACAGCTGGTCCTGTTGAGACCCACGCGGTCACAGGGAGAACATAGAAACTCCGTACAGACAGCACCCGAGATCAGGATCGAACCGAAGTCGCTGGCGGTGTCACTGAGCCGCGCCACTGAGCCGGCACTCTGGCTACGCTGCTGAGCCGCCCAAAATCCTTGTAGTCCTCTAGAAATATAGAGGCCATTGTTTACGATCTAAAGATCCAAGTTTAAATCCCGCCATATGGGGCTGGAAGATTTAAATTCAGTTGGTAACAATGTAGTTTTAATAATGATAGTCACAAAACTACTAGACTGTTTCATTTGGTTTACCAATGTTCTTTATAAAACATTCAGCTAAAGCACTCTTGAGGTGGTAGACCTGCTTCCTCACAGCGACAGAGACCCGGGTTCAATCCTGGTCTTGGGTACTCTCTGTTTGGAGTTTGCACGTTCCCCCTGTAACAGCGTGGATTATCCTCTGGTTTCTTCCCACATCCCAAAGACGTGCAGGTTTTGTGGGTTAATTGACCATCTGTAAATTGCCCCTTGAGTGTAGGGAGTGAATGAGAAATTGGGATAATGTGGAACTAGTGTGAATGGGTGAATAATGGTTGGTGTAGACTGTTTCGATGCTGTATCTCTCTATGGCAGTGTGAATTTCTCACCTATGGGCCAAACACAGGCAGGTGGGACTAGAGTAGATGGGACATCTTAGTAGACATGGGCAAGTTGGGCCGAAGGGCCTGTCTCCGTGCTGTATGACTCCAACTTCAAATTTACTTACTTTCTGAGCAGTCAATGTGTTTTATATTGTTTTACTCTTGAATATACCTCGTAGAATACCAATATTTCAGATTTTTGTTTTATTGTTTGCAGTTCCGCCCTTCAGATCCATTCTTTACACGTGATGGTACGAGCTTCTTCAAAGTGTTGAGTGATGGTAACGGATATAAACATATTCACAAGGTGGCAGGAAATCCAGTACGTAATCAAAGAGCATTTTATCTCAGTCTTTTTAAACCTTTTCTAAACTGATGCAAATTAACGAGCTTTAATTCTTTTCTTTTAAGCTGAAAGCAACGTCAGTGACCAAAGGAAAATGGGAAGTGATCCAAATATTGTATCTGACAGACTCCACACTGTAAGTACATGGGAAATAAAACAAGAAATCTTGGCTTAGTTTAGTGAAACAGCACGGAAGCAGGCCCTTCGGCCCACTGAGTCTGTGCCGACCAGCGATCACCCCATACACACTAGAGACAATTTACAATTCTTACCAAAGCCATTTAACCTACAAACCTACTTGTATTTGGAGTGTGGGAGGAAACCAGAGCACCCTGAGAAAACCCACACTGACACAGGTAGAACGTACAAACTCCCTACAGACGGCACCCGTAGTCAGGATCAAGCCCGGGTCTCTGGCGCTGTAAGATAGCAACTCTACCACTGCGCCACCATGCCACTCCTAATCTTTTACTAGATCTTTACTAAAACTAAATTATCTCTTACTAGAATTCTTAACACCTTGTTCAAATATTGTGTCTCAGTTTGTTCACAAACTCAGTTGTTTGCTGAAAGACTATGTTTGGGTCATAGAACTATCCAGCATGGAAACAGGCCTTTTGGCCCAACGTCCATGCCAACCAAGATGGCCCATCTAAGCTAGTCCCATTTGGCTGTAACTGGCCTGTATCCCTCTAAACCGTTCCCATCCACGTACCTGTCCAAATGTGGGGGTGGGGGGTGGTGATGGAGGCAGATGCAATAGTGGGATTTAAGGCTAAAAAATAGATAGGCACATGTAGGGATATGGATTATGCGTAATCGATGAGATGGTCTTGGCATCGTGTTCAGCACAGACATTGTGGGCTTAGTTTAGAGAACCGGATCCATGCCAGCCAGCAATCACCCGTAATCTAGTTCTATCTTTAGACTTTTAGGAGCACTCGGATAAAAGCCACGTGGTCTTGGGTAGAATGTACAAACTCCGTACAGGCAGGCACCCATGGTCAGGATTGAAGTTGGGTCTTGGGCGCTGTGAGGCAGCAACTCTACCGCTGCGCACTGTGCTGTTTTGGTGCTGTACTATTCTATGTTCTATATAAATTGCTAATGGATGTTTTTCATTTATTATAGCCTAATATGCCCTGTACCTTTGCTTGCCTTGCAGATACTACATCAGCAACGAATACGAGGGCTATCCAGGACGAAGAAACGTTTATAAGTGAGTGATATGGAGAATTCGCAGCTGAGTTCTGTGGTGTGTGCTGGAAATCACTATGCGATCAGCTTTTATAGAGCTCCTCGTCAATTACATTAAATCTAACTTAAGTATATGTATTAACTAAGTAGGGAATAAGTAAGGGAATAAGTATTAAGTAACTAAAGTGTATATGTCCAGTTTCTTCCCACACTCCAAAGATGTACAGGTTTATAAGCTAGGGTTACACAAAAAGCTGGAGAAACTCAGCGGGTGCAGCAGCATCTAAGGAGCGAAGGAGATAGGAGACGTTTCGGGTCGAGACCCTTCTTCAGACTGGTCAGGGATCAGGGAAACGAGAGATATAAACAGTGATGTGGAGAGATAAGGAACAATGAGTGAAAGATATGCAAAAAAGTATTGGTGATAAAGGAAGCAGGCCATTGTAAGCTGTTTGTGGTGTGAAAATGAGAAGCTAGTGCGACTGGGGGGGGGGGGGGGGGAGATGGAGAAGGAATGTCAGGGCCAGAGGGCTGAGGGAGAGGTGAGGGGGAGGCAGTCTGGGTTAACAGAATTGAGAAAATTCAATGTTTAAGCCCAGAGGATGCAGACTCCCCAAGCGGAATATGAGGTGCTGTTCCTCCAACTTGCGGTGTTGATCACTCTGGCCGTGGAGGAGGCCCAGGACCGAGAGGTCGGATATGGAGTGGGAGGGGGAGTTGAAGTGCTGAGCCACCGGGAGGTCGGGTTGGTTATTGCGGACCGAGCGGAGGTGTTCAGCGAAACGATCGTCCAGCCTACGCTTGGTCTCACTGATGTAGATCAGCTGGCATCTGGAGCAACGGATGCAGTAGATGAGGTTGGAGGAGGTGCAGGTGAACCTCTGTCGGACTTGGAATGACTGCTTGGGTCCCTGAAAGGATTGGATGGGGGAGGTGAAGGGACAAGTGTGGCATCTCTTGCGGTTGCAAGGGAAAGTGCCCGGGGAAGGAGTGGAGCGGGAGGGAAGGGAAGAATTGACGAGGGAGTTGCGGAGGGAGTGGTCTTTGCGGAATGCAGACAGGGGGGGAGATGGGAAGATGTGGCGAGTGGAGGGGTCACGTTGCAGGTGACGAAACTGGCGGAGGACTATCTGTTGTATGCGCTGGCTGGTGGGGTGAAAGGTGAGGACCAGGGGGACTCGGCCCTTGTAGTGAGTGGGGGAATGGGAAGAGAGGGCAGTATACCCTCCCCCACTATAGATGAGGCTCGCACCAGGGTCTCCTCCATACCCCGCAACACTGCCCTCTC
Source organism: Raja brachyura (assembly GCA_963514005.1). The sequence goes on from OY740787.1 coordinate 58,787,420, forward strand.
TCCCCATTCCCCCACTCACAACAAGGGCCGAGTCCCCCTGGTCCTCACCTTTCACCCCACCAGCCAGCGCATACAACAGATAGTCCTCCGCCAGTTTCGTCACCTCCAACGTGACCCCTCCACTCGCCACATCTTCCCATCTCCCCCCCCCCCGTCTGCATTCCGCAAAGACCGCTCCCTCCGCAACTCCCTCGTCAATTCTTCCCTTCCCTCCCGCTCCACTCCTTCCCCGGGCACTTTCCCTTGCAACCGCAAGAGATGCCACACTTGTCCCTTCACCTCCCCCATCCAATCCTTTCAGGGACCCAAGCAGTCATTCCAAGTCCGACAGAGGTTCACCTGCACCTCCTCCAACCTCATCTACTGCATCCGTTGCTCCAGATGCCAGCTGATCTACATCGGTGAGACCAAGCGTAGGCTGGGCGATCGTTTCGCTGAACACCTCCGCTCGGTCCGCAATAACCAACCCGACCTCCCGGTGGCTCAGCACTTCAACTCCCCCTCCCACTCCGTATCCGACCTCTCGGTCCTGGGCCTCCTCCACGGCCAGAGTGATCAACACGGCAAGTTGGAGGAACAGCACCTCATATTCCGCTTGGGGAGTCTGCATCCTCTGGGCTTAAACATTGAATTTTCTCAATTCTGTTAACCCAGACTGCCTCCCCCCCACCTCTCCCTCAGCCCTCTGGCCCTGACATTCCTTCTCCATCTCTCCCCCCCCCCCCCCCAGTCACACTAGCTTCTCATTTTCACACCACAAACAGCTTACAATGGCCTGCTTCCTTTATCACCAATACTTTTTTGCATATCTTTCACTCATTGTTCCTTATCTCTCCACATCACTGTTTATATCTCTCGTTTCCCTGATCCCTGACCAGTCTGAAGAAGGGTCTCGACCCGAAACGTCTCCTATCTCCTTCGCTCCTTAGATGCTGCTGCACCCGCTGAGTTTCTCCAGCTTTTTGTGTAACCCTCGATTCTCCAGCATCTGCAGTTCCTTCTTTAACAGGTTTATAAGCTAATTGGCCATGGTAAAATTGTAAATTATCCCCAGTGTGTCGGGTAGTGTTGGTGTTCGGAGATTACTAGTCGGCGCAGAATCGGTGGGCTGAAGGGCCTGTTTTCGCACTGCATCACTAAAACTAAAACTGTATAATTATTCCATGAATTATAAAATTAGGGGGTTATAATTATGTAGTTTGACTAATATGCGTTCATAAGTTTAAGGAGGGGAAAGATTTAATAGGAACCTGAGGGGGATCTTTTACACTCAGAGGGTGGTGGGTGTATGGAATGCGCTGGCAGAGGAGGTAGTTGAGGCAGGTACTATAGCAACATTTAAAAGACAAAAGAAGGGTCCCGACCCTAAACATCACCCATCATTTTTCACTCCAGAGATGCTGAAGTTGAGCTGACTTCAATCCTGTTAAGTTACTCCAGCACTTTGTATCTACCTTTAATGGTACATGGATAGTAGTAGCGGGGGAATAAGCTGGAAAAGAGAAGTGGGGGCAGGACAAAGTGATAGGTGGATACAGGTGAGGGGGTGGAGTTCATGACAAAGGCTGGACGTGAAAAGGGGACAAAAGGGTGTCAGATAAGGAGAGCAGAGGAGGAGTGAAATGTAAAGCTGGAGGGATATGGTTGGGAGGGGGAGGAAGGATAGTGGGGGGGGGGGTGGTGTATAAATGAGAAATGTGAGACTGGAGGGGAAATTAGCATATGGAGGAGTGGAAAGGAGCAGTGACTGGGGTGGTGGGGGAAGGGCTGGTGATGGAGGCAGATGCATTAGTGGTGTTTTTAAATGGGCACAAGGATATTCAGGGAATGGAGGATAAGGATCACGCGCAGGCAGCACTTTGACATTGTGGGCCAAAGGCCTGTTTCTTAGCTGTACTGTTCTATGTTCTAAATGGATGTGTTGGGGGTGCAAGGGTAAGGGAGAGGGGGTGGGGAAGTATTGGAATGAATTGGGGCTCTCTGGGAGCGATAGGGGTGGGGGCACAGGAAAGAGAAGGTGGATAAGAAGGTTATTGCTTAAAATGGGAGAATTCGATGTTCATGCCATGCCAATCATCCCGTACACTAACACTATCCTACACACTAGGGAAAATGAAAAGGACCGAATTTGCCTCCTAATCTGCACGTCTTTGGAATCTGGGCAGAAACTGGGGAAAACCCACACGGTCACAGGGAGAACATGCAAACTCCGTACAGACAGTACCCGTAGTCAAGTTCGAATCCTGGTCTGTGGCACTGTGAGGCAGCAGCTCTACCTCAGCGCCACCATGCCACCCATAAGCTACCCAAGCGGAATATGAGATGATAGTTCCTCCAGTTTGTGGCCTCTCTCTGGCAATGGAGGTGGCCAGGGCTGTAAGAGAGATTGTGTTCACTGGCCGTCAATACCCATCCAGCCTTCTTTGTTTAAAGCTTGTCAGTCTCTGGGTTCTGAATCATCAGATTACGTTTATTCTCACATGTACCGAGGTACGGTGAAAAGCTTTTGTTGCATGCTAACCAGTCAGCCGAAAGACAATACATGATTACAATCGGGCCATCCGTAGTATACTGATACACGATAAAGGGAAAAACGTGAATCACATTTAGTGCAAGGTTAATTCCCATTAAAGATAGTTCATGGGTCTCCAATGAGGTAGATGGGAGGTCAGGACCACTCTCTAGTTGGTGAGAGGGTGGTTAAGTTGCCTGATAATAGCTTGGAGGAAACTGTCCCTGAATCTGGAGGTGCATTTTCACATTTCTGTACCTCTTGCCTGATGGGAGGGGAGAGAAGAGGGAGTGACTGGGGTAAGACTGGTCCTTGATTATGCTGGAAACTATTCCTTTTATGCCATTGTCCCACTTAGGAAACCTGAACGGAAACCTCTGGAGACTTTGGGCCCTACCCAAGGTTTCCGTACGGTTCCCGGAGGTTTTTGTCCTCCGACAACCACCTTCAACTAGCATTGCAACCGGCTTCGACTAAAAAAATTACCGATTTATAAAACGGAAACCACTTTCGACCATTAGGGAGACTGACAAAAACCTCCGGGAACCTCCAGGAACCGCACGGAAACCTTGGGTGGGGCGCAAGGTCTCCAGAGGTTTCCGTTCAACTTTCCTAAGTGGGACAGGAGCAACTCTACTCCCGAGTTCAAGTTATAACAAATACAAGAATAGTCTGAAGAAGATGCTGACCCGAAACATCACTTTTCCATATTTTCCACAGATGATGCCTGACCCGCTGAGTTACTCCAGCACTTTGTGTTCTTTTGTAAACTAGCATCTGCGGTTCCTTGTTTCTTCATAAAAAGGACAACTTATTTCACGGTCATTCCCCAATAAACCTGAATGAAGTCCTGGGAAGCACAGTGGCGCAACAGTAGAGTTCTCGCCTCACAGCGCCAGAGACCCGGGTTCGATCCTGACTATGGGTGCTGTATGTACGGAGTTTACATATTCTCCCTGTAACAGTGTGGATTTTCTCCAGGTGCTTGGTTTTCTCCCACACTCCAATGATGTACAGGTTTGTAGGCTGATTGGTTTCAGTAAAAATTATAAATTGTCACTAATGTGTAGGATAGTGCTAGTGTACGGGGTGATCACTGGTTGGCATAGACTCGGTGGGCCAAAAGGCCCATTTTCCATGCTCTATCTCTAAAGTCTAACATCACCTTTCCATGTTCTCCAGAGATGCTGCCTGACCCGTTGAGTTACTCCAGCACTTTGTGGCATTTTGTAAACCAGCATCTGCAGTTCCTTGTTTATATGTAAAAAAAACACAATTCATTTCACAGCCATTCCTCAATAAACATGGGTGAAGTCCATTTCAGTCTGGTACATGGTTTATTTTAATTTTATTTTACATACAGAGTTAACATTGGAGCAGGTAGCCAGAATCCACAGTGTATTACCTGTGAACTGATGACGGAGCGTTGCCAGTACTACTCCGCCTACTTTAGCACAAATGGAAAATATTATTTGCTGTCTTGTTACGGTAAGCGAAACACGGATAATAATTGTTTAACAGGACACTGCTAGCTAACATGGACTTAATATCCACCCTTTATTCTATGCAGGACCTGGTGTTCCTACCTTTGGAGTTTACAATGCTTCCGATGATACAGGTGATCACAAATATAATAGTTCCTATAATAAATGGCGTGCTGTTGAAGTTGGATTATTAGTGGGTCTTGCTATGGGAATACAGATACATATTGAGCAACCACAATCATAAACAATTAAGAAGTAGAAACAAAGAACTGCAGATGTTGGTTTACACCAAATAATGAATAAATGAATGAACAAGTTTATTGGCCAAGTATTCACATACAAGGAATTTGCCTTGGTGCTCCACCCACAAGTGACAACATGACATACAGTGACGGTTACAGTTACGAATGACACATAAAACACTTAACATTAATAATAAAACACCTTTGATCAAACATGTGAATTAAATAATACCAGAACCAAAGGGCTGGAGTAACTCAGCAGTTCAGGCAGCATCTCTGCACGAAAAGGAGAAGTGACGTTTCGGGTCAGGACCCTTCTCTGGAGCATTAAAGGTTGAGGTGAAACCTGATAGAATTATGAAGAAAGGTCCCGACCCAAAATGTTACCCATCCCTTCTCTCCAGAGATGCTGCCTGTGCCGCTGAGTTACCCCAGCATTTTGTGCCTATCATGAATAATTAATAGTTGATCAACAGAGGGATCTTGTGGTCCAAGTCCATAGCACCCTGAAGGTAACGATGCAAGTAGATAGAATGGTAAAGAAGGTGTATGGAATGCTTGCCTTCATCGCTCAGGCAATTCAGCATAAAAGTCAGAATGTCATGTTGCAGCTTTATAGGACTTTTGTCAGGACTCATTTGGAGTATTGCGTGCAGTTCAAGTCACCCCGTTACAGGACGGATGTGGAGACTTTGGAGAGGGTGCAGAGGAGGTTTACTAGAATACTGTGTAGGGAGGAGCTATAAATGATGGTTTAATCTGAAGACAGACACAAAAAGTTGGAGTAACTCAGGCAGCATCTCTGGAGAAAAGGAATGGTGATGTTTTGGGTCGAGACCCATCAGACTGAGTCAGGGGAAAGGGGAACGAGAGATACATTCATTTGTCCCAAGTACCATCTGTAAGGTATGCAAAAGGCAATGATAATCAAGGAAAGGTGGAGCCTACAATGGTCTATTGTTGGCTGTGGGATAGATGATAACGAGTTATACAGACAGTGGAACTCAACAGGACGCCTGTGAAACTAGCACAATGACTAGGGTGGGGGAGGGACGGAGAGAGAGGGGATGCAAGAGTTACTTGAAGAAATCAATATTCATACTGCTGGGTGGTAAGCTGAAATATGAGGTGCTGATCCTCCAATTTACGTTTGGCCTCACTCTGACAATGGAGGAGGCCCAGGACAGAAAGGTCAGTGTGGAAATGAGAGTTAAAGTTTGCTCAGTTAGCCTCGGCCTAAGTGATCTTCCGGTTGCCAAACACTAACTACCATTCCCATACCCATACTGACCTTTCTATCATCATAATTGGATCTTGCAGAAACTAAATATATTATTTTGCTTCAAGTGATATCAATTCTCGAAGATAATAAAGATTTGGAAGAAAATCTGAAGGATATTCAAATGCCAAAAAAAATTCTCAAGTCTTTATCATTAGATGGAACAAGTAAGTTAACTCATTTCAATTATTATGCAGAAAAGACTGATGGATTGCTAACATTTTAATGTTGTACTAAATAAAAGTTATTGCATAGTGGTGATGGAAAATAGAATGTATAATTAAGCCTTTTTGTTAGTTAACAGCCCACAGACTATAGATATTATTAGTTAAAACTAGTCAACTAAGAAATCAGATACCTATTTTGTTTAAGGTCGTGGCTGATGAAAATTCTCTCTATTAATATTCTTAGTGGTCTATAATGAAGTAGTTGAAGCAGATTTGATGGTAACTTGCAATCGAAAAGTGTATAAATAATTAAAGATACAAATGTGCATGGCTCTGGGGGAAATGGATCACAGAAGTGGGATTAATACGATGCATCTTCCAAAGAAGCGCAGGCATTGTGGTTCAAAGCCTTCTGTTTCCACAACAAGAAGGATATAGATTAACGTTTGGTAAGGGTATTGGTTTATTATTGTCACTGGCACTGAGGGACAGTGAAAAGCTTTTGTTTGCACGATATCCAATTAAATCAGATCATACTGTGCACTAGTATAATGAAACCAGACACAAATACAACAGGTAGTGCAAAGAAAAATATACCAGAATGTAGAATATAGTGTTAAGATCATAAGAGCAGAATTAGGCCATTCACATTAGGGACAATTTACCATTTAGAGAAGCAATTTAACCTACAAACCTGTACGTCTTTGGAGTAAACTAAACTAAAAACCAGCGGGGGAACATACAAACTCCGTACAGACAGCATCCATAGTCAGGATCAAACCCGGGTCTCTGCCACTGTCAGGCAGCAACTCTACCACTGTGCCACTATGCTGCCCCGAATAGGTTAAATTATTTATTTAAACTACATGGACCCACAACAAAATAGTAATAAAGCAGTAAATAAACTGAGTCTCACACATCCTTTGGCTGCAAAAGCTTGTTGCAAACATTTGTTGGGAACTCCATTACAACAGTTGTGATCCCTCCTCACTCCTTCCACACCTGCTACTTTCCTCTGTCTGGCCTCACAATTCACAAACAGTGTAAAGTTGTGTAAAGTCGCCCCTCGGGTTCCTGGTATTTCCCCTCCCCCCTCCTGCCTCCGGTAAATGCAGTGTCTTCTATCCAGGGTAGTGGGATCAAGAACCAGAGCACATAGTACGGGGATGGCTGGGCAGCGTGGAATCAGTAGGCTGAAGGGCCTGTTTCCCCACTGCATCTCTAAACTAAACTTTACAGTACCCTTAAAGTAAATCTAATCGAAAAGGAAAATGTAACAAACAATGAAAGTGGCAAAATGGTATTTGTTCCTGATCTGCTAATAAAGACAGCTTGATAAAAAGCCATCTCGCACACTTCTGCAGAGCTTTATTTGAACATCGGTTAATCTTTAATATGTGCATTGAATGCACTGTAAAGATTTACAAATAAAAGGTCTATGTGTACCCAGTGGGAAGTGCCTTATCTATCATCAATATTTGCATAAAAGTCAGATAAGTAAAAAATACAAAGTGGCAGGATGTTATCCTTGTCATGTCCCTAGACAAATTTTGCTCCGTGTTAATGACAACTGTGTTAAGTGCTACTAATTGTAATATTTTTCAGATTATTGGTATCAAATGATACTTCCACCGCATTTTGATGAGACAAAGAAATATCCACTGCTCATCGATGTGTAAGTGAGATCCTGAAAGCTGCTTTAACCTAAAAACATTATCCAAATTATACCAGTGGCAACTGGAATCTTCCATGGAAAAGTCACAAAATGCTGAAGTAACTCACCGGGTCGGGAGAACATGGATGGGTGATGTTTCAGATAGGGACATTGATGGAGTTGTTGGATTGAATTTGTCACCTATCCAAATTATCCAGACCCCAATTGTCAACTATCCATGTTCTCCACAGATGCTGCTTGACTTGTTGAGTTACTCCAGCATTTTTAGTAAACTGGCATCCGCAGATCTTTGTTTCTATATTCTATGAACTATATCTTTGGTTGTCATTTAGCTTAGTTTATTGTCACGTATACCAAGGTACAGTGAAAAGTTTTTGTTGCGTGCTATGCAGTCAATGAAAAGACTATACACGATTACAATCAAGCCATCCTCAGTGCACGGATAAAGGGTACAACATTTAGTGGAAGATAAAGTCCGATTAAAGTCATTTAGGGTGGCACAGCAGTAAACTTGCTGCCTTTCAGTACCGGAGACCCGGGTTTGATACTGACTATGGGTGCTGTCTGTATGGAGTTTGTATGTTCTCCCTGTGACCACATGGGATTCAACAAGGTGCTCTGGTTTCCTCCCACACTCCAAAGTGTGGGTTTGTAGGTTAATAGGCCTCTGGTGTGTAGGATAGAACTAGTGTATGGTGATCGGTGGGCTGACGGGCCTGTTTCCATGCCGTATCACTAAAGTCAAATCGCTGCCATATTATTTCTTGCAGATATGGAGGCCCATGCAGTCAGAAAGCTGACGCCACATTCTCCATCGGCTGGGCTACATACCTTGCCAGTACAGAAGGGATCATAGTTGCCAGCTTTGACGGACGGGGCAGTGGTTATCAAGGAGACAAAATAATGCACGCAATATATCGAAGATTAGGCACTTATGAAGTTGAAGACCAAATCAGAGCAACAAGGTGCGTAAACACTCGGAGTTTATAATGCTGTGTATTAGTTTTGTTTATTGTTGTCACATGTACCGAGGTACAGTGAAAAGCTTTTGTTTGTGTGCTATCCAGCCGTCCACAGTGCATAGATGCAGGATAATTAGTTATAGAGTCATACAGCATGGAAACAGGCCCTTCCGCCCAACTTGACCAGGTATGCCCCATCTACATTAGTCGATTTACCTGTATTTGGCTCACATCCCTCTAAACCTATCCTATCCAGCTACTTGTCTAAATGTTTCTTGACCATTGTTATAATACCTGCCTCAACTACTTCTTCCAGCAGCACATTCCATACACCTATCACCCTTTGTGTAAAAACAAAAGTTGTCTCTCTGGTTCCTATTAATTACTTCCCCTCTCACCTTAAACTTATGTACTTTTAAACCTTGATTTCCCTACTTGGGGTAAAAGAGAGCATTTGCCCTACATATTCCTCTCATGAGCCTTTTATCCAGAGTAGGGGAATCAATAATATTACAACAGAATTTTACTCTAATTATATTTTGTTGCCTTTAATCTAACCTGTTATTTGAAGAATAAAATCACGAGGGGAATAGATAGGGTGAATGCACAGAGCTTTTTATCCTGGGTAGGAGAATCAATAGCCAGAGGAGATAGGTTTAAGTTGAGAGGAACCTGATGGACAACTTTTTCACACCAAAGGTGGTGTGTATATGAAACGAGCTCCAAAGGAACTATCACATGTAAACAAACATGTGGACAGGTACATGGATAGGAAAGGTTTAGAGGGGTCTGAACCAAATGCAGGGAGAGGGGTCTAGTGTAGATGAGACTTCATGGTCGGCATATGCAAATTGGGCCAAAGAGCCTGATTCCATGCTGTATTATTATGTGACTATGGCATTACACAAGTTTAAAGTACTTAAAATATTGACTTTGAGCCAAGCATGTCTCTGTTTACTAACTTATATACTCAATAAAACTAAGCAATATTTGTTATTTTACAGGAAATTCATAGACATGGGATTCATCGATGAGACTAGAATAGCTATTTGGGGATGGGTAAGTGTGCAAATTATTTCTAGCACAAATATGATTTTCTTGTATGTATTTTGTGTACTTGGATTCATTTGTATTATGCTGTTGAAAAATTAATAACACATGTTTGCAGTGCTATTAATTCAGTAGTTCACCAGGTTAGTTAAGAGGGATGAAGTGAACATGACAGCACACAAAATGATCGCACATTATCCTAATTGTCACTAAAGTTTATTGCCACTTTTTGACCTTCCCATATTACCTCTGAAATAAAAGGGTTGCTAGATTATTTCAGAGGGCGAGATTAAGATGATTCTGAAACATTTTACCTGGTGCAATGCAAACATATTCCCTTCCCTAAAATTCATGAGTGGATCAGGTAAAGCTCTATACCGAAGATAGACACAAAAAGCTGGAGTAATTCAGTGGGACAGGCAGCATCTTTGGAGAGAAGGAATGGGTGGCGTTTTGGGTCGAGACCATTCTTCAGACTTCAAAGTTCTATGTTAAACAAATTGCATCATCATTATCAAAGCTGGAATTGTGAATATAACTGTGCCAGCTCATGTGGTGGATATGCCTACAGAATAAATAATGTTAGATTATTTGATATAGGGAGCATGGCTTTCATATTGAGATGTTGGTGAGACAATGTTTGAAGTACCATGTTCACCTTTGGTCACCCTGCTGTAGGAATGATGTCTGAAAAGAATGGTGTTGGAATGAGCTGGAAAGAATGCAGAGAAGATATGCGAGGATGTTGCTAGGCCTCGTGGGTCCGAGCTGTCGGAAGAGGTTGGGCAGGCTTGGACTTTATTCCTTGGAGGGCTGATCTTATAGAGGTGTAGAAGATCATGAGGGGAATTACACCGAGTGGAGGATTTATAGAACGATCTGCCAGAGGAGGTAGTTGAGGCAGGGTTCTATAACAACAATTAAGGCCAGTAGCATGATCAAGGACCAGTCTCACCCCGGTCACTCCCTCTTCTCCCCTTATTCATCAGGCAAGAGGTACAAAAGTGTGAAAACGCATACCTCCAGATTCAGGGACGCAGTCTTCCCAGCAGTTATTAGGCAACTGAACCATCTTATCAACAACTGGAGAGCAATCCTGAGCTACCATCTACCTCTTTAGAGACCCTCAGACGCTCTTTAACTGAATTTCACTGGATTGTATCTTGCACTAACCGTCATTCCTTTAATCCTGTATCTGTACATTGTGGACGGCATGATCCAGTGTAATCAAGTGTAGTCTTTCCGCTGATCGGTTAGCACGCAACAAAAAGGTTTTCACTGTACCTTGTTACAGGTGACGATTAACTAAACTAAACAGTGCATGATAATTGAAAGTAACTTGGTGCTTTCCATTCATTTTAGTCTTATGGAGGCTATGTCACATCCATGGTACTTGGAGCAGGCTCCAACGTTTTCAAGTGTGGTATTGCTGTTGCTCCTGTGTCCAACTGGACATATTATGGTAAGTTCTAATTAATGTACCATCATATTTTTATGGACAATGGATATAGATTAATACAGCACGCCAACCGGCCCTTTGGCCCACCTTGCCCATGACGACCAAGATACCCCATTCCCCAGTGGCCGCGTTTGGCCCTTATCCTCTCCTATCCACATACCTCTACTAATGTCTTTTAAAAATTTAAATTGTCAGACAGTTTCTGCCTCAACTATCTCCTCTGGCAGCCCATTCCATATGCTCATCACCCTTTGTGTGGAAAACGTTGTTCCTCATATTCCTATTAAATCTTTCCCCTCTCACCTTAAACGCATGTCCTCTGGTTCTTGGTTCTCCTAGACTGGGTAAAAGACTCTGCACATTAATCCTATCTATTCCCCTCATTCGCCAATTTGTTTTTTAGTTTTCACTTCTCATTGGCATAAAGGCTAGGCTATCTTTGTGCCTTCTACCATATCTATCCTCCTCATGCCTTCTACCATATCTATCCTTCTCATTTTATACACCTCTAAGTACACTCCTCAGCATCCTGCGCTCCAAGGAATAAAGCCCTAGCCTGCTCAACCTCACCCTGTAGCTCGGGCCCTCAAGTTCTGGCAACATCCACATATACATAACTTTAAAATTAACTCTTTGTGTCCAATGTCTTTGGTGGAGAAATGTTTGGTGTTTGATTTCGTGTGTTAAAGTGAGCATCCGAACTAAGCAAAGAGAAAGATACAAAATGCAGAATATGATTGTTATTCGCTTTACTGCCTCTCTGGACTGTGAACGGCTCAATTGTAATCATGTACAGTCTTTTTGCTGTATGGTTAGCACGCAACAAAAGCTTTTCACTGTACCTCGGTACACGTGACAATAAATTAAACTAAATATGGATGAATTTAGTCAAGATTTCAAATAATAATGATTCATTATTCAACTTAAGTAAAAAGACCTATGGGCCAAATGCAAACATGTTAGATTGGCCCAATATGCCAACTTGGTCGGCATGGATAAGGTGGGCCAAAGGGCCTGCTTCCACACTGTATAGCTCTAGCTCTATAGACCCAGTTTAATGCTGCATCAATATTAATGTTTAACTTCTCAGTGTTCTTGTTTGTTCTTAGAGCAGCAAAAACAATTCAACAAAATGGAAATATCTCCCACAATACTTAAAAGAATGCATGTTCAAACCATATTTAGCATATTTCTCAGACTAAATCAGAGCAGAGCATTTTGTTTAACAGGAGAATCAGGAGAAGCTTCAGAGTGGTTTATGTGCGGCACAGTGGCCTGGGTTTGCTCCTGACCACGGGGTGCAGTCTGTGAGGAGTTTGCACATTCTCCCTGTGACCGCGTGGGTTTCCTCCAGGTGCTCTGGTTTCCTCCCACATCCCAAAGACGGGTTTGTATGTTAATTGGCCCTCTGTAAATTGCGCCTAGCATGTAGGGAGTGTATGAGAATCTGGGATAAGATGGAACTAGTGTGAACAGGTGCTCGATGGTTGGTATGGACTCAGTGGGTTGAAGGGCCTGTTTCCATGCAGTATCTCTAAATCTCTAAACTAAACTAACCAGCACACACTCAATATGAAAATTGAAAAATGTGACAATTCACACATCCAAAATCAATACTTTTGGAAGAGTTGTTCAAGTATATTCCTTAAGAGTTATTTAAGTTAAATTCACTGTGTTTCAAATGTTACCATAAGTCCATATGTCATAGGGGCAGAATTAGGCCATTCAGCTAATTAGTCTACTCCACCATTCAATCATGGCTGATCTATCTACAGATTCTATCTACACTGAGCGTTACATGGGCTACCCTACGAAAGAGGACAACCTTCAGTTCTACAAGGTAAGGTCTCGTCATTTTTAAGATTTCAAAGTCAAGTCAAGTTGAAGTGAGTTTATTGTCATGTGTCCCAGACAGGACAATGAAATTCTTTATTTGCTTCAGCACAACAGAACATAGTAGGCATTGACTACAAAACAGATCAGTGTGTCTATATACCATTATGTACGTAAATACACACATGAATAAATAAATTGATAAAGTGCAAATAACAGATAAAGGGATATTAATGTTCAGGGTATTGTCCAAGCCAAGTTTAATAGCCTGATGGGAGTGGGGAAGTAGCTATTCCTGAACCTGGTTGTTGCAGTCCTCTGGCTCCTGTACCTTCTGCCTGAAGGTAGCAGGGAGATGAGTGTGTGGCCAGGATGGTGTGGGTCTTTGATGATACTGCCAGCCTTTTTGAGGCAGCGACTGTGATAGATCCCCTCGATGGAAGGGAGCCGATGATGGACTGGGCAGTGTTTACTACTTTTTGTAGTCTTTTCCTCTCCAGGGCGCTCAAGTTGCCGAACCAAGCCACGATGCAACCGGTCAGCATGCTCTCTACTGTGCACCTGTAGAAGTTAGAGAGAGTCCTCCTTGACAAACCAACGCTCCGTAATCTTCTCAGGAAGTAGAGGCGCTGATGAGCTTTCTTAATAATTGCATCTGTGTCCTCGGACCAGGAAAGATCTTCAAAGGTGCACGCCCAGGAATTTGAAGCTCTTGACCCTTTCAACTATCAACCCGTTGATATAAACAGGACTGTGGGTCCCCATCCTACTCCTCAGAGATTTCAGTCACACTGCAGCAATTTTAACCTAATTTGATGGTCTGGGATTGAGTTGTGTCCCCCCAGCCAATGTTACTATTTATTGAAAAAAGACACAAGGCACTGGAGTAACAGAGTGCGTCAGGCAGCATCTCAGGAGAAGATGGATAGGGTTCCGACATAGAATTAGTGTGAGTGGGTGATGGTCGGCATGGACACTGTGGGCCGCAGGACCTGTTTCTATGCTGTTTCTCTAAACTAATTCAAAACTTTTCTACTTTACTGCAGGATGTGAAGAACTGCTTCTCAAATATTTAAACCAAAAATAAACAATGCTAGAATCACGCATATTAGGTTAGGCAGCATATGTGGAGTGTGAAACAGTATTAACATTTAGGTCAAAGATCATCAATCGGAAGTGGAGAGGACAGAAAGGGAGTTTATTTTAAGTGACAGAAGGGTGACAGAGAGATGGAGACACGGGGAACTGCAGATGCTGGAATCTTAAGCAAAGCTCGGCGGGCTGAAGAGCCTGTTTCCATGTTTTATCTCTAAACTAAACGAATTGAGACCTTCTAAAATATATCCATACCATTATCAAAAACATCCATGTTCTCCAGAGATGCTGCCAAACCTGCTGAGCTACTCCAGCACTATGTGCCTTTTTTGTATTAACCAGCATCTGCAGTTCCTTGTTTCTACATATTGAAAGGTAAATGGGGAGAAGGCAGGAGAATGGGTTTGAGAGGGAAAGATAGATCAGCCATGATTGGAATGCTGGAGTCGACTCGAAGGGCCGGATGGCCTAATTCCACCTCATGAACTTATGAAAACTGTCAACTCTCGCTGACTTTTCTTAAATCATAGATGACTACTTCCGAAGCTACAGCCATCTCTCCATTGAGTAGAATTTATCAGTCTGAGGAAGGGTCCCGACCTGAAATGTAATCTGTCCATTATATCTATAGACGCTGCCTGACCCACGGAGTTCCTCCAGCACTTTGCGCCTGAATTGTGTCTTAACCGGCATCTGCAATTCTTTGTGTAGGAAGGAACTGCAGAAGCTGGTTTAAACTGAAGATAGGCACAAAAAGATGGAGTAACTCAGTGGGTGAGGCAACTTCTCTGGAGAAAAGGAATAGGTGATGTTCGGGTGGAGATCCTTCTTGTGCTTCTTCTATTACTTTTCTCTGGAGAACACTGCCTGATCTGCTGAATTATTCCAGCTTTTTGTGTCCATCTGCACTTCTTTGCTTCCATGGGTAATCTTTTGAATTGCTTTCCAGAATTCTACAGTGATGGAAAGAGCTGAACATTTCAGATTGGTTGATTATCTCCTGATTCATGGAACAGCAGATGGTGAGGTTGAGAGATACTCGATCATTCAGTGGCTTAAGTAAATCATACCTATATTTAAACTGCTGATCGTAGACCTATCTGCGAACCAAACACTGCATTAGCAATAATACTTCATTATGGAGCATTAGACATTCTATTTAACATCTGAGTAATTTTCTATACATGTATGCAGAACGCATATTTGTACAGTTTAATGCGTTATAATGCTCGCTGAAAGATGTCAATATATCATTTGGAATTATCACTTACTTAATCCACTTTGTTTGCCTTAGCTTAATACATCGCGCAAAGTGGAATATCATCTCACTAATACACTCTCTTTCAGATAATGTCCATTTCCAACAATCAGCACACATTTCGAAAGCTCTGGTTGATAAAGGAGTGGATTTCCAAGCCATGGTACGTTGAGGCACTGCATTTTATAAACCACTACGCGACTTCAAAGGAAATTTCCCTGAAAATAATTTCTATTAAACCATCCATTTTTTCCCGAACGATGCCTGGATTAGAGGTGTTTAGCTACAGGGAGAGGTCATGCAGACGTGAATAGTTTTCTCTGGAAGATCTGAAAGAAGTGTGTAAAATTATAAGAGACATAGATAAGGTAGACAGACAGACAACCTTTTTCCCTGGGAGAAAAATGTCAAATACTAAAGGGCACAGCTTTAAGTTGAGAGGAGCAAAGTTTAAAGGAGATGTGCGGGTCAAGTTTTTTTTACACAAAGGGAGGTGGGTGCCTGGAATGTGCTGCCTGGGATGGAGGCTGATACGACAGTGGTGTTTAGGAGACGTTTGGATAGGCACATGGATATGGCGGGATGTGGATCACATGAAGACCGATATAAGTCTTGGCATTATCTCTTGGCAAGTCTTGGCATCAGTTCTCCCACCAGTCTTACTGTCGCCGACCCAGTTCTCCTACCAATCTTAAGAGCCTGTCCCACTTAGGCGATTTTTTTAGGTGACTGCCGGCGATTGGGCTGTCGCCACACCAACGCCGGATGTCGCCTGTAAGGTCGTGAGTAGTCTTCTCAGTCGCCCAAAGAATCGTAGCTTTTTTCTGGTCGCCGCTGGATTTTGAAATGTTCAGCGACCGTGGGCTTGTCGTAGCTTGTCTTCTCCTGATGTAGGTGCAGTCGTAGGTTGGCATAGGTTGTTGCCAGGAATATGTAGGTTGTCACCAGGTGACGTAGGTTGTCGCCGGTGCTGACTTCGGTGAATTCCATTGTCGTAGTCGCCGACAGTTGTCTAAAACATCACCTAAGTGGGACAGGTCATTTGGCGAACTGCCACAACTGTGACAGTCACCAGCAGTCGCCTAAAAAATCGCCTAGTGGGACAGGCCTTTTACTGTCTCCGACCAGTTCTCCCGCCGGACCGACCAGTACTCCCAGCCATCTTACTGTCTCCGACTACATTCTATCTCTGTCCCACCCACTCCCCTGACATCAGTCTGAAGAAGGGTCCCGACCCAAAACGTTACCCATTTCTTCTCTCCAGAGATGCTGCCTGTTCTGCTGAGTTACTCCAGCATTTTGTCTACCTTCAATTTAAACCAGCATCTGCAGTTCTTTCCTTCACAGTCTTGGCATTATTTTCAGCACAGACCTGTTCTTGTGCTGTACCGTTCTATGTTCCATGTTATTAAGTAAAATCATGTGTAAAATACTGAGCCAATTCTTGGTGGAAAAACCATTGTTAATTCTTTCCGCTTGTTATTTGATGAGTTGCTGCCCAGCCAGATATAGTCACAGAGGCCCATGTCGTCCATGCCGACCGAGATGCCCCACCTAAGCTGGTCCCATTTGCCTGCTTTAGGTACATTTCCCTCTAATCCTTTTGTATATCTTTCCTCTTCCTGTCCAAGTGTCTTTTAAATGTTGTTATAATACCTGTCTCAACTACCTCAGCGGTCCCAACCTCTCTCTCGCGGAGATGCTGCCTGATTCTGCTGAATTACTCCAGCTTTTAATGTCTCTCTTCGGTTTAAAACAGCAACTGCAGTTCCTTCCTACACACTCCCATCTACCTCATTGGAGACCTTCGGGCTATCTTTAATCAGACTCTACTGGACTTTATCTTGCACTAAACGTTATTCCCGTTATCCTGCATTTGTACGTCATGGACGGCCTGATTGTAATCATGTATAGTCTTTCTGCTGGCTGGATAGCACGCAATGAAAAAGGTTGTCACATGTTACAATAATAAACTAAACTAAAACATTACTAAAAAAATGACCAGCCCATTATTTGGTTGGTTCTTGAAAGAAATTAAAAAGCAAGTAACTTCCATGTCAAAGCAAGCCATGATTGTTCTTCTCATTTGTGTTTCAGTGGTATACGGACAAGGATCATGGTCTAGGTGGCACGGCGTACGAACATCTCTACATCCACATGTCCCACTTCCTACAACAATGTTTCTCCCTCAGTACTGACAGCTGAAAATGTTTTAAAGCAAGCATTAAACATTACAACTCAAGAAATGGTGGATGAACTCAACCAGTTAGGTGGACCCTTTGTTGAATTTTACCGAAGAGTCTTTGACCTGAAACATTGTACGATTTCTTCATCCACCAACATTTCAGTTTCTCAACATCTGAGGTTTTCATTTTCCAATATTGTAATAGTTCCAAGATGCAACCATTCTCATTTAAATATTTGTGTTGATAAAATATAACAATCCAGGTCTCAAAAAGATGATTTTTCTTTCTTCCATGTCCAAATTGTTATTGTATTATGGGAAATATTTTATGTTTTTCATTTGCCCAATTGCCAACATCAAACAAATGGTTCATTTTCAAAACTCATTGAAGTTAAAATAATTGTAAATTCATAAGTCATAGGAGCAAAATTGGGCCATTCAGCCCATTAAGTTTTTCCTCTGTCATTCAATCACAGCCAGTCTATCTTTCCCTCTCAACCCCATTCTCCTGCCTTCTCCCCATAACATAGAAACATAGAAAAATAGGTGCAGGAGTAGGCCATTCGGCCCTTCGAGCCTGCACCGCCATTCAATATGATCATGGCTGATCATCCAACTCAGTATCCCGTACTTGCCTTCTCTTCATACCCCCTGATCCCTTTAGCCACAAGTGCCACATCTAATGCCCTCTTAAATATAGCCAATGAACTGGCCTCAACTACCTTCTGTGGCAGAGAATTCCAGAGACTCACCACTCTCTGTGTAAAGAATGTTTTCCTCATTTCGGTCCTAAAGACTGTGACCCCTTGTTCTGGACTCCCCCAACATCGGGAACAATCTTCCAGCATCTAGCTTGTCCAACCCTTAAGAATTTTGTAAGTTTCTATAAGATCCCCCCTCAATCTTCTAAATTCCAGCTAGTACAAGCCGAGTCTATCCAATCTTTCCTCATATGAAAGTCCTGACATCCCAGGAATCAGTCTGGTGAACCTTCTCTGTACCCCCTCTATGGCAAGGATGTCTTTCCTCAGATTTGGAGACCAAAACTGTATGCAATACTCCAGGTGTGGCCTCACCAAAACCCTGTACAACTGCAGTAGAACCTCCCTGCTCCTATACTCAAATCCTTTCGCTATGAATGCTAACATACCATTTGCCTCTAACACCCTTACTAATCAAGAATCTGTCAATCTCCGCCTTAAAAATATTCATTGACTTGGCCTCCACAGCCGTCTGTGGCAATGGATTCCACAGATTCACCACCCTCTGACAAACGAAATTCCTCCTCCTCTCTTTTCTAAAGTTACGTCCTTTTATTCTGAGGCTATGGCCTCTGGTCCCAGACTCTCCCACCAGTGGAAACATCCTCTCCACATTCATTCTATCCCAGCCTCTCACTATTCGCCTCACATTGTCCATGCTGAAAAAGTTGGTGTACTGAGCCAGTTCCATTGGCCCATTGTCCTCAATACTTTTTGCCATATATCTGCCCAAATGTGTTTTTTAGAAGTCGTATTGTATCTGCTTCTACAGCAGATGTGATAGATTATTCAGCATTTTCCCTCTATACCTTCTTTCACCGATGCAAGATTCAAAGATCATTAATTCCTTGATGGGATCTATTGATGGTTCAGTTGTAACCTGTCGTTAAACTAAGTGCTAGATTATTATAACCTGACTTATTTTTTGCAAAAATGGCCAAAGTTTTTCAAATTATATTCACCATGTAAAAATCTGTCGATTCAATGCTATATGTGCATGATATTTTTTTAAATTTTGTTCCATTTTCAGTGTTATTTAGTGATTATTATTCATTGTCAGTTTGCATCATTTAAAAAATTTCAACAACAAAAGGTGATCATTTAAGAATAGTTTAAAATGTATGTAAATTGCTTCATTTGCAAATAAATGGTACTCTTTGTAAATTGTATTCTTCATGCTTTTTGATTCAACATACCAGGGACTCTTGTTGCGACAGTGTCACAGCGATTTAGTTACTGCCGTACAGCGCCAAAGACCCTGGTTCGATCCTGACGCCAGGTGCTGTCTGTGTGGAGTTTGTACATTCTTCCTGTGACCACATGGGTTTTCTCCGGGTGCTTCGGTTTCCAAAGACGTACAGATTTGAAGGTTAATTGGCTTCGGTAAAATTGTCCCTAACATGCAGGATAGTGTTGGTGTACGCGTGATCACTGGTCGGTGCGGACTCGTTGGGCCAATGGGCCTGTTTTGGACCACATCCCTCACCCGGCTGCTGTGGGGCTTCACGCAGCCCCCAACATCACTACTGCAAACCCACCATCCATCGCCGCCAGCAACAGCCCCTCTGCCTAGAGCAGGGGAACCAAGAACCAGAGGGCATTGGTTTAAGGTGAGAAGGGGGAAAGGTTTAATAGGAACCTGAGGGGCATGTTTTTCCCACCCAGTGGGTGGTGGTTTGATGGAATGAGCTGTCCGAGGAGGTAGTTGAGGCAGGTACTACCACAGTATTTAAAAGACACTTGGACAAGTACACGGATACGGGCCATACGTGTGTAGGTGGGACTAGTGTAGATGTGACATCTTTGTCGGCATGGGGAAGTTGGACTGCTTCCGTGCTGTATGGCTCTCTGTAACTAGAGTGATTAGTAATTCCAATGCTCACTGTCAGGAGCGTTGGATTGGGCTGGTATAGCGATAGAGCTGCTGTCTCACAGCGCCAGAGACCCGGATTTGATCCTGCCTACGGGTGCTGTCTGTGTGTGCAGTTTGCACATTCTCCCTTTGACCTTAATGGGTTGCCTCCTAGTGCTCTGATTTCCTCGCACATCCCAAAGACATGCGGGTTTGTAGGTTAATTGGCCCTCTGTAATTTGTCCGCAGTGTGTAGGGAGTGGATGAGAAAGTGGGATAACATAGAACAGGTGTGAACGGGTGATCGATAAACGGCATGGACATGGTGGGTTGAAGGGCTTTTTTCCATGCTGTATCTCTAAACTAAACTCTGTGTAGAAAAGGTCCCGACCTGAAACGTCGTCTATCCCATGAAATGTAACCCAAAGTCACCTCTCCGGAGATGCTGCCCGACCCGCTCAGTTGCTCTGCCACTTTGTGTCTATCTTTGGTCTAAACAAAACTAACCTGAAAATGTTCAACTATTTGCACTACAGACACCAGATTAAATTGGCCCAATTGTTCTCAACCAGAGGAGGACTGTCTGGTTGGGCCATGGTCGACTGCACTCCCTCTCTAACTTGTTCACCTCTCCGTAAACCATCAAACTCACTGAGCGCAAACACCTGGCAATGTAAAGAAACGGAACGGCTTTGTTATGCACCATTCACTCTGAGCTAAAAGCACTCATTTGTTCGGAAAATAGGAAGCCATCCGGAAGAGTAAAAAATCTTAAGTGATTTTCCTGAAATCAGGTGGAATGCAAAGTTTGAAAAAAAAAAGGATGATTCAACAATTGGTAATCCAAAATGTCAGAGGGACGAGGACAGCAACTGCGCAAAGTGAGTTTCTTTAAATGGAAGTGACGTCACTTGTTCCAATTGCTCAACCACCCATCGACTATATAAAGGGATTGAGTTTCTGAAGGAGCACTGAGAAGCTTTCAGCACCATCAACACCACTCGGGGGAAGAGAAGCTATCTGGAGGATTGATTCTGATCTCAAGTGGCTCCTCAGAAGGTAAGGATAAATGTAAACATCATGGGGAGAACCTGTAGAAAGGGAGATGGGCCTGTATTATAGAGTCATTCAGCTTTTCGGTCTGAAAACAGGCCCTTCGGTCCAACTTGGCCATGCTGACCAATGTGCCCCATCTACACAAGTCCCACTTGCCCATGTTTGAACCATATACCTCTAAACCTAAGATAGAGACAAAGTGCTGGAGTAACTCAGCAGATCATGCAACAACTCTGGGAGGGAAAAAAAAGGATGGATGACATTTTGGGTCGGGGCACTTCTTCAGACTCCAGTTCAGACTCGGGAATCTGAGGGATCCGACGGGAAACGTCACCCAACCTTTTTCTCCAGAGATGCTGCCTGAACCGCTGAGTTACTCCAGCACTTTGTATCTATCTTCGGAACAAACCAGCACCCTAACTATGTACCTGGTCAAATGTTTTTAAACATTGCGATAGCAACGTTCCCCCAGTGAAATCATCTTTTTTTTTTTGATGCTCTCCTTTGAATGTGTGCTTGCTTGCAGCAGGATAAGATGAAAGGCATTGACTCTGTTGTGGTAGTGCTGCTTTTGATGCTCGCACAGAACAGTTCCCAAAAACCAATACAGGACTCGGAAGAAACATCCAGGTAAGTTATTCTTCCGAAAAATGAACTGCAGAAGCTAACGGACATTGAAAGGCAATGCCGCCTAAACCATATTCCATTAACTCAACCACCCGCTCGGGAAGACTAGCAGTATTTATTGTTGCTTATGTTAATCAAAACACCCGTTTCCATAGCTAACTTATTATTATTATTTATGTATCACGAACATCATTGTTCCACTGATAATTGCAGAGATTTAAGGGTTAAAAATATCCACTATCAATCTTTAGTTTTGCCGTTATGTATTTCAGTTTTTGTTGTTTTAATAAAGTTATCCAAAGTTTTAAAATATATTTTTAATACAAAGGAATATAAATCTAATGCTTTGCCCAATTTTGCTGCTTCATAGAATATATCACCTTTGCAACTAAGTCTGAGCATAACTTTCAACCATGACTTTGGTGCAATTTACACTGTAGGTCATAAGGAATAGGAGTAGAATCATGCCATTCGGCCCATCAAGTCTACTCCGCCATTCAATCATGGATGACCTATCTTTTCCTCCTAACCCAACTCTCCTGCCTTCTCCCCATAACATCTGACACCTGTACTAATCAAGAATCTATCTATCTCCACCTTAAAAATATCCATTGATTTGTCCTCTACAGCCTTCTGTGCAAAGAATTCCACAGCTTCTCCACCCTCTGACTAAAGAAATTTCTCCTCATCTCCTTCCTAAAAGAACGTCCTTTAATTCTGAGGCTAGAACCTCTAGTCCTAGACTCTCCCACTAGTGGAATTATCCTCTCCACATCATTCCATCCAAACCTACTATTCTGTATGTTTCAATGACTGCCCCCCTCATTCTTCTAAACTCCATCGAGTACAGGTCCAGTGCCGACAAATGCTCATCATATGTTAACCTACTAATTTCTGGGATCATTCTTGTAAACTTCCTCTGAACCCTCTCCCGAGCCAGCACATCCTTCCTCCGATATGGCGCTCTAAATTGCCCACAATATTCCAAATGCGGCCTTACCAGCTCCTTACCAGTCTCAACATTACATCCCTGGTTTTGTATACAAGCCCTCTTGAAATAAATGCTAGCATTGAGTTTGCTTTCTTTACTATCAATTTGATGTGAAGAATAATGTTTTGGGAATCCTGCACCAGCACTCCCAAGTCCCTTTGCACCTCCGATTTCTGGATTCTCACCCCATTTAGAAAATAGTCCATTCTTTTTCCTACCATTTCGAGCACAATTTGCAAACAGGAAACCCTCTATCTCCTGAATTTATACCAAGGGAGATCCCAAAACACTAAATGAAATGAATGACTATTTACTTTGCTTTAGAGATACAGCACGGACACAGACCCTTCAGATTGCCATGTCCACGCCAACAAGTGATCACCCTGTACTCTAGCACTATCCTACACCAGGGGCAATTTACAATTTACAGAAGTCAATTAACCTACAAACCTGCACGTTTGTGGAGCGGGAGAGGAAACGGGAGCACGCGGAGGAAATCCACACGGTCACAGGGCAAACTTTCAAACTCCATACAGACTGCACCTGTAGTCGGGATTGAAGCTGGGTGTTTGGCGCTGTAAGGCAGTGGCTCTACCCGCTGCTCCACTGTGCCGCCCCTAGTCAATTTAATCAAGAGTACTCGACTGTCATACGTACTGATTGCAAAACTATTTTAACTTGCTGAGGCTTAACAACCTGTAAACACAGGCACATTAACACACAGACAATATATAATAAAGAATAGAACAAATTAATACTAATCATACGAGGTAACCATAAATGCCCAAAAACTAAAGCCCGTAGTGCAACCAAAGACACAGTTCATCGAAGTTCATGGTTGCTGAAGTTATTGTTGTATAGTGTTGAAAAACCTGATTTAATTTGCTTTTTGCGTTTATGTAGTTACAGAAAAATGTTAAGCATGTGATATAAATGATTTCATGCTTCATTTGTTAAGTATGAATAATAATATGCATCTGTATTTCTAAACAGTACATTTGACACTTCAGAGAACTCTCTGGATAAATCCAATTCACTACAGAATGTGAAACGGCATTCAGAAGGCATGATTGCCAGTGACCTCAGTATACATATGGACAAGTTGCGTGCCAAAGAATTTGTAGAATGGCTTCTGAACAACAAGCAAAATGGGTAAAGTATTTTCCTTAAGTAATTTTTTTATACCTACAATAAGTATCTCTGGCAATACTGAACAATGTCCTTTGGTCACTTCTAGTTGTCATATAGAACACAGAACAGCACAGCACAGGAAGTTCAAAAGCTTTAGGAACAAAATTAGGCCATTCGGCCCATCAAGTCTACTCCGCCATTCAATTATGGCTGATCTATCTTTCTCTCTCAGCCCCATTCTCCTGCCTTCTCTCCATACACACCTTCTCCCCTGACACTCCAATCAAGAACCTGTCACAATCTTCGCCTTAAAAATACCCAATGAGTTAGCCTCCACAGCCGTCTGTGGCAATGAGTTCCGCAGATTCACCATTCTCTGACTAAAGAAATTTCTTCTTGTGTCCTGTCTAAAGGTACGTCCTTTTATCCTGAGGCTATGGCCTCTTGTCCTGGACTCTTCCACATGTGGAAATATCCTCTCTGTATCCACTCTATCCACATATACTCTACCACAAGATTCCAGTATCTGCAGGAAGGAACTGCAGATGCGGCTTTGTACCAAAGATAGACACAAAATTCTGGAGTAACTCAGCGTGTCAGGCAGCATCTCTGGGGAAAAAAAGGAATAGGTGATGTTTCGAGTTAAGACTTGTCTTCAGATTCTTCAGAATTTTATTGGTCTGAATAAGGGCCTCAACCCAAAACGTAAACTCTTCTTTTTCTCCAGAAATGCTGCTAGTCCCGCTGAGTTTCTCCAGTATTTTGTGTTCCAGCATCTACACTTCTATAGTGCCCACACCAAGAAATAAGTTCATTAACCTTCCACCATAACTTAAATTCATGATACCTAAATTAATATCTTTTCTTTTTTGACTCTTCAGGTTGAAGGTTTGTCAATCCTTTTCGCTGAAGAAGTTTAACGTTTGATAAGCGAATGTCTCTATTATCTCCACAGACGCTTACTGACCTGTTGAGTATTCTAGTCGTGCATTTCCAGCATCTCCATAGTTTTTATTTCAGTCCATTAATCCAGCCTGTTACCAGGTCCCGACCCAGAACATCACCCATCCCTTATCTCCCGAGATGCTGCCTGACCCTCTGACTTTAGCACTTTGTATCTTTATGTGGCATAAACCAGCACCTGCAGTTCTTTGTTCTACTGCTAACCATTCTACCTCTACTACAGCAGTACAGTGGGCTGTAGGGTTCAGAACTTATAATCTTAGCCACTTGACTCATCGATATGAGTAAGCAGTTCCACTTAACATTTGTACCCTCTTTTGCTTCCTTGTTCGCACATATAATATGTTGTGATTATCTGCGTTAAATTTCATCTAACACCTACTGGTTTAGTCCTTAGATAATCTAAAATCTCTGAATCATGTTGCTTAGTAATCAATAGTAATCTTTAGTATTCTGTACACTTTCCACTTGGAAAGAATTCCATTTATTAATTTCTTGCTCTTTAGCCAATTTTCAATCACCAGCCATTCTTTAAATCTAATGAATTATTTGCACACATTTGGTTCTATTGTCAAATATCAATTAGTTAGATTGCTGTTAGAAAAACTGCAGTTGTGTTTGGAGTATTGCATGCAGTTCTGGTCACCCCATTACAGGAAGGACGTGGGGGCTTTGGAAAGGGCGCAGAGGATGCTGCCTGGATTAGAGGGCATTACAGGGAGAGGTTGGACAGACTTGGATAGCTTTCTCTGGAATGCCAGAGGTTGAGGAAAGACCTGATAGAAGTATATAAAATTCTGAGAGCCATAGATAGGGTAGACAGTCAGAACCTTTTTTCCCCAAGATGGAAATGTCAAAGTTGAGAGGCCATTGCTTTAAGGTGAGAGGGGCAGTGTTTAAAGGAGATGTGTGAGGCAGGTTTTTCACTCAAAGAGTGGTGAATGTCTGGAACGCACTACCAGGAGTGCTGGAGGCAGATACAGTGTGGTTGTGTCATTTGGTGGATAGGCACATGGAATTGGATCACGACTTAGCATTATGTTCAGCATGAACATTGTGGGCTGAAGGGCCTGCTCCTGTGCTGTACTTTTCCATGTTTTATATTCATTTGCTGTATAAAATCAACATTTAAGAAATGCATTTAAATAATAAAATCTCACTATTTCGCAAACTAAATGAATTTCCTGATCATAAAAATCTCTTGCCCATTAAATATCAAACCACAAAGTGCTGGAGGAACTCAGCGGGTCAGGCAACATCTGTGGAGTGAATGGACAGGTGAGGTTTCAGGTCAGGACCCTTCTGCAGACTGATGGGTTAGGCGGGAAGGAAGCTGGAAAAAAGAGGTGAGCAAGTGAGAGGTGGATACGGGTTACAAATGTTGCATCTTAGGATCATGACATATAACTTCTTAAAGTTGCAATGGTGGCTGCTTCCTGGGGTAAAGGTTTTTGCAAATGTAATTTTTACATGTGCCACTTACTCATGGTTTAAGTTCTCTTCAATCAGTGACATAAAAAAGAGACACGCAGAAGGAACATATACAAGTGATGTTGATTCCATCTCCGACTACTTCAAGGCAAAACGCTTTGTAGATTCACTGGCAGGCTACGGCAAGCACCAAAATGGGTGAGTCACTCATCCATCGGGTGGCGCCGTACAGTGGCAGCCTCGCTAACAGCCTGTCTCGTCCTTTTTTTGGTGTTTTTAGTATGTTGTTTAATGTATGTTTTAGTGTTCTTTAGCTTTCTACTGGGTGGGGGTGGGGGAAACCTTTTTTGTCTCTTACCTCGTCCGCACTGCGGCCCAACATCGAGGAGCTGGCGGCCTCTTGTTGGGGATCGACTTTGGGAGCTCCAACAGCAAGAGCCTGCAGACTTAACATTGTGGAACTTGCAGTCCCTTGGTTAGGGACCGACTCCGGGAGCTCCAAGCCACAGGAGCTTCGACAGCCCCGATTGTGGGGTCTTTGACCGCCCCGGATGCGCGGGCTTTAATCGCCTGCTGCAGGAACTTCGACCACCCTGACTGCCCCGACCACGGGAGAATAAAGAGGGTAGAAGATAAGACTTTATTGCCTTCCATCACAGTGAGGAATGTGGGGGAGCCGCTGTGTGTGGATGTTTATGTTAACTTTTTTGTAGTTGTGTGGCCTGCTGCATTTTTTGTATGATAGTATGGCAAATAAAATTCCTTGTATGTTCTTACATACTTGGCTAATAAATGATTTGTTGTAATTCAATGTGCTCGAAATATATCTCTCATTTGTGCTCAGTAATAGATGGCACAGTGATGCAGCAGGTAGAGCTGCTGCCCCATGGCACCAAAGATCCAGGTCTGATCCTGAAATCAGGTGCTCTCTATGTGTGTACTTCCACTTCTTCCCGGTGACCGCATGGGTTTTCTGCCGGTGCTCTGGTTTCCTCCCACATTCCAAAGACATGCGGGTTTGTAAGATGATTGGCCTCTGTAAATCGCCCCTGTTTGTACGGAGTGGATGCAAAAGTGGGATAAAGTAGTTCTTGTGTGAACGGGTGATAAATGATCAGCGTGGACTCGGTGGGCCGAAGGGCCCGTTTTCCATGGTGTATCTATCTTTCATTCTTTTGAATTGCTATTTCAATGAGTACAATTAAGTTTCATAAACAAAGCAAGTTATCGAGTAATAATGTGCAAAAACAGGCCCTTCGGCCCAATTTGCCCACATGAACCAACATGCCCCATCTACACTAGACCCACCTGGCTGCATTTGGCCCATACCCCTCTAAACCCCTCTAAACCTATCCTAAACTTGTACGTGTCTAACATTGTGACAATACCTGCCTCAACTATCTCCTCTGGCAGCTCGTTCCATACACCCACCACCCTTTCTGTAAAGAAGTTACCCCTCAAATTAAATTAAAGCTTATTAAATTCCCCCCCCCCCCCCACCTTAAGCCTATGTCCTCTTTACATCTACCTCTCATGATTTTGTACACCTCTGTAAGATGACCCCCTCAGCCGCCTGTGCTCCAAGGAATAAATTCTAAGCCTCTCAACCCCTCCATACATCTCAGGCCCTCGAGTCCTGGCAACATCCTTGTAAATCTTCTCTGCACTCTTTCCATCTTTACTATAATAGGGTAAACAAAATTGTACATTGTATTCCCTCATTATCACCTCTTCCTCAGCCAATATAGCTCCACCCTTCCTTGGTCGGTTGTAAAGTGGAACTCGCACATTACTAAAGTTTGCATATCATGATATTGGGATTATCTATGTTCAAAGGTGTGCTAATATTACTCTAAATACCAGCTCCACTCATACGGAAAAATATTTCCTGAAATTTAGCAGGGGCATTTCTAAGAGAAACAGTGAATCTACCAGATACTCAGAAGGAAGCTACAAGAATAACTTAAGTGCGTATCTGGAGCTGAAAGCAACACAGGATTTCATTGACTGGTTAATAAAAGGACGCAGCAGACGGGAGTAAGTACTTCAAATTCTTGTTGAATCATCCACGTTATGACATTTAATTGTTGTGTAATTTTATACTAAACATATCAAAGATATCAACCAATTAAAGATCGTCTGAGGGTCTCCAATGAAATAGGTGGGAGGTCAGAACCTCTCTCTAGTTGGTGATAGGATGGTTCAGTAGTCTGATAACTGAACCATCCTATCACCACTAGAGAGCAATCCTGAGCTACCATCTACCCCATTGGGGGCGCACGGACTATCTTTAATCAGACTTTACTGGACTTTATCTTCCACTAAACTTTATTCCCTTTATCCTGTATCTGTATACTGTTGACTGTTTGATTGTAATCATATATTATATGATCCATATTATTACACCGGGTGGTGACACAAGATGGCTGCCTCGCCAACTGTCTGTCTCGTCCTTTTCTTCTTTTGTTGTTTTTAGTCTGATATTAAATGTATGTTTTAGTGTATCTTTAGTTTTGTATTATGGGGGAATTTTTTTTAAATCTCTTTGCTCGACACAATTTTTCTGTGTTGTATCTCCGTCTGCACTGCGGCCTAACATTATGGAGCTGGCGGTCCCTTTGCTGGGGATCGACTTTGGGAGCTCCAACCACGGGAGCCTGCGGACTCAATGTTGTGGAGCTCGCATCCCCTGTGTTAGGGATCGACGTCTGGAGCTCCAACCGCAGGAACTTCGACTGCCCCGACTGCGGGAGAAAAGGAGGGATGAAGATAATACGTATTGCCTTCCATCACAGTGTGCTGTGGTGGATGTTTATGTTAATTTTTATGTAGTTGTGTGTCTTGTTGGTTTTTTGGTATGACTGCATGGCAAATCAAATTCTTTGCATGTTTTTACATACTTGGCTAGTAATTCGTCACAATTATAATTACAATTGTACTGCAACTGTGGCAGGGCTTGAATGCCATCACCTCCTTCAAGGCGAAATCAGGAGACAGCTCAATCCCTGACTAGCTCAATGCGTTTTACGCATGCTTTGATAGGGAGAACACTGATGTGCTTTCCCGAGCCCCCATACACGCTGATGTTATTACAGTCATAGTCACAGAGGCGGACGTCAGAAGATCCTTTGAGGGGGTGAACCCTCGGATAGCATCTGGACCTGATGGTATAGCCAGTCAAACTCGTTTATTATATTGTTTACAGTGTACTATGTTTACATATTCGGTTGTGCTGCAGCAAGTAAGAATGTCATTGTTCTATCAGGGACATATGACGGGACAAAACACTCTTGACTCGTGACAATTACAATTATATAGTCTTTCCAGTGTCTGGATAGCACGCAAACGAAAAGCTTTTCACGGTATCTTAGTACACGTGACAACAAACTGAACTAAACTAAAACTAAAAAAAAATTAAATAGCAGTAACTTCCCGCTCAGCAGAATGTAGACAAGCTTGAAAGTGCGCACCACCAGCTTCTTCCCCTCCATTATCAGGCTTCTGAACCGTCCTTCCATAAACTAGGGTACTGTCCAATTCACCTCTACCGCATTGCAGATATTGGACTTTATCTATGGAACTGATGCGCTACAATTCTGAGAACTATATATTCTGCACTCACTGTCTTCCCCTTGGCTCCATCTATTGTATTTGAGTTTGAGATGTTTGTATGCTCTATCTGAAAAACGCACTAAGTTCTGGAGTAACTCAGTGGGTCAGGCAGCATCCCAGGAGAGCGTGGGTAGGTGACGTTTCATGTTGAGACCCATCTATATCTGATCTGTATGGACACCAAGCAAAACAAAGCTTTTCATTGTGGCTCAGTAAACATGACAATGATAAATATAAAGCTAAATTATTTTATAAAAGTCAGATGCTTGAGAAATAATGCAATATTAGTTAAGTAATTTAATAGTAAAATAATTCCTCTGTTAATTAGAAAACATTATTAAGAAGATAATACCGCAGTATTATTACAATTGAATTATGCTTTTTATTAATAATATAAGAGTTATAGAGAAAAGAGATTGTATTGCATAAATAAAATTAAGCTATCTTTATTGTTATGTTATAACTGTTTCAATGTTGTATTAATTTAACTGCAAGACTAATCATTGCTCAAATATCCATCAAATTCAATAGCTGTTCTGGAAAGGTTTAGTTTCATTTATCGGTACAGTGAAAGGCTTTTTGCTGCATGCTAACCAGTCAACGGAAAAACTATACATGATTACAATTGAGTTGTCCACAGTGTACAGATACAGGATAAAGGGAATTATGTATAGTGTAAGATAAAGTCCAATAAAGTCTGATTAAAGAGAGTTTGAGGGTCTTCAATGAGGTAGATGTTAGCTCAGGACTGCTCTCTAGTGGTTGACAGGATGGTTCAATTTCCTGATAACAGCTGGGAAGAAACTGTCCTTGAATCTGGACGTGTGCGTTTTCACACTTCTGTACCTCTTGCTAGAGGGGACAAGAGGGAGTGAGTGGGGTGAGACTGGTCTTTGATTATGCTGCTGGCCTTGCCGAGGCAGCGTGCAGTGTAGATGGGAGAAGAGGGAGTGAGCGGCATGAGCGTTATAATAAATCGCCTTATAAAGATAATTGTGTCAATGGAGGGAAGGGGTTGAGGTGGAATCCAACACAATAACAGTTCTTTTTTTCCCCCTAGGATTTTCAATAAGCTTATTTTTAATACTCCAAGCTGAAAATACTAATATAGAAACATAGAAAATAGATGCAGGAGTAGGCCCTTCTGACCTTCGAGCCCACCCCATTTAATATGATCATGGCTAATCATCCTAAATCAGTACCCAGCTCTTACTTTCTCCCCATATCCATTGATTCTGTTATCCCTAAGAACTATATGTAACTCTCTCTTGAAAACATCCAGTGAATTGGCTTCCACTGCCTTCTGTGGCAGAGAATTCCACAGATTCACAACATTCTGGGTGAAAATGTTTTTCCTCGTCTCAGTCCTAAATGGCCTTCCCCTATTTTTAAACTATGACCCCTGGTTCTGGACTCTCCTAACAGTGGGAACATTTTTCCTGCATCTAGCCTGTCCAATCCCTTAGGAATGTTATATGTTTACATAACATCCCCTCAACTTTCTAAATTCCAATGAACATAAGCCCAGTCGATCCATTCTTTCATCATATGTCAGTCCTGCCATCCCAGGAATGAACCAGGTGAAGCTACGCTGCACTCCCTCAATAGCAGGGGCCTCAAATCCTCTCGCTGTGAAGGCCAACATGCCATTTGCTTTCTTTACTATCTGCTGCACTGGCATGTTTACTTTCAGGCTAACAAAAACCTGTTATATTGATTAATTGAGTATAATTGCGCAAGCATCAAAAGAAGCAATTGCCAATCAATTTCTACGGCCTCCTGAGGTGCAACTGACAGACTGTTTTTTAAGAGACAAAGATGTCTGCTGAATACTGCAGAGAGGTGACATGGAAACATTCCCCCCCCCCCCCCC
The DNA here is from genome assembly GCA_963514005.1 of Raja brachyura. The sequence continues at coordinate 58,818,918 of OY740787.1, forward strand.
CCACCTTTATTCCAAAAGACAGGTTTTTTTCTACTTGTCAATTTTCATAGTAACCTTTAAGCGATACTGCTCAATTAAAGTTGCATTATAAACCAATGTGGCCCTCGTAATACAAATAGTGTTCTCTGATTCATTTGTTACTTTTTAGAAGAACTATCTGCATCACTTTAATTTAACTTGGGCTAATTTGATAGTGAAAACTTACAGAATAGTGATAGGTCTAGATAGGGAGGATGTGGAGAGGATGTTTCCACTAGTGGGTAAGTCTAGCACTAGATGGCACAGCCTCAGATTAAACAGGAAATACCTTTAGAAGGAAGATGAGGATGAATTTCTTTAGCCAGAGGTTGGTGAATCTGTGGAATTCATTAGAATCTGTGGAGTCTGTGAAACAGCCAACCATGTCATCTCTGGGTGCCCGCTCTATCATCCACCAAATGGAGCTCAGGGCCTGGCAGACATTGATGCAGAGACAACAACCTGGCTGCTCAACACCCGGCTTGAGATCTAACTATTCCTTTGGTTTATGTTTCACTCGCAAGAAGAAGAAGTTGCCACAGAAGGCTGTGGAGGCAGTCATTGGTTATTTTTTAAGGTGAAGATTGACAGGTTCTTGATTAGTAAGGGTGCCAAAGCGAATGGGGAAGAGGTAGGAGAATGGGGTTGGGAGGGAAGGATGGATCAACAATGATTGAATAGCGGAGTAGACTCCATGGACCGAATATCCAAATTCTGCTATAACTTATGAACTTATTCGTTCTCTAAAGTTCTTGCCAAATGTTTAGATTTCCAGAAGAGAATAAAGAAAACCCGTACAAAGTGATTCCTGATGAATTGGACAGAAGACATGCGGATGGAACCTTCTCCAGTGAGATTAGCGCTGTACTGGACACCATGGCTGCCAAGAACTTTGTCAACTGGATTCTCAACTCCGAAACGGTCCAGTCAAGGTAAGAAGCAATTAAACTAGCACCAAATAAATCTGCAGCCAGAGAACATAGGACGTATAAGTGTCGCTCAGGAATGGGCCCTTCGGCCCACAATGTCTGTGCCGAACATGATACCAAGTTAAACTGATCTCATCTGCCTGCACATGATGCATATCCCTCCATTCCCTGCATATCCATGTGCCTATCTAAACACCACTATCGTATCTGCCTCCACTACCACCCCTGGCAGCTCGTTCCAGGCCCCCACAATTCTATGTAAAAAAAAGTGTCCGCACATCTCCATTAAATTTTCCCCCTCACCTTAACTTCCCCCCTCACCTTAGACTTTGCCCCTCACCTTAACACTTTACCCCTCTCACCTTAAAACTTTCGCTCTCACCTTAAATGTCCCCCCTCACTTAAAACATCCTCCATTCACATTAAAATGTCTCCCACTTACTTTAAAACTTCTCCTCACATCTTAAAACGTCCCCCCTCTTGCAGAAGACATGCGGATGGAACCTTCTCCAGTGAGATTAGTGCTGTACTGGACACCATGGCTGCCAAGGACTTTGTCAACTGGATTCTCAACTCCAAAACGGTCCAGTCAAGGTAAGAAGCAATTAAACAGCTGCTGGAGGAAGTAGTTCTGGCAGGTACTATCACAATGTTTAAGAAACATTGAGACTGGTACATGGATAAGATAGGTTTAGAGGGATATGGGCCAAGAATGGGCAGGTAAATTAGTGTAGATGGGGTATGTTGGTTGGCACGGGCAAGTTGGGCCGAAGATCCTGATTCCACAGGGTATGACTCTTCAATCTTCCTTTATTCCCAATGCTGCATTCCTTATTCCTTTATCTATTTTCTATCCATGTACCTGTCCAAGTGCCTATACGCATGCCTATCTAAAAGCCTTTGAAACATCACTATAGTATCTACCCCATCACCCCTGCAAACACGTTCCAGACATCCAACACCCTTTGAGTGAAAAACTTGTCCCACGCATCTCCTTTAAACTTGGCCCTTTCACCTTAAAGATATGGCCCTAATCTTTGATATGTCCATCCTGGGGAAATGACTGTAGACTTTAGAGATACAGTGTGGAAACAGGTCCTTTGGCCCACCTTGAACACTAGGGACAATTTACAATTTTACCAAAGCCAATTAACCTCTAAACTTGCACTTCTCTGGAATATGGGAGGAAACCCATGCAGTCACAGGGAGAACTTGCAACTCTGTACAGATAGCACCTGTAGTCAGGATGGAACCTGGATCTCTGGCACTGTGAGGCAACAACTACAGGTGCGCCACTGAGACACCCTGTGGAGAACGTGGATGGGTGACGTTTTGGGTTGGGACCCTTCTTCAGACTGATTGTGGTGGGATGTGGAAGAAAGCTGGAAGAGAGGTGGGGGCAGGACAAAGCCTGGTGAGTGATAGATGGATACAAAGGTAGACAAAAGTGCTGGAGAAACTCAGCGGGTGAGGCAGCATCTATGGAGCGAAGGAATAGGTGACATTTCGGGTCGAGACCCTTCTTCAGACGGCTACAGGTGAGTGGGGGTTTTGAAAGGTTTTGAACGTATAAACTCTGTACAGACAGCACCCGTAGTCAGGATCGAACCCGGGTCTCAGGCGCAGTAGGACAGCAACTCTATCGCTTTGTCACAGTTCTGATATAAATTACTGTCTGCTCTATCTGTGTCTCCCGTAATTTAATATACTTCTATCAGGTCTCTGGCAATATCAAGTCTATTTGATATTTTAATGAGTCGAGACCTAAAATATACTGTATATTGCATTTATGAATATTGCATTCACTGTTTGACTTGAGTAATATTATTCACAAATCTTTGTGCAGCTTAATTTTTCCAAGTGTTACTGTGCAAAGAATCTAACTGCTGCTCTCTCCGCAGGGACTCTGAAAAGGAATTCTTCAGCGAGTTCAAGTAAAAGATGGATCTGATTTCAGTTTAGCATTTTGTGTTGTAACATTGGCCATGCATTGATAAAATATTTACAGCTATGTGTTTTGCAAGTAACACAGAATGTTATATGAAGCCATAATGCTTTGCATGCAAAAGAATTGACTTAATGTGTAATGTGTTCTGAAGTAGGAATTTAAGTAAATAAATGTTATTAAAAGGATACTTTAAAGGATAGCATTAGAAGTTTAAGCGTCACCTCAGCATTTCTGTATCGTACAATGGACCAAACTACCTGTTCAGATCTATTTTGGAAAATTATTTTTCTAACAAATAATTTGTATATATTTGAACAAATAATTGTAATCAATATCTATTTAAATCTTTTAGTTTAATTTAAAAGATTTGTTTAAACAAAAAGTCTAATATCCCAGTTTGAAATGAAGTATGTTTTAAGCAGATAACTAATGCAAACCTCTAAGGCATAAACGGTAAGCGTGAATAAACCTTTTCATGGCACTAAGTCTGTAGTTCAGTTTCACTGAATCTTCATTATGTTTAGGATGCAAATATATGAATGTTCAACTCTGATTTCATCCTGTGTTGTGTCCCTGGATGAAAATATAATAATTTGACATTATTTTATTTAGAGGGAGCGAGAGACAGAGAGACAGAGAGACAGAGAGACAGAGGATACCGGGTCAAAAATAACGGGAGATGCTGGAGTAACTCAACGGGCCAGGCAACATCTGTGGAGGGGACTGTATAGTCAACGTTTTTAGTTTGGGACCCTTACTGTAGAGGGGAAGAAGCACCTGTAGGTGGGATGATAGATTAGAGGGGAGGTTAGCCAGTAGCAATAGGTGGGATGGAGGGGAGGGGTGAGACAAGATCTACCAAGCCAAAGATGTATACCTCCTCACCTGTATCCACCTATCACTGACCTGCCCTTGCGCCACCCCAACCCCATCTCTTTACACTGGTTACATCCCCTCCTCTCTTTCAGTCAAGAAGAAGCATCCCAACCCAAAATGCCACTTGTCAATTCCCTGTGTGCTGCCTGACCTGCTGAGTTTTGGCTACAGATTCCAGCATCTGCTGCCTCTTCTGCCCTCATCATTACCATGGATGTACATACACACGTTGAGGAGGCTCCGCTCCTTCAGTAAGATGCTGCAGATGTTCTACCAATCGGTGGTAGCCAGTGCCATCTTCTTCACTGTCGTGTGCTGGGGCAGCAAGGTGAAGGCCGGGAATGCCAACAGAATTAACAAACTCATCAGAAAGGCTGGCTCCATCCTGGGGGCGGAGTTGGTTTCATGGGAGGTGGTCTTGGAGGGGAGGATGGGTTTTTGCCTAGTTTGACAGCTATCAAACTGTACAACTCCTCCCTTTTCCGTCGTGGGGTATAGACTGACTCCCCCCAACCCCCCTCCCCAATCTTTGCACATCCCCAATCCTTTCCACTCGTCACTTTAATTTAATTTCATGTATCTTGATGTATTTTATGACTGTTGGCAGACCAATTATCTCCTGGGATAAATAAAGTTTTAACGTATCGTATCGTACAGAGCTGACTACAAAAATAATATCACTCGGGAACTTTTTCTAAAATGACAAATCAATAACCCAATGTCACTTAAATTGAAACCAGCAACAGAAAGGGTTAAAAATGATCAAAAACACAAATGACACTGATGATGCTACTGTTACAACATTGAAAACATTTGGATGGGTACATGGACAGGAAAGGCTTAGCGGCAGGTGGGGCCGGCTTAGATGGTTAGTATCTTGGTCAGCATGGATGAGTTGGGCTGAAGGGCCTGTTTCCCTGCTGTGTGACTCTGACAGTTCTGTCGAAGGGTCCTGACACAAAACATTGTCTGTCCATTCCCGTCCACAGATGCTGCCTGACCTGCTGTGTTATAGTCATACAGTGTGGAAACAAGCCCTTCAGCCCAACTTTGCCATGCCAAACAACATGACCCATCTACACTTGACCCACCTTCCCTATAAATCTATCCTATCCATGTATCTGTCCAAATGTCTTTTAAATGTTGTTATATTGAAGTAATTAAACATGATGGGAACATGAAGTCTGCAGAATATGGTGCAATGATACAATGCCACTTTATTTGTCACATGTACCAAGGTACAGTGAAATTCATTGAAATTTCCCTGAAATGGGTCTGAAGAAAGGTTTCAACCCAAAACATCACCTATTCTTTTTCTCCAGAGATGCTGTCTGACTCGCTGAGTTACTCCAGCATTTTGTGTCTATCTTCGGTGTAAACCACCATTTGCGGGTCCTTCCTACGTTTACAGTGAAACCCATTTTTGTACACAATTCAGTACCAGTATCCCTATACTGTACATGCATTTAGATACATCTTAGATAAGCATATCAGATACAGTACAAGTGTATAGCAGTAATACACTGAAACAGTACACAGAGTCGCTAGTTTGGTGCCATTTTCAAGTCCCAGTTGTTGTAAGTACAGGGTTCTTGGCCCGACCATGAAGGCTTGTTGCCCTGGCTGCATTCCAGGGTCGGCCTGACCAAGGGTAGCTTTGGTGACCTTTAAACATTATTATGGACTGGGATAATTGGTCTCCCACAACTCTTCCAACTTCTCATGTAATTGATCCAACTTTAAACATCTACAGACACGTTTTTTTGCATTCTCAGGGACATAGTCCAAAGTAGGTGGAGTAGCCATTTAGCTTAACTCAGTCACTACAGTAGGCGATGAAGGAAACAACACAAAGAACAAAACTTCACCTCATTCTCAACAAAGTTAGCTTAATTGAGAACGAGGCAAAAAGGCTTCTTCAGACTTTAGAGGTATAGTGCAGAAACAGCTCCTTTGACCCATTTGATCACTGGCACACTAGCACTAGCTTTTTTCCACGAGCAGTAGCTATACTCAACAGCCACAAGTCTGTAGCCTCCTTGTGCTCTGGTATTTTATTTAATTCTTCACCTGTTTAAGTGATAATGTTTTATTTTTAATGGTCTACTATATATCGTGTTGTTACCTGCGAGCACAGCACCAAGGCAAATTCCTTGTTTGTATACATATTTGGCGTATAAAGTGTATTCAATTCAATCATATACACTAGGGACAATTTACAGAAGCCAATTAACCTACAAACCTGCACAGCTTTTGAGTGTGGGAGGAAGCCAGAGAAAACCCACGTGGTCATGGGGAGAACGTACAAACTCTGCACAGACAGCTTCCGTAGTCAGGTCTCTGGCTATGTCTCGTGGCTCTGGCGCTGTCAGGCAGCAACTCTACCACTGCGCCACTGTACCACTCTTCAGCATTTGGTGTTTTACTAGCAATTCTGAACATTGCTTGTTCTGGAACATGATCATCCCCAAGAGAATGAAGATGTGTTTTCAGTGAGTGGTAGTGCAGAGATGAGCAAGAATAGAAGTCAGTTATATTTTTCACACTGACAATGAAGAAAAACTAAATCCTTTACCACATTGATACTGAAGCTGAGCTAGTAACATTATTTGAAATGACAGATAATATTCATAAAGGGTAAACACATACGATCGAAGCAAAATAGGAGACATTACAGGAAGGATGTGGAGGCTTTGGAGAGGGTGCAAATGAAGTTTTGCCAGAATGCTGCCTGGATTAGGTAGTATTATATACAGGGAGAGGGTGTACAGGCCTGGAGTATTTTCACTGAATGCCAGAGGTTGAGGGGATACCTGATAGAAGTATATAAAATTATGAGAGGCATAAATAGGACAGACAGTCAAATAGACACAACACGTATGGCTGTGGAGGCCAAGTCAATGGATATTTTTAAGGCCGAGATGGATAGATTTTTGATCAGTATGGATGTCAGATGTTATGGGGAGAAGGTAGGTGGATGAGTTGAGAGGGAAAGGTAGATCAGCCACGATTGAAAAGTAGATTTCGTTGGTTGAATGCCCTAATTCTGCTAATGGAATTTATGAAAATGCTGGAGTCACTCAGCACGTCAGGGAACATCTCTGGAGAAAAATGGATTGATGATGTTTCAGGTTGGGTCCTTACTTCAAACGAATTGGGGGGGGGGGGCGGGGGGGGACGAACGACTTGAAGCAAGAAAAGACCAGGATAAATTAGGGCTGGCAAGATGACCTCAGGCAGGGAGGTTGGATTGTTGGCTAGGGACTGTGTGAAGATGCATAGTTGCAAAGTTATTTTTGTGATTTGTCTTGGACCTTTCCAGTGATTTATTGATGGGTAAAATGGAGGAAAGAAAATATAAATTAAATGCATTTTTTAAAGGAAATGATGGAACAGAGACACCTAGAGGTATTTGTGCAGAGCTCTCAGAAAGTATTACACTGTTTGAAACGCTGGCACTAGAAACACAATAGGATACAAAGTACTGAAGTAACAGGGACAGGTGAGACCCTTCTTCAGACTGGTCTCGGCCCAAAATGTTACCTGTCCATGTTCTCCAGAGATGCTGCCTGACCTGTTGAGTTACTCCAGCACTTTGTGTCCTTTTGTGTACTATTCAGCATCTGAAGTTCTGTAGTGAGACCAGACAGGTTGAGCAAAATATTCTTTATTAACGAAAACAGATGCTCGAAATACCACAAATCAACCATTAAAGCTCCTGTCGATGCGAGGAGCCCTAACTTCTAATTACTCTCAAAAGCCCGCGATCGAACCCCCGCTCACATGACACCCCGACCAATGACGAGGTTCTGAATGCCCAGCTTCACCACTTGGTGCCGCTACAGGCCACCACCCCCCTCACACCCCCCCCCCCCCCCCAGAACCAGAGGAAAGAGAACAGGCAGCAGTCCGAATTACGCGGTCAGACCGCATGGAGTCAGGATGAACAAGTGCAACAGGCGAAAGTGGGAGGGCCAGCGGATGACTTCTGCGATTGGGGTTGGGCTCCAACACCAGGCAGTCGACATCCAGGTGGGCTGGCTTGAGGTGAGCCACCGAAACGACCTCCTGCCGGCCCCTGGCCCCCGACATCCAGAACGAAATTCGCGATGTCGGGTTGCAACAGCCGGAAGGGACCCTCATTAGGGCGCTGCAGCTGAGTTCAGTGCGAGTCCCTGCGGAGGCAGTCCTTGAGTGTAGGCAGAACATAGGAAGGGGCAACATTGTGGCAAGAGGTTGGGACAGGGGCCAAGTGGAGGTGCGCAAGCACAGACGAAGGAGATCCCTGCTGCCCCCATGCCACTGCAATAAAATTGCCGGGTACCTTCAGCGGGGAGCCATAAACCAGCTCAGCAAACAATGTGGCCAAATCTGCCTTCGGGGCCGTGCGTATCCCCAGCAACACCCATGGCAATTCATCCACCCAATCAGGGCCCAAGAGCCGTGCCTTTAATGAGGACTTCAGGCGCTGGTGGACTCGCTGGACCAGACCGTTGGCCTGAGGATGGTACGCTGTAGTGTGGTGCAACTGAGCACCATACAGCTGGGCCATGGCCGACCACAGTGCGGTGGTAAACAGAGCACCATGGTCCAAGGAGATGTCGGCGGGAACAAGCCACCCAGTGGGCAGTGAGAACCCATGCACAAGTCGCAGCGGAGGTGTCAGGAAGTGGGATGGCCTTGGGCCACCGCGTGAAACGGTTTACAATGGTGAGCAGGTGGATGACACCGTGGGACAGCAGCAGGGTCGATATGGATGTGGCCGAACCGGTGTTGATGGACGACAAAATCCTGGAGAGGCGCACGTACGTGGTGCTGGACCTTGGACGTTTGGCAGGAGATGCAGGTCCTGGCCCAGGCCGCAATGTGCTTGCTGAGGCCGTGTCAGACGAACTTGGCCGCCACCAACGTAGTAGTTGCCCGGATGGAAGGCTGGGCTAAACCGTGGATGGAGTCGAAAATACAACGTCGCCAAACTGCAGGGACGATGAGTCGCGGCTACCCGGTGGAGACATCGCGCAGGATAGTAACGCCCAAGGGCCCTAGTGGGAGGTCCTCTAGTATCAAACCCAAAATGGCAGTGCGATAGGGAAGCATCTCATCCCTGTCCCGTTGCGCAGCGGCCAGTCCAGAATAGTCAATAGCAGGGCCACGGTCAGCACGGCATTAATGGCAGGGCGGGATATGGCGCCAGTGATCTGGTTGAGCTTACCCGCTACGTGCTGAATGCTGGTGGTGAATTCCGAGATAAAAACCAGATGCCATTGTTGGCGTGCTGGGATCGGACACCTTTGCAAACGCGAAAGTGAGGGGCTTGTGGTCGGTGAAGGCCGCGAGCGATCTGCTCTCCAGGAAATATCGGAAATGCCGAACAGCCAAATAGAAAGCCAGGAGCTCACGGTCGAAATCACTGTAGCAGGTGCTGGCTGAAAAAGGCAAGCGGCTGTCAGCGACCATCAATGAACTATTCAAGGACTCCCTTGACAGCGGTGGCAGAAGCGTCAACAGTGAGGGCGGTGGGGGCAGTGGCCCGCGGGTGAAGGAGCATAGTGGCATTAGGCAGCGCCTCCTTGATCCTGTCAAAAGTGGTCATAGTCTCCGCGTCCCACAACAGGTTTGCCTGCCAGACACTGGAACAAAAGCCGCGTTACCCAGGCCACCGCTGGCACAAATCAGTGATAGAAATTGATCATGCCCACAAATTCTTGGAGCCCTTTACCGACCCTTTACCCAGGGGAACTGCTGAATCGCCTCCACGGAGATGTGCTTTGTTGTGTAAAGTAGTGGCTGAGGAATGAATCGAGACGGAACTGGCATTTGGTGGGATTAATGGCGAGGCCATGGTCCTTGTGGCGCTGGCACAGCAACCGGAGATGCGCGCAGTGCTCCTGGCGGGAGTGGCTGGCGACCAGAATGTCATCGAGATCCATGAACACGAAGTTCAAACCCCATCCAACCATGTCCATAAGCCCTGAAAAGCTTGGGTTCTATTCTTGAGCTCAAACGGCATCTGCAACCATTCAAACAGGCCAAAAGGGGTAATGATAGCGGTCTTCGGCACATCATCAGGTTGGACGGGGATCTGGTGGTACCTGCGCACCAGATCAACTTTAGATGGGCGGTGAAATCCTGTATGTGTGGGACGGGGCAGCAGTCGGCAGTCGTGGCGTTATTAAGGCAGCGGTAGTCCCCACACGGTCTCCACCTGCTGGACAACTTAGGGAACATATGGAGTGAGGAAGCTCTGCATAATACCCATCTCCTCCATGCGCTGGAACTCTTCCTTGGCCAACCTCAGCTTGTCGGGCGGGAGCCTGCATGCCCGTGCATGGAGCAGTGGGCTGGTGGTGGGGATGTGGTGAATGACCACTTGTGTTTAGGGGTGGCTAATTTAAACTGGGGGGTCAGGATCTCAGAGAACTTGGCCAGGATTTGGGCATAGGCGCCATCCGTGTCAGACACTGAGCCGAGGTGTGGGCAGGAGTGGGCCGCGGGCCGCAGTCAAGGCCGGCCTTAAGTCGATTGGACCGATTGCTCCCAATTGGGCAGAGAGAGGGGTGGTGAGAGAGTAGAGGGGTGGAGGGGGAAGAAAGAGGTAGATGGGGAGGGGAAATGGGGAAGGGGGAGATCCCTCACAGTCTCAGGGCAGCGCTACTGCCCCTCCAGTCGCCGTGCTTCATGCACACAGCCCCGGCTCCACCCCTCTCTCTCCCCGGGGAGACATGGTGAACAATACAGGGAGGGTCGGACCGGGGGTTGGAGCAACGTTTACAAACCTCGGCCTCAGCTCACAGACGTTCGCCCGAACCCCGGCATCCGCTCCGGCTGCCGGCCCTCTCCCTCCCTTCTCCTCTTCCCTTCCCTCCCACCCTTCTTTCTCTCCTTCCTCTCTCTCTTTTCCCTTCTCTCCTTCCTGCCCTCCCTTCTTTCTCTCCTTCCCTCCCTCCCTTCTTCTTCCCTTCCCTCCGTCCCTTCTCTCCTTCCCTCCCACACATGCACACACATAATGCACAGACAACTAACGCACACACACATCATGCACAGACAACTAACATACATACACACAACTAAGTTAGGATGGGGTAGAAGCCCAAAAGGTAGGATGGGCCTGAAGCCCAAAATGTAATGCCTGGACTGGGTTTTCGCCAATAGTTATTGGTTTGCCAGGATCTAGTTGATTAAATTACTTTTTTTTCATTTCACGGTCATTAAAACAAGTGATATTGTAACTATGTACTTTACAGAGGTGATTTACACATTTTGTTTGTTACTTGTAGGCTTACATGTATGCAATTTTACATTAAATTGGAGCTTAGATCTGTATGGTCCATTAACTCGCAAGTACTTCTTGTCGGTAGGCAGATTTTGGAGGTAAGTAAGCAATTGGGCGGCGGTTTCTTGGTTGAGAGCGCCAGGAAACACACATGAGGTTGGACCGCCCAGAAAACGGGCAGTTTTAGCAAAACCTGGTTCTGCTGTGCGAGGTTGGCATTGAGGTTCTCGGCGGTGTTCATGAACGGACCCGAGAAATGTTCGAATCGATGGGTGGACCAATGTAGTGAGACCAGGCAGGTTGAGCGAAATATTCTTTATTAACGATAACAGATGCTCGAAATACCGCGTACCCAGTCCCGAATCAACAACTAAAGCTCCTGTCGATGCGAGGAGCACTAACTACTAATTACTCTCAAAAGCCCGCTAACGAACCCCCAGTCATGTGACTGTCCCGACCAATGATGAGGGTTCTAAATGCCCAGCTTCACCACTAGGTGCCACTACAGTTCCTTGTTTCAGTAGACAATAGACAATAGGTGCAGGAGGAGGCCACTTGGCCCTTCGAGCCAGCACCGCCGATCAATGTGATCATTGGTGATCATCCGCAATCAGAACCCTGTTTCCAAACCAGTCTCCTTGGTGTGGGTCTCTGGCTGCCTTTTTGTGGCAGCGACATGTAGATCGCTACAAGAGATCTACAGAAAGGAATCTACAGGAGTCGCTGCTTCAAAAAGGCAGCCAGCGTCATCAGAGACCCACACCATGCTGGCCATGCTCTCATCTCACTCCTGCCATCGAGAAGAAGGGAGAGGAGCCTGAAAACTGCAACGTCCCTGGATCCGGAGCAGCTTCTTCCCTACAACCATCAGGCTATTAAACACCACAAAATCCAAATAAGCTCCAAACTACATAGACATGGGGGGGCATTGGTTTTGTCTTTGCACTATTCTTGTTTGTTTATTTCAGTGTTCTGTTTTGGGACATATGACAATAAAACACTCTTGACTTGATGTCTCTAATTTGAAGTAAAGACTTCCCTTTCGCCTGCCCCCCTCACCTGTATGTACAGATTTCTCCCACTACCTTTGGGAGGTAGTAATTTCTCCCACTGGGATCCACAGCAGTCGGTTGCGGCGTGGAGTTGTCGGTAGAAGGTGGAACCGACCGTTGATGCTGTCGTGGAGCTGTAGACACCCGGCTGATGGAAGGACCGTCTTGCTGCTTGGCGAGCCACAGCTCATCCGTCCGCTCGGCCATCCGGTGACCGTCCATCAGTGAAAGCATTTCGCTCATCAGCACCGACGGCATGCGGTCTGCGAGGCTGTCCATGTGCAGAATCCGGGTAGCGCGATCGCGGCGGCTGAGCCCAAAAGTACGCAGCAGCACCACCTCGAGGCCCTCGTACTTCTTGTCGGTAGGCAGATTTTGGAGGTAAGTAAACAATTGGGCGGCGGTTTCTTGGTTGAGAGCGCCAGGAAACACACATGAGGTTGGACCGCCCAGAAAACGGGCAGTTTTAGCAAAACCTGGTTCTGCTGTGCGAGGTTGGCATTGAGGTTCTCGGCGGTGTTCATGAACGGACCCGAGAAATGTTCGAATCGATGGGTGGACCAATGTAGTGAGACCAGGCAGGTTGAGCGAAATATTCTTTATTAACGATAACAGATGCTCGAAATACCGCGTACCCAGTCCCGAATCAACAACTAAAGCTCCTGTCGATGCGAGGAGCACTAACTACTAATTACTCTCAAAAGCCCGCTAACGAACCCCCAGTCATGTGACTGTCCCGACCAATGATGAGGGTTCTAAATGCCCAGCTTCACCACTAGGTGCCACTACAGTTCCTTGTTTCAGTAGACAATAGACAATAGGTGCAGGAGGAGGCCACTTGGCCCTTCGAGCCAGCACCGCCGATCAATGTGATCATTGGTGATCATCCGCAATCAGAACCCTGTTTCCAAACCAGTTCCATTTCCCTTTTATCCCCCTCGTTCCCCTCCCCCCATCCCCTTCCACCCATATCCCTCCCTCTGGCTTTACAATGGTAATTTGAGTTTCACTGTACTTTAATTGGTACATGTGACAATAAACTGACCTTTGAACCTTTCACTCCTCTTCTGAAATGAAATTCCTCGTATGTTGCAAAACATACTGGGCTAATAAAGTATTATGTGATTGATTGTGATTGTGATTATCTGACATCCCTTTGCCTCCTTTTCACGTTTTGTCAGTTACTCCACCCATCTGCCAATTACACCCCCATCCCCACCTGTATCCACCTATCACTGGTCTGAAGAAGGGTCTCGACCCGAAACGTCGCCTATCTCCTTCGCTCCTTAGATGCTGCTGCACCCTCTGAGTTTCTCCAGCTTTTTGTGTAACCCTCCACCTATCACTTACCAGGCTTTGTCCCACCCCCATCTTTTCCAGCTTTACCCCCCCTACTATATCAGTCTGAAGAGGGCCCCGAAACACTGTCTGCCCATTCCCTCCACAGATGCTGCCTGACCCGCTGAGTTCCTCCAGCAATTTGTGTTTAGCATTCCAGCATCCGCAGATCATTACGCTGCCAATTACAGGTCCACCAACAATGTTCCGTCAACCGATGGTCCGGCACCTCCTTTAATCCGGACCAAATTATGAGAGTGCACTTGAAAATCGCCCCCCCCCCCCCCCCTCCCAGAAGTCCCCCTGAATATGTGGTGCCTCGGCTGGGTGAGGCCTCATCGGGACTTCCGTGGCAAATTTGCCCTCCGTGGCCGGGGCGCTGGAACACCGGCCCCGCTGGAGCTGACAGATCTGTTCCCATAGCCAACGTCCGAGGCCGACTTTGCGGGCCCGTATCTTGGCCCGGCAGCAGTCAGGTGGAACATTCCAGTACCGTTGGACTCCCCTCTCCTCACGGGTGCTGCAAAATCAGTGGTGGACCTATATTTAATTTGCCTACCTAACTACAGCGCTCTAACCTTTTGGTCCTTTTATGAGGACAGATTTCTGTGGTCTTAACACAATTTTATGGTTTTAATAAAAAAACTATTTTGTTTCTTTATTATTCCTATCAACATGGATTATCCCACTTTAAACTTTACTTTTGTTTTAGAGATACATCACAAAAATAGGCCCTTCGGCCCACTGAGTCCGGCACAGACCATCAATCACCCGTTCACATTAGTTCAATATCATCACTTCCTGCATACTAGGGGTACTATTACGTTCTCATCCACTCCCTGCATACTAGGGGTAATTTACAGAGGCCAATTAACCTATAAATCATTAAAGGGGTAAATTGACTAGTGAAGTACTGTGCATGAAGTTGCGTCCCAACCTGAGATGCTACCCATCCCTTTTCTCCAGAGATGCCGCCTGACTCACTGAGTTACTCCAGCACTTTGTATCTATCTACTTGTTGTGTCCCTGATTGTGATTCAGTACATACACCATACAAGCAGCACGGAAACAGGGCCTTTAGCCCAACTCGACCATGCCAACCAAAATGCCTCATCTAAGCTTGACCTACCTTTACGTTAGACTTTAAACTTTAAACACGGAAACAGGCTTTTTGGCCCACCAAGTCCACGCCGACCTGTGAACCCCATACAATAGCACTGTCCTAGGGGCAATTTACAATTTTTTTAAACCAAAGCCAATTAACCTACAAACCTGTATGATTGAGAGTTAGATACAGCTCTTTGGGCTAATGGTATCAATGGATGTGGGGAGAAACGGGGGTACTGATTTTGGATGATCGGCCATGATCATATTGAATTGCGGTGCTGGCTCGAAGGGCCGAATAGCCTACTCCTGCACTATTTTCTATGTTTCTCTGCCTTTGGAATGCGGAGGAAACTGGAGCAACCAAAGAAAACCCACGCGGTCAGAGGGAGAACGTACAAACTCCATACAGACAGCACCCGTCATCAGGATCGAACCTGGGTGTCTGGCGTGGCGAGGCAGCTACTCTGCCCGCGTTTGGCACATGTCCCTCTCTACACCTTCCCTCTATACTAAGTCCATCAGTGAAAGAGGGATCATTGTTCTGGGGAGGAACTATGACCCCTCACCCCCATTCTCCTCGTGACCTCACAATGGGGTGGTCGCCGGGGGAGGTAACCGGGGGCGACGGGCGGTCGGAAGGGAGGAGGAGGAGGAGGAGGAGGAGCAGAGGGAGGAGGGAGGAGGGAGGAACCCTGGTGGGGCACTGGAGGGACATGGATTATGTCGCCAACAGACATGCCGTCAGCTTCGTCCGCCCTCTCGCCCGGATGAAGATCAAGCAGAGGTCCTTCTTCGCCGGCACCTACAAGATCTGCAAGCTGGCCGCTAATGTGCCGGACTTGGTGGTGTATGAGGGGGTGGACAGACCCATCCCCGACGTCGAGCATTTCCATGGAGTCCTTCTCTTCGCTGACATCTCAGGTACCCTGACTGAGGGCCACAAGACTAGCAGAGGCACAGAGAGGGTAGACTGTCAGAACATTTCTCCCCTCAGGGTGGAGATGTCAAAGACTAGAGGGCATAGCTATAAGGTGAGGGGTTGGGAGGGACAGGTAGTGGTGGGGGAGGGTGTGGAGGGGCGGGTAGGGAGTGGAGGGGAGGGGAAGGGAGTGAAGGGGAGGGGAGGAGAGTGGAGGGGGCGGGGAGTGGAGGGGTGGGGAGTGGAGGGGTGGGGAGTGGCGGGCTGGAATGACGGGGTGGAGGGACAGAGGTAGAGGGATGGGGAGTAGGGATGGAGGGGCAGGGCGTGGAGAGGTTGAGAGGGAGGGGGTGACGGTGGGGAGTGTACGGGTGGAGGGATGGGGTGTTAGGGCCAAGGCAGGGTGGGGTGGAGGGCAGGAGGTGGTGAGGTGGGGTGTTGTAAAGAGGAGGGTGTTGGGGGGAGACAGGAGGGTGTGGAGGGATGGGGACGGGGGAGTGTAAAGGCTAGGGCAGCTGAGTCCCTGTGACCCACATGCCGTGCTCACCACAGGGTTTACCAGCCTGACGGAGACCTACACCAAGAACAGTAAGAAAGGCAGTGGAGCCGACCACCTCACCCGCACGCTCAACGGTTACATCACCGACATCGTGGACCGTAAGTGGCCGGCAGACGGCTTGGGTACGGGGGATTGTGGCATTGCACGGTGGGCTCTGCCTGGGGGGGAGGAGGAGACTGGGGGGGTTGGAGGGAAGCATGAAGTTGGAGGGTGACATGGAGGGGCATGTGGGGACGGTGGGGGAGGGGGGAGGTGTGGAAACGGGGAGGGGGGAACAGGGGGGAGTGGGGGATGGAACGGGGGAGTAGCGGGGCGTAGCGGGGATGGAGGGGGGCACATGGATGGGCAGGTGGTCTCGGGGAGGGAGGGATGGGGGTTGTCGCAGGGGTGGAGGGGGTCGCATGGAGGGGTAAGTAGGGAAGGGGAGGAGGGCTGGGATGGAGGGGAAGGGGTGGGCAGTGGTGGTTGAAGAGGGAGGGGGGTGGTGGGTTGGACGGGATGATGTAGTGGTGGAGGGGCAAGAGGGGGAGGTCCGGGGAGGGGCGGGGGGGACAGTGGGCTCGAGACCTCCACCGTGACTTCTGGCTACCTTAAGTGACTAAAAAAAATCAAGGTCATGGTGACCTGCGACCTCCTACGACCTTCCTCGACTATATGTACGACCTCCTACGACTGTGTTGAAGACCGCCCTGGACTATAAAGAAGACCTCCTTCGACCTCCTTCGACCTCCTTCGACTATGTTGAAGACTGGCTTCGACCATGTACGTTTTACTCGACGATGGTCTCTGGCAAATTGGTCCGTGAATGAGCACGACCCCCTTCCACCTGCCCAGGACCACACCGAAAACCAACAACGACCAGTGACGAGTGTCTACAGCTCAAATGATCACCTGATAAAATGATGTCATGTCTGCATTTTGTTCTCACTAAAAAATGCCTCCCATGGATTTAAAAAAAATCATTCTGAACCATGCAAGCAAGGAAGGAACTAGTTTGGAGGATGTTAGTTAAAATACAACTACTGCTGTTTGCAGTAGCCCTTTTGCTTCAGCAACCTTTTAAGAAAGGCAGAAGGGGAAGAGCAAGGGTGAATGGGAAGCACAAGAAGAGGTCTTCGACTACCTACGACTAGCATCACGACCTACTATGACCGGCTTCGACTAGACCCACGACTAAAAAAATATTGATTTTTCCCACGGCGACCTATTTTTGGTCGCGGTCAATTTTTAACTTGAAAAATATGCCGCGACCTAGCTGAAGCCTCGACTACGCGGAGACCACTCTCGACCATGAAGGAGAGTGACGAAGACCTCCTACGACCTCGTGGTGAACTTGCCGCGACTATGGGTCGCGGGCAAACTCGCCAGAGGTCGCGGTGGAGGTCGCCCAAGTGGGACAGGGACTTTACGCACTGGGAGCCTAGTCACACTTGGGAGTAGTTTGTAGCTAACCACAAAGTGCTGGAGGAACTCAGCAGGCAGCATCTGTGGAGGGAATGAACAAATAACGTTTCACATCAACTGATTGGGTCCTGACCTGAAACATCACCTATCCACTCCCTCCACAGTTGCTGCCTGATCCGCTGAGTTACTCCTGCACTTTGTGCCTTTTTTTTGTGGAAACCAGCATCTGCAGTTCTTCACTACTAATTAACTACTAATTTTCATCCTGCGCTCAAATTCACTTGGACCATTTCCGACATCTCCCTACCGTTTCTTGATCTCACCTTCTCCATCACAGGAGGTGGACTATTAACTGAAACCGATTATAAACCTACTGACGCCCACAACTATCTAGACTGCACATCTTTCCACCCTGCTTCCTCTAAAGACTCTATCCTTTGCTCCCAATTCCTCTGTCTATGCCGCATCTGCACCCAAGATGAAGGGTTCCATACCAGGATATCCGAGATGTCCTCATTCTTTAGGGAATGAGGGTTCTGCTCTTCCATCATAGATGAGGCCCTCACATGTGTCTCCTCGATATCCCGCAGCTCCACTCTTGCTCCCCCTCCCCCCAATCGCAACAGGGACAGAGTCCCCCTAGTCCTTACCTTTCACCCCATCAGCTGCTGCATATAGTACTTAATCTTCTGACATTTTAACCACCACCACAACTAGCCACATATTCCCATCTCCAACCCTTTCCGCCTTCCGCAGAGACCGTTCCCTCTGTAACTCCCTGGTGAACTTGTTCCCACCCAATCCACCCCTTACCCAGATACTTTCCTCTGCAACCGCAGGAGATGCAACACCTGTTCCTTTACTTCCTCCCTCAACTCCATCCAAGGATCCCAACAGTCTTTCCAGGTGAGGCAGAGGTTCACTTGCACCTCCTCCAACCTCATCTACTGTATCCGCTTTTCCAGGTGTGGACTCCTGTATATCGGCGAGACCAAGTGCAGACTCGGCGATCATTTCACTGCACACCATGCTCAGTCTAAACCTACCTGATCTCCCGGTTGCTGAACGCTTTAACCCCCCTCCCCCCCCTCCCATTCCCACACTGACCTTTCTGTCCTCGGCCTCCTCCATTGTCAAAGTGAGGTCCAGTGCACCTCATATTTTGCTTGGGCAGTTTACACCCCAGCGGTATGAACATTGACTCAGCGGGTCAGGCAGCATCTCTGGAGAAAAGGAATAGCTGACGTTTCGGGTCAGAACTATGCTTCAGACAGAAAAAGGGGTCCCACCCGAAACGTCACCTATCTTTTTCTCTGGAGATGATGCCTGACCCACTGAGTTACTCCAGCATTTTGTGTCTATCATGGGGTAGAGATGAATCAGATGGGATTCTAGCTCAGTGATTCCCAGTTTCGATACCCATATACCCCTTCGTAACTTTTCGGAAGCATCTTGTACCCCTCATTAAAAACAATCGTATTTCATTGTAAAAGTCGATAAAAATTGCATACATTTTTATTTTGAATTAAGGTATGCATGTAAATAAAAGTTGTCTATAATATAATGTATAATTACTAGAATACAATTAATAAAGTATCCATTAAATATTTATTTATTTAAATAATTTATCATCAATGTGAAGGATGAAATTGCTTATGTTGGGAAAATATTTCAGTTAAATTTGGCTCTGTAGTTAACTTCAACCTCAGTTGCGTTCGACATCTAATAAGTTCCTCTTCTTCGTCTTAATGTCCACAAGGGCCGAAAATCCAACCACACAGGTATGAGCTTGGAAATGGAAAAATGAACTTTCGGGCTTTATTTAACAATTCTGGAAATTAATTTTATGTTTGTAACCAAAAAGAAGATGATGTGTTCTCTTTATATTTGTTTTTTAAGAATTCATCAGAAGCTAGTTCCAACAGTTGTTCTTCTGTTTGTGACAGACCTTTTGGCACTGATTGATTGATGTTGAATGGATATCTTATCAACTCAATATCTATGTCCAATTTAGGGAAATACTTTTCTAGATTAATCTGTAAACTCTGTAAATGCTGTATATAATAATCATCGTACCGTCTTCAATTTGTTCGCTTGAACTTGTCTGTAATTCATGAAGAGATGGAAAAGAGTCCACTTCTCCATTAACAACTCGCTTTTGCCACAATTTCAATTTAGCCACTGTGGCTAAATTATCTTATCTTGAATGCAAAATGTAGACATTTACTTGCCTTGTAAGGACAAATTAAAAATTATTTAAAACATAAAATATATCTATCAGATATGCTAATTGACCGAGCAATCTCCAGTCTTGTAAACATTGTTACAATTAGAAACATAAAACCATAGAATATAGGTGCAGGAGGAGGCCATTTGGCCCTTCGAGCCAGCACCGCCATTCATTGTGATCATGGCTGATCATCCCCAATCAATTACCCGTGCCTGCCTTCTCCCCATATCCCTTGATTCCACTAGCCCCTAGAGCTCTGTCTAACTCTCTCTTAAATCCATCCCGTGATTTGGCCTCCACTGCCCTCCGTGGCAGTGAATTCCACAAATTCACAACTCTCTGGGTGAAAAAGGTTTTTCTCCACTCAGTCTTAAATGGCCTCCCTTTTATTCTAAGACTGTGGCCCCTGGTTCTGGACTCGCCCAACATTGGGAAGTTTTTTCCTGCATTTAAAGCTTTCATTAAGAAAAAACAGTAGTTCATTACAAATAAACGAGTCAACACTTTTCAATGAGAAAGCCAACGAACCTCGGTATGGAACAGAAGTTGGGTATGATTACTACCCATTTCTTCGCACAGTTGTGGAAAAGTCGGGCATTTAATGAACGTCCTTTGTATAATTTATGATTTGCACTGCTTCGTCTAGAACTTTTTTTAGATCTGCAAGCCTCGCTGTGCAAAAATGTGTTGATTTTGCATCTGGTGCAATAGTTTTAATCCTTGAAACAAGTCCTTTTTTTGATCCGACTATGGCCTTCGCTCCGTCTGTGGTTATTCCAGCACAACGCTTCCAATCAAGTTTGTTTTGTTGTATAAATTCATCCATAATGTTGAAAATGTCTTCTCCAGTTGTATGTTCTGGTAAAGGTTGGCAAAATAAAAGGTCATCATGAAGTTTTTGGTCTTTTTCATACCTAACGAACACCAAAGGATTTGCAAAATTCGCAATGTTAGTGGATTCGTCCGACTGTAATGCATAATAACGATTCTGACGGATGTTGAACAATAATATTTGTTTTATATTTTCAGCCATTTTGGTGATTCTTCGATGAACAGTATTATTTGAGAGACAAATACGATCAAAAGACCTTTTTGCATCATCTCCGATCATTACTTCTACCGTTATCTTTGCTGCAGGCTTGACCAAAGTTTCGCCAATTGTCTCCGGTGTCCCATTTTTCGCTATTAAGAGCAACACCATATATGAGGCTAATAAGGCTTTTTTATTCTCACTTTGTGTCAGGCACCACATTATTTTCTGAGTTATTTTTTAATCTTTAAGTTTCTTCTCAAAACATTCCACAGGTTTGTCATTCTATTCAATTTATTTTGATTCAAAATGGTGCTTCAAGTTGGAAGGCTTCATTTGTTAAAATTTCATGCAAAATGACACATAATGGAGCCGGTTCATCTTCACCTCCCGTCCATGAAAATCCATATTTCAAGTACTTTACATCGTACTTACGAAGTTTCTTCGCCATCAGTTGGTCCTTTAGAGATGTCTGGTGGCACACCTTTCTCAATTTCATTACATTCATATATCCAGATATATCAACATTTCCTCATTGTGTGAGGCTACTTCTATCTTCCTTATTGCTCTCTTTTGTGCGTTTTAGACACCCTGTTTTTAACCAATGATCCATAATTGAGAATTTAAGGGCTACAAAGGCATTTACCCACAACCATATGATTACTCTTTCTTAGTCGCTGACACCCATGAAATGCAAATCATTCGGGCAAGTGAGGCTGAACTAAAATTTACGAGTTGCGCGGGAGCCTGCAAACTATCCAAATGCAGCAGCTGTCACAACTTGAGTAGGAGAATTCATACGAAATATATAATTTATTTGCAAATATCTATGTATAAAATAATTTGTAACCACGGTATGTTTTTCTAATAATTAATCTGTTTCAGTAGTACATTGCTTAAAAGTGCAGCATACCCCCCTGAAGACCTTTCGCCTGCCACTGGGGGTACGCGTACCCCACTTTGGGAAACACTGTTCTAGCTTATGGAAGGACCGTACAGAAGCCAGATAACAGAGGGGAAGCTGGTCCTGAGTCTTGTGGTGCGCGCTTTTAAGATAACATAGAACTAGTGTGAAAGGGTATCAATGGTTAGAATAGACTCGATGGGCTGAAGGGCCTGTTTTCCTGCTATTCCTTTCAATCAATTCAAAATAATCCACCCTCTATTGATAGCTTTTAAGAAAGGTAAAAGTGTAGTGATGTGTTATTTATGTTGAAGGGCTAATTACTTTTGCTCATCATAACTATTCCAAATAATGCTTATTAATCCTAATATCTTTTAGATATTCTTCGAGCAGGGGGAGACATTGTGAACTACGCAGGTAAGAAGTTGTAAATTAACATTTTTTGAAATTTGGTAATTATTTGTACGGAGGTACAGTGAAATTCTTTTTTGCATACAGTTCAGTAAACTATCACTACACATAAATACAATCCCAGATTGAGTACAGTGTTTAGAAACAGCCCATTGAGATAATGTACATGCGTCGCCAGGTTTAGGTGCCATTTCACAGACCCAGCTGAAGCTGGCACAGAGGCCTGTTGCAGCCGTTGCCTCCGTCTGGATCGTCCAGCAAACTGTCGTCCCTCTCCTCACCCGGCCACCTTCAGCCTTTGTGCCATCACCCACTCCCTCCACCCTCCTCTCTGTTTCTCGGGGTCAAGCAGGGGCCGGGCTCTATGGCTTCCCTCTCCAACTTGCCCATACTGACCAACCTGTCCCAACTACACGAGTCCCACATTTGGCCCATATCCCTCTAAACCTATCCTATCCATGTAGCTGTCTATATGTTTTTTAAACATTGCAATAGTCCCTTCCTCAACTACCTCATCCGGCAGCTCGTTCCATACACCCACCACCCTTTGTATAAAAAAGTTGCCCCTCAGGGTCCTCTTTGTGTAGAGGTTACGCCTCAGGATGGGCGAGCCAGGCCTGCTGTCAGGGTATAGCTGCGGCCCGAAGGGTGATTTTGCATGGCTCCACGGAATGGTTCTCTACTGTGCCTCCATTTTGTGTCTTCACAGGTGATGCGATGTTGGCATTGTGGAGAGAACACAGGAAAGAGCTGAGTGAGGTGCTCTCCTTGGCTGTGAAATGCAGCCTGAATATACAGGACAAATGCGACAACAGGGAAACGGAAGTAGGGGTGAAGCTCAGAGTAAAAATAGGTAATCTCCAATTTAGTTTAGTTTAGAAATACAGCATGGAAACATGCCAATTAAAAAAAACATTTAGACAGGTACATGTGTGAGAAAGAACTACAGTTGCTGGTTTGTATCAAAGATAGGCACAGTGCACTGGAGTAACTCAGCGGGTCAGGAACAGGTAATGTTTCGGGTCAAGACCCTTCTTCAGACTGAAAGTAGAGGGGTTGCGGAACTGGAGGTAGAACAAATCAGGGCTGCAAGATATTCCAATGCTGACCTTGTGTAGGAAGGAACTGCATATGCTGGTTTAAACCGAAGATAGACACAAAATGCTGGAGTAACTCTGCAGGGCAGGCAGCATCTCGGACCTGGGCCTCCTCCACTGTCAGAGTGAGGCCTCATGCAAACTGGAGGATCAGCACCTCATTTTTTGCTTGGTCAACTTACAACCCAGCAGTATGAACGCCGATTTCTCTAATTTCGAGTAACCCCTGCATTCCCTCCCCCCCCCCACTGTTCGCATATCTGCATCCCATCATTATCATGTCTTCCCTAGCCAACAATGAGCCATTGTGGGCTCCATTCTTCCTTGGTCATCTGTTGTGCACCCTGATTTGTTCTGGCCTTTCCCTCCCTCCAGTTCCACTCTATCCGGGCCTTTAGGTAGCAATGTTACAAAATTTTGAGATTTTAAAAATCAAGTCTGCAATTTATCCCATCAGATAAAGCATAAAAAGAAGTTTAATTTGACACCTAATTCACTTTCATATCTTCAGTATTAAGAAAGTTATGACCATTTTCATACTCGGAAATTAGCATCTTGTTCCCCATTGCCTTTCAATTGACTTAACTCAAAAGCTGTGATCTGGATCAGTTAAAAGGCCATAACTTTCTTAAAAATTAATAGAACTCAATGAAATTTTCACTTATTATAGATTGAAGCATTCTGAAATAAATATGAAACAATCTTACTTGGATGACCTGAAATTAAAGCATATAATTAGTTAGTTATCTAATTGTAGCTAATTACAAAATTCAATGAGTAGATCTAAACATCTATCCATTTCTTAAGAAAAGATAAACTTTTTTTAAATTGCCTAAATGTCCAAATAACATTCACACAATAATCCACAATATAACATAATTTTTAAATCTAATTTTCATGAATTTCTGGGCCAAATGGAAGGAATTTAGTGTTTAATGCCTGTAAATTAATGGCCATTTAAATCAACTAGCGAGTGGGTTTTAGTGGAATGCGGTGGATTGGAACGTTGTGGTTAGCGGTGAAGTCGGGAGGAAAAATACTGTTTGTTCATACATTTTTTTGGACCCCATTTCGCAACATGAAAATATTATTAAAGCCTCCCGAAAAACCAACTTTTAATATAAAAATAAACTATTTACCTTTTTTTCTCCCCTACGCAAAATCCTTCCAGTTGTCGGTGCTCACGGCTTTTGAAGGTGATTTTTAAATTACTCTAGTTAACAAATAATTTAGAGTAATTTAAAAATACCTTCATTCATGAAATGTCGGAGCGATTTTTCTTCCGCAACGAAATCGCGCGACATTCATCGATTTTTCCTGCCTGTGGAAAAACGTCACTTTAAGCCCGCCCCCCTCTGAAAGGCGCCAAAGTCGCGCACACGGGGAGCGGCAGAACTGCAGCGCGGCTCAAGGTAAGTTTTGTAACATACCTACTTTAGGCACCCTGGAAATTTCAACATGAATGAGTTTTGAAGTATCGATGATGAATTCACAGTCTTTGTTCTTTCTTTGCAGGTATTTCAGCGGGGAAGCTTTCCAAAGTGGTGATGGGAGACGAGGATTCCCGTTACTATGCATTAATAGGGCGAGCGATTGATGAAGTTCGTAAAGCTGAAGGACTTGCTTCAGCCAACACTGTGATTTTATCTCCAAATGCCTGGGAGCTGTGTGACCGATCCAATATTGTTGTCGAGAAGATCGAGAATGAAAGAGCTGTAAAGGTACGTTCAACATTTCTCACTAAATTACAGATCTAATTTAGGTTTAGCTTTAGTATTCTCATGTGTAGTGAAAAGCTTTGTTTCTGATCCAATCAGACCATATTGAAACAACGACCAAGAAAGCAGACCAACGCCTCTACTTCCTTAGAAGGCTTAGGAAGTTTGGCATGTCCCCTACAACTCCCACCAACTTACATATGCACCATAGAAATTATTTTATCAGGATGCATCACAGCTTGGTTTGGGAACAGCTCCATCCAACACCGCAATAAATTTTCAACGAATTATGGACGCAACCCAGACCATCACACCAACCATCCCCCTTTCTATTGACTGCATTTATACCTCACGCTGCCTCAGCAAAGCCAGCAACATAATCAAGGACGAGTCGTGCCCTGGCCATTCCATCTTCTCTCCTCTCCCATCAAGCAAAAGGTATAGATGTGCGAAAATGCACACCACCAGAATCAGGGACAGTTTTTTCCCAGCCGTTATCAGGCAACTGAATCATTGTACCACAACCAGAGAGCAGTGCTGAACTACTATCTATCTCTTTGGTGACCCTTGAACTATCCATGATCGGACTGCTGGCTTTACCTTGCACTAAACGTTATTCCCTTATCATGTATCTATACACTGTAAATGGATTGATTGTAATCATGTATTGTCTTTCTGCTGACTGGTTAGCATGCATCAAAAGCTTTTCACTGTACTTCGGTACATGTGACAATAAACAAAGCTAGCTAACTAACTATACATAAATACAATCAGACCAAACTCAAGTACAACAGATAGAGCAAAGAGGAAGATACAGAATGCAGAACATAGTTCCCAGCATTGTAGCACATCAGTTCAGTTGACCATAAGACATAAGAACAGAATTAGGCCATTCGGTCCATCAAGTCTACTCCACCATTCAATCATGGTTGATCTAATTTTCCCTCTCAACCTCATTCTCCTGCCTTCTCCCCATAACCTTTGACACGCAAATCAAATACCCAATGAGTGAATGGCCTAAATCCTATGTCTTATGGTCTTATGGAGAAGGCAGTGGAGATTTTCACATGTTTAATTTAAAATGGAGTTACACCTGTTGCATTTTAAAGTTAGCCATAACAATGTTAACAAATGTTGGTAATGCAAAAGGAAGCCGTCTATTGATTTAAGCCACAAGCACATTTACAGAGTACGTTTACATGTTAAAATGTCCTTTTAATGCAGGTGCGTTATATAAAGAGAGATCCTCGCTTTTCAGTTGATGCGTATGTGAGAAAATGTGGGACCCACTTGGAATTTCAAGAAGTTGGTGTCAGTAAAAGTATGTTCATTCTCTTGGTACTAGTTTTCACGGGTGATCAGCTACCAAGATTAGGGCATTTCCTGTGTTCACAAGAAACTGACTTTAGATTCATTTACAGAGGCAATAAGGAAAACATCAAGATTACTGCCAAATGCACAGCTCGAATCTGTGCTACGTAAATATCTGCTGAAAACAGTTTTACTTAAGGTACAAATATTAATGTCATCATTTATGTCTAGAACTAGTTTAGAGTTTAAAAGTACAGCATGGATACAAACCATCGTTCCACCGAGCCCATGTCCAACAGTGATCACCAGGGTGAATGCGCAGGGTCTTTGGAGTAGTTGGATCTTTTGTGAACTAAAATTGTGGAACATAAACTTTGTTCTGCATTTTACCAGGTTTCAAGGGCCTGGCGATAAATTGAGCAAGCTAGCACTTTATTCCTTGAAGCACAGGAGACTGGGGGATGATCTTATGTGTATAAAATCATGAGGGGAATAGATGCACAGTGTCTTTTATGCAGAGTAGGGGAATCAAGAACCAGTGGACATTGGTTTAAGGTGAGAGGAGAAAGATTTAATATGAACCCGGGGGGCAACCTTTTTCCCACAGAAGGTGGTAGGTGTATGAAACAAGCAGCCAGAGGAGGTAGGCAAGGCAGGAAGTATAACACCTTTTATAAGGCCTTTGGACAGGTACATGGATAGGAACGGTTTAGACGGATATGGGCCAAACGCAGGCTGGTGGGAATAGTGTAGATGGGCCATGTTGTTCAGCATGGGCAGGTTGGGCCAAAGAGCCTGTTTCTGTGCTGTATGACTTTGAAACTTTGAAATTTCTTTGTATCCTTCGTAAAATTCACATTCCTACACAGCTTATTGTTGTTAGTTCAGAGTATTTTACCCAGACTAGGAAAATCAAGAGCCATAGGTATAAGGTGAGGGGAGAAAGGTTTAATAGGAAACATATACTCAGAAACATTTTTTTCATTCAGAGGATGGTGTGTATATGGAACGAGCTGCCAGAGATGGTAGGAGAGGCAGGCACAATAGCAAGACATTTGGACAGGTACATGGATAGGAAAGGTTTAGAGGGATGGGGGACAAACGGGAAAATGGGGCCAGCATAGATGGGGCATTTTGGTCAGCATGTACGAGTTGACTGAAGGACTTGTTTCCCTGCCGTATGTTTAATTTAGTTTAGAGATACAGCATGGAAACAGGCCCTTCGTCCAACCGAATTCATGCCGACCATCGTACACTAGTTCTATCCAACACGCTAAGGACAATTTACAGAGGACCAATTAACCTACAAACCTGCACTTCTTTGGGATGTGGGAGTAAACCGAAGCACCCAGAGAAAACCCACGTGGTCACGGGGAGAACATACAAACATACAAATTAGCAGATTTGGTGCATTTAAAACAGCACAGATAATGTTTAGGGCTAAAAATAAAAACATACCTGGAAATACACAACAATTATTCAATGAGCGAGTGGGGGGGTTATAATTTACGAAGAATATTTAATTTTAAGGTACAAAGAGTCCGCACAACCAGAAAAACTTTTTGTATTTCGGTCTGTGGAGTGGGATTGTGGAACAGTTTGAATGTGGAGTTAAAGCAATGTCCAAACATGAACCAGTTCAAAATGGCATACAAAAAACTTGTTTTCACAAGGTACAGGGATGAAGGGGATGGTTGATAAACAGGGGTTAATGTTTATTTATTTATTTTATTTATTACTTATTTATGTTTTTTGGTTACTTCATACATATTACTTGTATGTGTTTATCAGTTGTATGTATATATATGTCTGTATGCATCTCTAAAAATTGTCTGGGGTATGTCTAAATTGTATCTCAAATGAATAATTAGCTATTGTAGATTAAATATTGTATATTATGTTACATATTACATTACTATTGATACATTATCATCATTATTATTATTATTATTATAAGCAATGTTATTAATAATGGTGATAATAATAATTATTAATTAATTAATTAATTATTAAATATGGAAGAAGGGTTTAGGGAGAAGGGGTGAGATTAAATAAGTTTTTCTTCTTCTCACTCCTTTTCGAGCTTGTAAAGAAAAAGTGTTGCACATTTAAATTTTGCTTTATGCTTTTCATTGCTTTGCAAATATTGCCTGGAATTTCCAATTGTTTGACTATTTCGATTTTGTTGTTGTAATTTATTCTTATTTATGTCTTTACTTGTTCAGAACAAATAGACAAATAATAATAATCATTTAACCGAGTGAATTTTTGTCGATGTTTAGATTGATGATGCTGTACCGCTGGATTATTTGTCTGAAATGCGACCTGCAACGGTGGTGTTTGTAAACCTGCAGTTTGTGGAAAATGCGACCATGTACCATCAATGCCAATCCATTCAGGCTTGCTGTGTTGGAATCAACAACGAATTCAGAAACTATCAGGGGAGGATAAATAAAGTCTTTATGTTTGACAAAGTAAGTAGCCAGCAGATGGCACTAACAGGTTAGTCCAGAGATACAACATAGAAACAAGCCCTTCGGCCCATCGAATCCACAACTTGAATCCATCCTTGGTAAATATCCTCTGAAAACAGTTTTACAGGAGCCATAGAGCCATAGGGGAATCAAAGACAAGAGGACATAGGTTTAAGGTGACAGGGGAAAGATTTAATAGGAACATGAGGGGCAACTTTTTCACAAGAAGGGTGGTGTGTGTATAGAACAAGCTGCCATAGGAGATAGTTGCGGCAGGCACTATCACAAGAGTTAATAAACATTTAGACAGGTACATGGATCGGATAGATTTACAGGGATATGGGCAAAATGCAGGCATGTGGGTTTAGAGTAGAAGGGGCATGTTGGTCCGCGTGGGCAAGTTGGGTGGAAGGGCCTGTGTGCACGCTGTACGACTCTATGCATCTATAACAGAGGTCTATCGGTTCACAATGCAGGTCGGTTGTAAAACATGTGTTTAATCCAGTTGTGACATTCATGCTTCTAACACGTATGTTATTAATTTAAGGGATGTACATTTCTTTGTGCTTTTGGTCTTCCTGGTGACAAAGGAGAAGATGAATGTGGAAATGCTTTACAGTGTGCCCACAATGTCCACGAGTTCTGCAATAAATTGCGATACGTCAGGTAAGCATTCAACTTAGAGTCATAGAGTGATACAGTGTGGAAACAGGCCCTTTGGCCCAACTTGCCCACACTGGCCAGATGTCCCGGATACGCTAGTCCCACCTGCCAGCATTTGGTCCATATCCCTCCAAACCAGTCCTATCCATGTTCCTGTATAACTGTTTCTTAAATGTTGGGATTGTCCCTGCCTCATCTTCCTCCTCTGGCAGCTTGTAGAAAACTAGTTTGTAAAAAATGGTGGTGAGACTACATTTGGAGTATTGTTTTCAGTCTTGGTCACCCAGCTATTGGAAGGATGTTGTTGTTGGAAAGAATGATTTTTGAGTATGTGGCCTGGAATCAAGGGCCTAAGCTACAACAAGAGGTTGGGCAGGCTAGGGCTTTACTCCTTGGAGTGCAGCAATATTAGGAGTGATCTTATAGAGGTGTATAATATCTATAAGATATAAGAGCCGAATAGAAACATAGAAACATAGAAAATAGGTGCAGGAGTAGGCCATTCGGCCCTTCGAGCCTGCACCGCCATTCAATGTGATCATGGCTGATCATCCAACTCAGTATCCCGTACCTGCCTTCTCTCCATACCCCCTGATCCCTTTAGCCACAAGTGCCACATCTAACGCCCTCTTAAATATAGCCAATGAACTGGCCTCAACTACCTTCTGTGGCAGAGAATTCCAGAGACTCACCACTCTCTGTGTAAAGAATGTTTTCCTCATTTCGGTCCTAAAGGAATTCCCCCTTATCCTTAGACTGTGACCCGTGAATAGATAGGGTGAATGCAGTGGGAAACATGGATAGGTGACATTTTGGCTTTGTAGTTTTCTTTAGTAAGGTACAGCACATGAACATTCATTTTGGCGGCACAATGGTGCAGCTGGTAGAACCACTGCCTCACAATGCCAGACACCTGGGATCGAACCTGACCTCGGGTGCTTTCGGTGTGGAGTTTGAATGTTCTTCTTATGACCACATGGGTTTCCTCCCACATCCCAAAGACGTGCAGGTTTATAGGTTAATTTACCCTCTGTGATAAAGAATTTGCCCAGAGTGTGGAGGGACTAACGTGAACAGGTGATCATGGGTGGTGTGGACTTTGTGGGCCAAAAGGCCCATTTCCATGCTGTATCTCTAAACTAAACTAACAAGTCCTTTGGCCGCTAACGTCCATGCTGATCATGATGCCATGATTCATGTTCATAAATCATGGAAGCAGAATTAGACCATTTGGCCCATCGAGTCCCCTCCACCTTTGAATCACGGCTGATCTATCTTTCCCTCTCAAACCCATTGTCCTGCCGTCTCCCCAAAACCTTTGATAAACTAATCTCTGCTTGCACAAGACCCATGTCCTTCTGGTCATTTTGAGAGACCTTTAGATGGGCAGCTCGATAGGCAAAGCTTAGAAGGAAACTTAGAAGACCTAAATGTGGACTCTTGAGATTACTGTATGAATGAATGATACTTCTATTGTCACATGTACCTAGGGTGCCTAGGTACAGAGCAAAGCTTTGCATTGCATGCAACCTACCAGTGGCGGAAATTGTGATCAAAACATGGGGGAGGACACAATTTGGGGGGGGCACAATTTCTTGGTGGCCGCGCACATGCGCACACACACACATGCGAGGCTTCGGAGGCTTTGGCCAATGGCCTTGTGGACGGTAACATTGGGAGCTGACCTGGTTGGTACCCAACTCCAAACTCCAGCAACAACAGCTTCGTCTGCCCCAAATCGTGGGGCTTGAATCGGCCCATTCGTAGGACATTTCATCGCCCCGCTCAGCTTAAAATCGGCCAGTGGGGGCTTCAACATCGGGAACCTCAATTGCCTCGACAGTTTGATTTTAAGCCGTGTCGGGCGATGAAAGGCCCTGCAAACGGGCCGATTGAGCCCTTAGAAAGCTTCTGATACCCGCTTGAATCTTTCAAAAGCTACAATGTGATAAATAACACTTCAACAAATAAAGGCAAACAGAAGAACCAACCTTGGAGGGGGGAGAGAGAGAGAGATGGGGGGAAAAATACTAAATAACGTGAGTGACCGTGATTACCTGCAAGTCAGCAAGGAAACCCGTTCAACCGTAGCCCTTAATGACCTTCCTAACCACCAATACATCCAATTAGTTCAAATGGTAATAGTACCTGCATCAGACAGCTTTAAGAAATTCTCCGTGAATACCTTCAGTAATACTTGAAGGTCAAAACACAATTGGTGACACATTGTGTGAATATGATGTTAATAGAGACATTTAACAAGTGCTTAACAGTGACACCCCCACTGTCTCATGAAAAGCAGAGATTTTAATAGATTTTCTTTCACCGAATTTCAAAATCCTGATTACAAAACATGGGGGGGGGATTGTCCCCCACCTCTCAAAACATGGGAGGGACATGGCCCCCCCCCCCTCCCCCCCCCCGGGATTGCCACCCATGCAACCTAGGCAGTACAGAAGGATCAACACCCTCTGGCACCAACAAAGTTACATAAGTACCAAACAGTCCTTTCTGCTGCCTGTTGCCGCACATGCCGGTTCCCCCATTGTTCCCAGCGGTCCCATGCTGGGACCCCCCAGGTAGATAGGTCCCATCAGTGTGGATATATATGGTGGGTGGAGGGGTTGGTTTCTGTGCTGTGCATCTCTGTGACTATGTGTTCCCATATTTCAGTGTAGCTTCAATCGGCGTGGCCAGTGGCCCTTTATTCTGTGGAGTCGTTGGGCATCCTCTACGCCATGAGTACACAGGTAAACAGACACCTTTTGTCAAGTTATATTAGCTAACCAAAAGTAGCAGGTTTTGTCGGAGATAGGCACAGAGTGCTGGAGTAACTCAGCATTTAAAGGATGGGTGACGTTTTAGATCGGGACCCTTCTGACGTCTGATAAAGGGTCCCGACCCCAACTTTACCAACCCTTCGTCTCCAGGGACGCTGCTTGGCCCACTGAGTAACTCCAGCATTTTATGTCTATCTTTGATGTCTGAACCAACATCTGCAGTTTCGCTCTACACATTTTAGCAGGTTTTGTGTTTTAATTTTTATTTATTAGAGGTAAATACATCAATATACACATATATACTGTTACAATCATTGTACCCCATAATTGTTTGGCTTTTAAAGAAAAAGAATAGAGAGAAAGAGAGTGAAATGTGAAAAGAGTTATGATAGTGAAAGAGCGTGCCAAAGGGTAGAAGAAACCCTTGGTCAAAGAATTAGAAAAGGGGGTTAAAAGATAGACCCTAAAAAAAGAAGAAAAAAAAAAGCCAGTTATTATGTTATATATATCAAGCAAAAGGAATCCACCAACTCGATAGTTTTTCATCCCCCCCTACCAAGGCCCGAGGTACTCCTGCACCCTATCTTTGTAGTAATTCTATAAATGCAGACCACGTCTGATAGAAGGGTTCTGATTTTCCTTCCAGGCGGAGTCTCATATCTTCCAGATGTAGTGTTTCAAACTAGTTTTAGCAGGTTT
This sequence comes from Raja brachyura, assembly GCA_963514005.1. The sequence goes on from OY740787.1 coordinate 58,851,658, forward strand.
TGTGTTGACAATTTCTTGTTTTACTTATTTAGTTCAGTTTATTTAGTTTATAATTGTCATGTGTACCGAGGTACAGTCAAAAGCCTTTTGTTGCATACTGCTATGGCGCCAGAGACATGGGATTAATCCTGACTATGGGTGTTGTCTATACAGAGTTTGTACATTCTCCCTGTGACCTTGTGGGTTTTGTCAGGATGCTCCAGTTTCCTCCCACATTCCAGAGACATGCTGGTTTGTAGGTTCATTGGATTCAGTAAATTGTGCCTAGTGTGTAGGACAGTGGTCGTGTGAATGGCTGGTTATTGGTTGGCGTGGGCTCAGTGGGCCGAAGGGCCCGTTTCCACGCTGTATCTTAAAAACTAAACTAAACTAAATGAATGCAATGATAATTGTAAGAAGTAATTTTTATGTCATTTCTCATTGAAAAGTGATTGGTCGGAAAGTGAATCTGGCCGCACGCTTGATGATGACTTATCCAGGAATGGTCTCCTGTGATGAAGAGACTCACTACCATGCCAAGATGCCTTCTTCCTACTTCATTGAACTTCCCAAGCGAACTATGAAAGGCGTAGCTAACCCAGGCACTATCTACCAGTACCTGTCCAAGAAACATCAGAAGTAAGTCATCGTTTGACTAGTTACACAATAATGAAAGGCCTAGAGAGTGTGGGTGTGGAGAAGATGTTTCCATGAGTGGGAGAGTCTAGGACCAGAGGGCATAACCTCAAATAAAAAGGAAGTACGTTTAGAATGGAGATGATGAAGGATTTATTTAGCCAGAGGGTGGTGAATCTGTAGAATTCATTCGCAGACGGAGGTGGGGGACAGGTCATTGAGTGTTATTAAAGTGGAGATTGATAGGGTCTTGATTAGTAAGGGTGTCAATGATTAAGAGGGGAATGGGGTTTATGCCTGGAAGGTCATGTTTGACTAATTTTCTTGAATTTTTTGAAGAGGTTACTAGGGAAATTGACGAGGGTAAAGCAGTGGATGTTGTCTATATGGACTTCAGTAAGGCCTTTGACAAGGTTCCTCATGGAAGGTTGGTTAAGAAGGTTCAACTGTTGGGTATAAATGCAGGAATAGCAAGATGGATTCAACAGTGGCTGAATGGGAGAAGCCAGAGAGTAATGGTGGATGGCTGTTTGTCGGGTTGGAGGCAGGTGACTAGTGGGGTGCCTCAGGGATCTGTGTTGGGTCCTTTGTTGTTTGTCATGTACATCAATGATCTGGATGAAGGGGTGGTAAATTGGATTAGTAAGTATGCAGATGATACCAAGATAGGGGGTGTTGTGGATAATGAAGAGGATTTCCAAAGTCTACAGAGTGATTTAGGCCAGTTGGAAAAATGGGCTGAAAGATGGCAGATGGAGTTTAATGCTGATAAATGTGAGGTGCTACACCTTGGCAGGACAAATCAAAATAGGACGTACATGGTAAACGGTAGGGAATTGAAGAATACAGTTGAACAGAGGGATCTGGGAATAACCGTGCATAGTTCCTTGAAGGTGGAATCTCATATAGATAGGGTGGTAAAGAAAGCTTTTGGTATGCTAGCCTTTATAAATCAGAGCATTGAGTATAGAAGCTGGGATGTAATGTTAAAATTGTACAAGGCGTTGGTGAGACCAAATCTGGAGTATGGTGTGCAGTTTTGGTCGCCCAATTATAGGAAGGATGTCAACAAAATAGAGAGGGTACAGAGGAGATTTACTAGAATGTTGCCTGGGTTTCAACAGCTAAGTTACAGAGATAGGTTAAATAAGTTAGGTCTTTATTCTCTGGAGCGCAGAAGGTTAAGGGGGGGACTTGATAGAGGTCTTTAAAATGATGAGAGGGATAGACAGAGTTAATGTGGACAAGCTTTTCCCTTTGAGAATAGGGAAGATTCAAACACGAGGACATGACTTTAGAATTAAGGGACAGAGGTTTAGGGGTAACATGAGGGGGAACTTCTTTACTCAGAGAGTGGTAGCGGTGTGGAATGAGCTTCCAGTGGAAGTGGTGGCGGCAGGTTCGTTGGTATCATTTAAAAATAAATTGGATAGGCATATGGATGAGAAGGGTATGGAGGGTTATGGTATGAGTGCAGGCAGGTGGGACTAAGGGAAAAAAGTTGTTCGGCACGGACTTGAAGGGCCGAGATGGCCTGTTTCCGTGCTGTAATTGTTATATGGTTATATGGTTATATGGGTTGAGAGGGAAAATTGATCAGCCATGGCCAAATGGTGGAGTAGACTCTATGGACTGAATCGCCCAGTTCTGCTCTGATGACTTATGAACATATGTCCTATGAACTGACAACAATAAATTGTGTAGGATTGTGAATTCTAAGAAGGATACAAAAAGATTTCAAAATTTCAAAGATATGGAAAAAGCCCTTCGGCCCAACCTGCCCACGCCGACCAACATGGCCCATCTACACTAGTCCCACTTACCTGCCCATATCATTTCCTATCTATCTATGTACCTATCCAAAAGCCTTGTAAAAATTGTTATAGCACCTACCTCACCTACCTCATCTGGCTGCTCGTTCCATACACCCACCACCCTCTGTGTGAAATAGGTTGCCCCTCCGGTTCCTATTAAATCTTCCCCTCTCACACATTAACCCCATGTCCTATGGTTTTTGATTCCCATACTCTGGATAAAAGACTGTGCATTTACTCTAACAATTTATTTCATGATCTTCTACACATCAATAAGATCACCCCTTATCTTCTTATGTTCCAAGGAATAGTCCTAGAATGCCCAACATATTCACAAAAGGCAGTAAAAAGTTGTTGTTCCACAATTTTAGTTCTCAAAATATCCAACTACTCCTGAGGAGAGGACACAAACTTAACAAGTTAGACAGCAACTTGGCAGCACAGTGGCGGAGCAGTAGAGTTGCTGCCTCATAGCACCAGAGACCTAGGTTCAACCCTGACTATGGATGCTGTCTGTATGGAGTTTGTACCTTCTCCCTGTGACCATGTGGGTTTTCCCTGGGTGCTCCGGTTTCCTCCCACATCCCAAAGACTTGCAGGTTTACAGGTTAATTGGTTTCTGTAAATTGTCTTCTGGTGAGTAGGATAGAACTAGCGAATGGGTGATCGCTGGTCGGCAAGGACTCAGTGGACTGATGGAGACGTTTCCACGCTGCATCTCTAAATACTAAAAACTATTTCTATTTAACTATTTCTTTCTTCGTTGGTGCTGCCTCCTCTGTGGAGTACTTCTAACTTTTGCATTATTGTATTATAAAAAAATATTCCACTTAATATAGTGTATAATTAACTCATTACAATAGCATGAATTAATTATTGTGTTCATTATAATTACTAATAGTGCAAGCCCGCTGTTGAGCTTAGGGTTTGGTTGAGCATCTTGATCAACTAACAATATCAGTTGAAAGATAATTAAATGCTTATGTTTTTAGACTAAAAATAAATCATTCTAGGCTCCTTGATAATTTTCCTTAGAATACTTGGAAAACCTCGAATCTCCGTTGAAAAAGATGAAGATTATCCTCTTTTAGGTGAGTTCATGTTAACCAAATTGCAAAACGCGGGAAGTATCTAATTGTTTTTGTTTAGAGATACAGCACAGCCACAGCCCCAGCCACACCGATAGATAGACACAAAGTGCTGGCGAAACTCAGTGGATCAGGCAGCATCTCTGGAGAAAAATGATGGGTGACGTATCGGGATCCTTCTTCAAAGGATCGAGTCCACGCCGACCATCGATCATCCATGGGTTTTTAGATTAGTTTTGTTTAATTTAGTTTAGTTGAACTTTAGTTTAGTTTAGTCTAAACTAAACTAAAAATCAGTTTGATTATTGCCATGCATATTGACAATCCCTAAAAAAAATCCATGGAAGGAACAGCCCATTTTACTTCAGAGTCACGTGAGTGACTTCGTGAAGCGCCCGCCAACACGCATGCGCGTCATTACGTCTAACGCATGGCGCTGCGACTGGCTGGTAGGCGCGTAAGTTTAAAGACCTCCAGGTACGTTTTCGAACTTAGTAGGCGGTCGTTTTTCATTTCTGTGTTTTAGCTTGAGAAACAAACTATAATGGACAAGACTAGGGTGAAGTCTAGGCGGGTCGCGGGAAGAACCGCTACTGAAGACCGCGGGAGTGCGGTTAGCGGGCGGCCGTCGGTCTCACCATCTCGGTCGCTGGCAGTACAGCTAGCAACTTCAGAAAGCCAATAGACTGACTCAGACGAGTCCGGCCGGGAGGGTTCGCCTCCCCCACCAGGGAACGTCTTCAGGCGTATTTCCCAAATGGAGCAACTTATGGATAAGACGCTCCAGCATGATATACTCCATGAACAGGAGTAATATCAGCACGGGCTTCAGGGACACGTGGCAGCGCCTGGTGCAGGGCTGCGTTATATCTCCCTGTCCGAGGAAGGGAGTGTAGGTCATCAGCCATGGCTTGACTGGAATGTTCCACGACACAAGACCTACATGAAGCACAAGTGCCCACCGTGGTGTCCAAATTTGCGATGCCATCGCAAGTCGGTGAGCGCAGAATTGGCATCCAGTATCAATTACCTGACCTCTCACCAGCTACAGGCAGGTAATGCTGGAAACGGCTATGAAATATCAGACACCCAGCAACTGCGCCTCGCTCAGAGTCCCGACCGTCAATAGCTCCATTTGGAATTACATGGGAGGAGGCATCACGACTCATGAAGTCAAACTCCAAAGAATCCTGAGCCTGCTAGCTTCGGGAGTCACTGCCTTCGCCAGGTCTGTAGATGCAAGCTCCCTGTCGGAGGTTCAACAGGACGCATTGGCTCTGATGTGCTATGCACATTTTCAGATAAATTGCTTTCGGAAGAACATCATTCGTCCAGTCGTCAATCCCAAATTTGCGGGATTATGTAAATCCACAAATGTGCAGCCACCCAATTATTTATTTGGGGAGGACTTGTCCAAACAAGTTAAAGATTTGGATGACAAGTCAAAGGCAGTGGAGCTACTCAGAGCTCCTCCAGCAGGCAGACCTTCATCGTTCCGACGGCAGCACCGTCTCTGCTAGCAGCAGATGGTCTGCAGGAGCCAGTACCAGCTCAAGGACCGACAGAACCGACCAAAGGCGTTTTCCAGGACAAAGCTCAAGCCGACTGATGCGCAATTGGCGCACACCAGTAAACACTGCATATCAAACAGCAACCATGGAGGTAGGTGGGTCTGGTTCTCTAAAGAACAGATTACGTTTATTTTGAATGAATGGCATTGGACAACACCAGATTTGTTTATACTGCACAGTATAGATGGTTTCCAAATTGAGTTTCAGAGTCTCTTCGACCCACGCAGCATACTTCAAACCGAACCTTTGTTCGTTCACAACAAGAACATTTGGATGAATAAGCTGAAATTCAGTCATTATATTCAAAAAAGGGTGAATTGACCCAACTCAACACCTTTGTGCAGTACAGATACTTAAAAATGGAAAATGTTGTTACTGCCAAACAATTAATTTCCAAAGGGTGTTACATGGCATGCATCGATCTCAAAGATGCATGTGATTTGGTGCCTATTCATAAGGATCACCGGAAATACTTAAAATTCAACTGGATGGGGCAGTTATGGCAGTTTAAAGCATTGCCTAATGGGTTAAATTCAGCTCCCAGATTATTCACCAAATTATTGAAACCGGTACTTGCGCTATTACGAGCTCAAAAACATGTAGTAATGGCATACTTGGATGAAATCCTTATCATAGGCAAAACTCCAGAACTGGCTATTTCAGCACTCAGCCACCAAGCTCTTGTTAGAGCGATTGGGGTTTCTCATCCATCCAGTTAAATCTAAGTTGACACTATCCCGAGTTATGGATTATTTAGGATTCACTATTAACTCTGTTTACATGTCTGTAACACTCCCTTGTCATAAAAAATTGGAGGTATTGGAAGTCTGCAATTACCTCATTAAAAAAGCAGCAACCTCCTATTTGACAAGTGACTAGTTCCATTGGCAAATTGGTGGCAACTTTCCCAGCCTCAAAATTTAGGCCTAACTTTACAAACTGATGCCAGTACTTTGGGATGGGGCGCTACTGACACCATCTCTAGCTGCAGAGGCAGATAGAACATGCATGAACGGTCATTTCTGCATTTATATGGTGTTAATTATTTAGAATTACTGGCAGCCCTTTATGGACTAAGGGCTTATTGTGGAAATATGCATAATTTGCATGTTCAATTACAGATTGATAACACCACAGCGGTGGCATACATTAATCACATGGGTGGAATCAAGTCAGTATTCTGTGATAGATTGGCAAATCTGATTTGGCAATGGTGCATTCCAAGGAATACTTGGGTTTCAGCTATCTACCTACTAGGTAGGTTCAATACGGTGGTGGACACCAGGTCACGCAAATTCAATGACAACACAGAATGGATGTTGAATGATAGAGTGTTTAATGATATTATCTCTAGGTATGCAACACCGGATATAGGTTTGTTTGCATCCAGACTTAATCATCTATTACCAAACTATATTCCTTGGGAACCAGACCCAGGTGCAGTAGCAATAGATGCATTCTCGCTGCATTGGGGATGGATGTTTTTCTATGCTTTTCCCCATTCTGCCTTGTCAGTCGATGCCTGCTTAAAATTAAGCAAGACTCTGCCTCGGGCATTCTAATAGACCCCGACTGGCCCAATCAGCCATGGTATCCACTCATTCTGGGTATGATCACAGAACCCTTCATGGCAATTCACAAATGGAGGAATCTGCTAACCCACCCCATCACTGGGGAAGAACATCCTCTACATGATCGGCTAAACTTATTGGTTTGCAGATTCTAAGAAGACCTTTTCTCAGGATTGGACTAGCTGACCGTACAGTGGATGTGCTAACTACAGCCTGGAGAGACAGCACTAAAAAACAATATATCTCCTACATAAAGAAATGGGAAGAGTTCTGTTTGCAAACTGATATCACGTATGAGACAGCGTACATAACCAACATTTTGGAATTTCTTTCAAAACTTCATTTTGACGAGAGGTTGAGCTACAGTGCTCTGAATTGTGCCAGAAGTGCGTTGTCATCATATTTGTTGCCAAGCAGAGGTCAACACTCTGTTGGGTCTCATCCATTAATATTCAGATTCATGAGGGCTATTTTTAACTTAAACCCTCCCAGGCCCAGATATATCAAAATATGGGATGTAGATGTGGTTCTAACACTACTTCGCCAATGGGCTCCAGTACATCCCTGTCCCTTCTCCGGCTCACTTACAAAGTAGTGATGCTCGTGGCACTAGTATCAGCTCAACGGGTCCAGTCATTACAGAAGCTGCGCCTGGATAGGATGATCACTTTTGCTAGTGATATAACATTTTTTGTATATGATCCAATTAAACAGAGCCGACCTGGTGTTTCCGGTCTCAAGCTACAATTTATGCCATACCCCTTGGACCCCCTGGTATGTGTGGTCACACACCTCCAGCAATATATTAAGGTCACCAAGGGTCTTAGGGGGTCAGAATTAACATTATTTATTAGTCACAAGAAACCGCATAAAAAGGTTTCAGCCCAGACCATCTCCAGGTGGTTGAAGCCTGTTCTCGCTGATGCTGGTATAGACACTGAAATATTAAAATCTCATTCCACCAGGGCTGCAGCTACGTCCGCAGCAAGGGTCCTGGATGTCCCGTTGGACCAAATCCTAGCGGTCGCAGGATGGTCCTCAGAACACACGTTCCAGACGTTTTATAACAAACCTGTAATCAGATCGAGTGATTTCGCAAACTCTATTTTAAGTTCTGTTTTGTAATCTCCTCTCGGGTGAGAGAGGTTTCTATTATTATTTTATCACTTCAAATATTTTCAGCATGTTCAAAATTTATGTCTTGGCTGAATAGTTGGCTTCTACTCCTCCTTGGTCAACTATGCAGTGTGTGACGCATGGACTCGTTCCACGCCATGAAGTCACAGGGCTTCAAAATCTTCACATAGTCACTCATGTGACTCCGAAGTAAAATAGTAAGATTAAATGAGAACTTACCAGTTTGTAATTTGATCTTTATTTTATGAGGAGTTACGATGAGGGATTACGTGCCCTCCGCTCCCAACTCTCCTCATAAAATACAGCTGGTAGTTCTAATTCTCGAATCTTATATCATCAGTTCAACTGTTATCTGTGACTTCACACCGCTGCTTTAAAGATTGACGTGCATGCGGGCTGGTGGGCTCTTCACGTAATCCCTCATCATAACTCCTCATAAAATAAAGATCAAACTTCAAACTGGTAAGTTCTCATTTAATCTTACTATTAAATCCATATGCAGTAGATGCCAGATTTTGGTGCCATTTTACACAGTGCAAGCTGCTGCTGGCCATAAAGGCAGGCTGAACCCTTGCATTCCCTCTCCCTTCCCCCTTCCAGCGCCCTAGACGTCCTGCCAGTTACACCGTTCACATCCATCCACCCCTTTGTTGTCACCTCTTTCACAGCCAACAATGGATCATTGTGGGCTCCATCTTTCCTTGGTCATTGTGCCAACTCAGATTTGATCTGAACATTTTCTAGTTTCCCTCTCCCCTAGCTCTCAGTCTGAGGAACATCTGAGAGACTCGAAAGTCTGAGAGAAGTCTGAGAGACTCGAAATGTCACCTATCCATGTCGTCCAGAGATGCTGCATGATCCATTGAGTTACTCCGGCATTTTGTGTCTATCTTTGATGTAAACCAACATCTGCAGTTCCTTCCAACACATTGAACCTATGTCCCCTGGTTCTTTATTCCATTACTCTGGGTAAAATCTGTGGAATGTATTGCCACAGACGGTCGTGGAGGCCGTTATTGGATATTTTTAAGGTGGAGATTGACAAATCCTTGATAAGTAAAGGTGCCAGGGGTTATGGGGAGAAGTCAGGAGAATGGGGTTGAGACGGAAAGATAGATCAGCCATGATTGCATTGCAGAGTAGACTTGATGGGCCGAATGGTCTAATGCTGCTTCTAGAACTTATGAAGAGGCTCTACCCAATCTATTCCTCTCAATCTTTTCTTCTTTAAGGTCGAGAGAAGGAGATGAGAATTTTCCACAAGGCCATGACAAAGTTTGTAGCAGCGAAGGCCCAGCAAGCCATGGACTGTTGCCAGGTGATCATGTATGAGGGAACCGTCGGCTACGGTAAAAGCCGACTCCTCGCCGAAATCATCCGTACATCACAAGCAGACGACGTGAGGTTAGTGGCTGAAAAGCAATTACTTATTATCGAACGATACATTTGAATTAAGTATTACTTCAAATAAACAAAATTGATTTGTAGTCATATAGTCATATAGTCCGAACCAGGCCCTTCGACCAAACTCATCCATGCCAACCAAGATGCCCCATCTAAACTATTCCCATTTGTCTGAATTTGGCCCATATCCCTCTAAACATTTCATATCCATGTACCTGCCCAAATGTGTTTTAATTGTTGTTATAGTATCTGCCTCAACTATCTCATCTGGCAGCTCATCCATCTACCCACCACCATCTGAGTGAAAAATGTTGCCCCTCAGGTTCCTATTAAATCTTTCCCCTCTCATCTGAAACCTATGTCCTCAAGTTCTTAATTCCCCTATCCTGGGTAAGAGACTGTGCATTCACTCTATTTATTCCTCTCATGATTTTACACACTTCTATAAGATCACCCCTCAGCCTCCTGCACTCCAAGGAATAAAGTCCTAGCCTGCCCAACCTCTCCCTATAGTTCAGGTCCTGGCAACATCATTGTAAATCTTCTCTGCACTTTGGTTAGTTATTGACAAAGGTTAGTTATTTTTTAAAGAACAGAATTCTCAGAAGAATTTGTGAATGGGTAGGGCACCCTTGTGATAGCTAACCCCACCTCTCCAAACTTAGCTAAGTGTCAGGACTAATTAAACTTCTAGGGCATAGTTGCAACACATTGGCAAACCATCTGCATGAATGTGGCAGAAGTAGCACTTTCAAATAATATAGTTGTACAGTGTTGGTAAGGCTGGATTGGAGTATTGTGTACAGTTTTGGCTACCTTGCTATAGGAAGGATGTCAGTAAGCTGGAAAGAGTGCCGACTAGATATATGTTGCTATTGCCAGGATAGCCTGAGCTACAGGGAGAGGTTGGGCAGGCTAGGACTTTATTCCTTGGAGTGCAGGAGGCTGTGGGGTGAACTGTGGGGTCACAGTCTAAGGATAAGGGGGAATTCCTTTAGGACCGAAATGAGGAAAACATTCTTTACACAGAGAGTGGTGAGTCTCTGGAATTCTCTGCCACAGAAGGTAGTTGAGGCCAGTTCATTGGCTATATTTAAGAGGGCGTTAGATGTGGCACTTGTGGCTAAAGGGATCAGGGGGTATGGAGAGAAGGCAGGTACGGGATACTGAGTTGGATGATCAGCCATGATCACATTGAATGGCGGTGCAGGCTCGAAGGGCCGAATGGCCTACTCCTGCACCTATTTTCTATGTTTCTATGTTTCTAACTCATATAAGCATACTAGACTAGTTCACACGGGAGGGCTGTTCCCCCACGCAATATTTACCAATTCCAATATTGCAGGCCAGTGTAGGGGGGGAGGGGGCTTTCTGGAGCGCTAGTATGGGTGTTGTGGGCTGAAGGGACTGATTTCCAGAGGGCTAGTATGGACATTGTGCGCCAAATGGATTCTTGGGCTGGCAGATCAGTCACTCAGGCCTGGTGGGCTGGCAGCTCAGAAACTGCCAGAAATTCTGCCCAAAACAGGCGAGAGGCTGTGACTCTCTTTTTCTGCAGATCACAGCAATGAAGGAGAAAAGTCTATCCTGGCCTGGATCGCACAGGGAGTAAATGAAGGGAGGGAGAAAAATACTGTGGTGAGGTTTAATACTTGCAGGGGGAATACTTACTGATGAGCCAATGGGACTCCTTGGCTAGTACAGGCCTGATGGGCCGAAGGGGCTCTTTAAAAAATGAAAGTGAAAGCTTAGTGAAAGGCACTTTTTCCGGACTTTTCCTGGCCTGGCACGGGCCTTTTGGGCCAAAATGCTCCTCCTGGGCTAATATGGGCATTTGGGGCAAAAGGGACTGGTTTGTCTACTAATAGGGGCCTTGTGGGCTGAAATTAGTGGTTTCAGGCAGGCCAAACTACTCATTGCATTTCATTTCCAATTGCATTGCAGTTTCAAGCACAGGGCAGGCCGAATAGCTCATTGCATTTTCATTTCACTTCCATTTCCATTGCAGTTTCAAGCACAGGGCAGGCCAAGCCAAACAGCTGATTGCATTTTCACTTAATTTTCACTGCCATTGCACTTTCAAGCATAGGGCAGGCTCAAGCCAAACAGCTGATTTCATTTTCACTTCATTTCAATTGCCATTGCACTTTCAAGCACAGGGCAGACTCAAGCCAAACAGCTCATTGCATTTTTACTTTATTTGCATTGCCATTGCACTTTCAAGCACAGGGCAGGGTCAAGCCAAACAGCTGATTGCATTTTCACTTCATTTCCATTGCCATTGCACTTTCAAGCACAGAGCAGGCCAAACAACTCATTTCATTTTCATTAAGGGCTAACAAATCATTTATTCAAGTACATTGCATACTCACAGTGTTCTGTAGGTTCCCAGCTCAGACAGAGTCGTGACCTCTCCCTCATCATCTTGCAGACAGACTGAGCCACACCCAAACTTCCTGGTTTTATAGTCCCACCCCCCTCCCACGTGAAGGGGCATGGCCTTCATGCCAGTGATTGACAGGAGAGAGTCTCAAGATTTTTTAAACACTAATAAGTTTTTTATTTTTCATCGATGGGAAAAATCCTTTGGGGCCTACGCAGCAGAGGAGGAGGAGGAGTAAGATGGCCAAAAAACCACAGTCATATGTGGTAGCGCTTTTTCTAAAATCAAAGCACAGTGCAAACAGGAAGTGGTCAAGATGAGACTTTTATTATATAGATAAGTTGATGAGGGGAATAGAATAGATAGAGGAAACCTTTTACCCAGAGTAGCGGAATTAAGATCCCTACACTTGAACAGATACATGGAGAGGAAAGCCTTTAAAAGCATGCAAATCTGAATAGGTTAGATGGGGCATCTTGGTCAGCATGGATGAGTTGGGCTGAGGGCCTGTTTCCGTGCTGTATGATTCTATGATTGGAATGAATTGATCCTTTAATTTCATTCTTTTTGGTGTCTGGTACAGGGTGTTACCGTATGAATTGGGGAAAATGGACATTACTGAGCCCTATTATACTATTCAAACCATGATGGCATTACTACTCCAGGTGAACCACTGTAAAAGTTATGCGGAGCGAGAAAGAGTTTTATTGAGCAAAATTACAAAGCCAGACTTGGTGGAAGATTTATGTCTCTTAAATGATCTACTTTTTGTGAAGGTACAAAAATAATTAATCGCGAGCGAACATTAACCAATTGTATGACAAAATATAGAGACACAAGAAAACTGCAGATGCTGGAATCTTGAGCAAAACAAAGCGTGCTGGAGGAACTCTACAGGTCAGGCAGCATCTGTGGAGAAGGGCGGCACAGTGGCGTAGCGGTAGGGTTGCTGCCTCACAGCGCCAGAGACCTGGTGTGATCCTGACCTCAGGTGCTGTCTGTGTGCAGTTTGCACATTCTCCCTGTAAAAGTGTGGGTTTCCTCCGGGTGCTCCGGTTTCCTCCCACATCCGAAAAACGTGCAAGTTTGTAGGTTAATTGGCCCTCTGTATTGCCCCTTAGTGTTTAGGGAGTGGATGAGAAGGTGGGATAACATGGAACTAGTGTGAACGGGTGATCGATAGTCGGCGCGGAATCGATGGGCCAAATGGTCTGTACATTGTATCAATTGCCATTTCTTTCATCCATGTTGCAGAAAAGAGGCAAGAATATCATTTTGTCAAAAGAATAAACTTTTTGTAGAGTTCTTTGAAGAGCAGTGAGACCGATATTTTTGCCGCGAGCAGACAAGCAAAGATTAATCAGTGAATCCTGCATATGAATGCAGAATCTAGCATTTTTAGTATTTAGTGGGATAAATAAGAACTAGTGTGAGCGGGTGATCGATGGTCGGCAGGAATTCTGTATTCCTAAGGTTCTGTACCTTTCAATCAGTCAGTCATTCCACAGTAAAATCTATTCCAGTTATAATTGTGCTCTAACAACAGAGACTTTTCTGTAGACAAAAGAATGCCAGTACACATATCACAGTTATCTATCCGCTGCTGTACCTCAATTTGTTTTTTTTAGAAGGGTCGGTACATTATAGTTTGGGAGGCTAGACAATTGGACATTTTGGGGAGGCTAAGAATGGAGCACAGGATGCTGAGGGGTGATCTTATAGATGTGTTTAAAATCATGAGGGGAATAGATAGAATTTTATTTCGGAGTCACAGGCAGGGAGGAGGGTCGCTCCTCCACCGGAACGAACCTGCAGGTAAGGAACAACTAACCTGAGGTCGGGTTTTTCTTTCAGGAATTCTATGGCACAGAGTACCCCACCAAGGGGCCGCCTCGAAAGGCTGACTGCGGACCGCAGGAACGCAGGCAGTCAGCGGTGGTGGAACTTCTCCACAGACCCAGAAGTCGGGCAATCCCGTTGACCCGGCAGGGTCTGAGCTCGGAAACTCGCCGTTCGCGGGTAGCAACGGCAAAGCGGCAGCCCCAACTTAAAGCCACTACAGCCCGCAGGAATGTTGGACTGGCGGCACAAAGACCCGGAAGTCGGGCAAGCCCGTTGACTCGGCAGGGTCCGGGCTCGATAATCCCGCATGGAGCGGTTGGGGAGCACTAGCTCCAATGTGACACACTCCAGCTGGAGTCTGGTCACTGTGCGTCTCCTAGCAGACCCACGGCAGTACCCTTTACAGGGTGCCAAATGCTCACCCTCTTCGCAGGGGAGCATAACATAGAACATAGAAACATAGAAAAATAGGTGCAGGAGTATGCCATTCGGCCCTTCGAGCCTGCACCGCCATTCAATATGATCATGGCTGATCATCCAACTCAGTATCCCACACCTGCCTTCTCTCCGTACCCCCTGATCCCTTTAGCTACAAGAGTAACAAGGGACAGAAGTTTAGAGGTAACATGAGGGGGAACTTCTTTACTCAGAGAGTGGAATGATCTTCCTACAGAAGTGGTGGAGGCAGGATTGATTTTAACATTTAAAAGTAAAGTGGATAGGCATATGGACGGGAAGGGAATGGAGGGGTATGGTCTGAGTGCAGGTAGATGGGACTAGGGGAAAATAAATGGTCGGCATGGACTGGAAGGGCCGAGAAGGCCTGTTTCCGTGCTGTAATTGTTATATGGTTATAAGAGCCACATCCAACTCCCTCTTGAATATTAACTGGCCTCAACGACCTTCTGTGGCAGAGAATTCCAGAGACTCACCACTCTCTGTGTAAAGAATGTTTCCCTCATTTCGGTCCTAAAGGAATTCCCCCTTATCCTTAGACTGTGACCCCTTGTTCTGGACTCCCCCAACATCGGGAACAATCTTCCAGCATCTAGCTTGTCCAACCCCTTAAGAATTTTGTAAGTACGTACAAACGTACAAACGAACATACAAACTCCCGTAGTCTGGATCAAAGAGGAACCTCAATGAAACTTACCGAATAGTGAAAGGCTTGGATAGAGTGAATGTGGAGAGGATGTTTCCACTAGTGGGAGAGTCTAGGACCGGAGGCCATAGCATCCGGCTGATCATCCAACTCAGTATCCCGTACCTGCCTTCTCTCCATACCCCCTGATCCCTTTAGCCACAAGTGCCACATCTAACGCCCTCTTAAATATAGCCAATGAACTGGCCTCAACTACCTTCTGTGGCAGAGAATTCCAGAGACTCACCACTCTCTGTGTAAAGAATGTTTTCCTCATCTCGGTCCTAAAGGAATTCCCCCTTATCCTTAGACTGTGACCCCTTGTTCTGGACTCATGTCTGGGCTGACTCTGAAGAGGGGGTGTTGGCAGAAGAATACAACATGCTAGGGGTGCAAGAAGAAGAGCTACTCGGGAAGGCATCCAAGTTGCGATTCCCTCACAAAAGGGGCTACCATTGGCAACAGGCAGCCAGTATGAATTACTCAACAACTCATCTAGCTCCAGGAATCTGTATTTCCCTCAATGTGCCTGCGGTAAATCCTCAAACTACTGGCCTCGGGTATTACCAGCTTTGCCAGGTCAGTAGACGGAAGATATGTCGGAGGAGCAACAGGAAGCTCTGGCACGCTCCTGTATGGTCAATTAAGATCAACTGTTTCAAGAAGAATGCCATCCGACGTACACTAAACCCCAAGTTTGCAGGGTTGTGTCGAACCAACAGTGCACAGCGCCTACTCTGTTTCGGGGACAACCTGCCCAAACAGATAAAAGACCTCGACAAAGAGATAATAGCTGTCGGCATGATTAAGGTGCCGGCCGCTACCAGGTTCTCACATATTTGGCGGCAGCACCCCTACGCATCCACCAGCAGGCTGCGTTATCACACCGAAAGAAAAGCTGGTGAAAGCTCGAAGGCTGTACAACCTACACAAAGGTCTTTTTCAGGCCATGTTCCACAACAGCCTTCCTGGAAGATGCACCAACCCCACACCACAACGCCTCCACCTCCCAGGAACCAAGGAAGGAGAAAACCAACACAGCACCACCCGGTAACCATGGAGGTAGGTGGGTCTGGTTGCCTTCGGAACATAGCATGTGTAACTTCTTCACAGGTTGGGGGAAGGTTACACTTGTACAGGGAATAACTTCTGATCTTTTCATACTGCACAGTATTCGGCGATACAAAATTGAATTTGTTGACAAACTCCTCCTTTCCGGTTCAACATACACCTAGCCAAAAGTTTGTGCTTTCACAAAAAGAGAAAGTGGAAGGTCATGCGGGACTGTTAAAACTATATACAAAAGGAGCAATAGAGGAAAACAAACATGAGTCTCTTGAGTTTGTATCAAACATTTTCACCTAAAACAAAAAAGATGACGGATGCTGCCTCATTTGATTTGACACGATTGAATACTTTTGTGCACTACACCCACTTAAAAATGGAAATTATTTGTTACTGCTAAAACAACTAGTTTCCAAGGGGTGCTTCACAGCTTGCATCGACCTTAAAGATGCATACTACTCAGAACCAATAGACAAAGATCGCCGCAGATATTTGAAATTTATCTGGATGGGAGCTCTGGCAGTATAAAGCGCTGCCTAATGGATTAACTTCAGCCCCAGACTGTTTCCAAAAATATTGAAACCAGCTTTGGCGTTTCTTTGGAAACAAAAAACATATTGTCATGGCATATCTAGATGATATCTTATAGTGGGGATTACCTTGGAATTGGCTGTCTCAGCCACCAAGTTCCGATTTCAAAAATCGGGGATTATTATCCATCCAGACAAATCCAAGTTAATGCCTTCCGATGACTATCGATTTGGGATTCACGATTGACTCTGTTCATATGTCTGTCGCCTTGCCAAAGGACAAAGCAACAGACTTGATAGAGGCATATAACAGCCTTGTTTGCGTCGGCAAACCATCTGTTCGGCAAATAGCCAGGGTAATTGGGAAGTTTGTGGCTGCCTTTTTCCCAGCCACAATTTGGACCCTTACATTACCAAAATCTACAAAGGGCCAAAACTACAGCACTCAAAACACCATACTGACTATTTTGACAGACCAGCCAAAGCAAATTGGAAATTACGATGGTGGATTAGCAATGTTCAACATTGCTCTAAATCTCATCACAGTCACAAACCCTTCGGTTGTGTTACAAACTGCCGCCAGCACTCACGGCTGGGGAGCAACCAATACCACCTCCAGTTGCAGTGGTAGATGGAATACACATGAGTTAACCTTTCTTCAGGGTCTCAATCATCTAAAGATGTTGGGAGCATTCACGGACTTCGGGCTTACTTTTCAGACATGCATCATCTGCATGTTCACCTACAAATTGATAATACCACCGTGGTGACATACATTAATCATATGGGTGGAATTAAGTCGATATCTTGTGATGAATTGATCAATACAATCTGGCACAGGTGCATAGAAAGAAACATTTGGATATCAACTACTTACTTTCCGGGTAAGCGCAATACAGTAGCGGATACCAGGTCACGCAAATTCAATGACAACACCGAATGGATGTTGGACCACCAGTTATTTACTGACATTATAGCTCGGTATGGAATGCCAGATATCGATTGTTTTGCATGAAGACTTAATCACCAGATACCAACGTAGGTTGCATGAGAATCAGACCCTGGGGCAGTAGCGATGAACGCATCTCGCTACACTTGGGGGGGGGATTGTTTTTTCTATGCAATTTCCCCCCCTCCCCCCATTTTCTGCCTCATTAGTCAGGTGTTGCTGAAAATTCAACAAGTCTCCGCATCAGGTATTTTGGGAGTACACGACTGGCCTACTCAGCCATGGTACCCTGGCTACCAGGCTACCACGTAATGTGGTCAGAGCAATGGATTCCGATCTAAAAACGCCCGAGTTTGCTGGTACACCTGTGACAAGGGAGAGTCATCCATGCCATAACCGAATGAACCCATTGGGTGTGAGATTTGGAAAAGACCTCTCGTGGAATTGGGCTGTCGGACTGAACCATGAATATCATCGCGGCATCATGCAGAGAGTCCACCAGGAAACAGTACTCACCCATATCAAAAAATGGGAGGTATTTTGTACCAGGACAGACACAACTTACAACACAGCCACCATCATGGTTGTGCAGGAGTTCCTGGTAGGTCTACACTTCGATGAAGGCTTGAGTTATAATGCCATCAATTGCGCAAAAAATGCCCTATCCTCATACCTGGGACAGGAGCTAGAACACCATGGAGGAGTATCTCACCCTCTGGTGTCAAAACTCAAGAGGGGATTTTAACACAAATTTCCCCAGGCCTCAATATACCTGGACCTGGGATATTGGCATTGTCCTGACCTATTCAGAGATTGGGCATCAGCCACGTCCCTCTCACTAACACAATTAAATGAGAATTTACCAGTTTGAAGTTTGATCTTTATTTTATGAGGAGTTACGATGAGGGATTACGTGAAGAAGCCCCGCCAGGCGCATGCGCGTCATACTTCAAAGCAGCGGCGTGAAAACACAGAAACAATAGCCAAAGTGGTATAGTAAGGCTGAGAAGACTAGAACTACCAGATGATCTTTGCGATTATGAGGGCCGGGAGCGGAGGGCACATAATCCCTTATCGTAACTCCTCATAAAATAAATATCAAACTTCAAACTGGTAAGTTCTCATTTAATCTTACTATTTTACTTCAGAGTCACGTGAGTGAGTACGTGATGATTTCAAAGCTCTGTGATTTCATACCGTAGATCCATTCCATATGACACACTGCTTCCGTTGACACGGCTGTGAATAAATAATGTTTTGAACATTGCTTCGAACTATCCAATAATCATTTTTTAAATAACAAAATAGTAATAACCCCTCTATCCCAGGTGGAAATTACAAATGAAATTTATAAAGACAAAGCAAATCAAATCAAACGGACCCAACACAGCATGCCCAAACCCTGGCACTGTCAGGCCAGGTTTATCATAAATTTCAGAAAATTTGATTCCTTAGGCCATCCTGCGGCCTCGCTGTGGATGTTGATGCCGCCCTGGTGGAGTAAGATTTAAACACATGAATGTCTATTCCAGCCAAATCCAATACCTGGTTTACCATCTAGAAATAGTTTATACTGACATCTTTTTATAAGGTTTTTTGTGACTGATGAGCATTGCTGTCTCAGAGCCTCTGAGACTCTTAGTTACTGATGGCGGCGCTGGCTTAACAGCTGCGGCCCGTCTGCAGACCATCTGTTATTTTTTTTTTTTTGTCCTGTTTTTAGTTGGTTTCGTTTTATTAGATTGTGTGTGTGTATGTGGGTGGGGGGGAGTAACATGTCTGGGTCTCTTCCTTCGGGGGGGGGTGCAACTTTTCTGTCGTATTCCCCATCTTCGTCTCCGTCTGCGCCAAGACCTAACGGCGAAGCTGGCGGCCTCGGGCCCCGGGGCTGTCCTGGCGGCGGCGGCGGCGGTGACCCGACTCGGTCCCGGAGCAGTTCCAGCGGCGGTGGCAGCAGCAGCGGCAGCAATCTGACTTGGTCCCGGAGCGGTTCCAGCAGCAGCAGCAGCGGCGGCGGCCCGACTCGGTCCTGGAGCGCTTCCAGCAGCGGCGGCAACAGCGACGGCCCGACTCGGTCCCGGAGCGGTTTCAGCAGCGGCGGTGGTGGCCCAGCTCAGTCCCGGAGTGGTTCCAGCAGCAGCAGCGGCAGCAGTGGCCCGACTCAGTCCCGAGGCGGTTCCAGCAGCAGCGGCGGCCCGACTCGGTCCCGGGGCGGTTCCAGCAGCAGCAGCGGCGGCAGCGGTGGCCCGACTCAGTCCCGGGGCAGTTCCCGCAGCAGCGGCAGCGGCAGCAGCAGCGGCGACCCGACTCAGTCCCGGAGTGGTGGCAGCGGCCCGACCGCAACCACGGGCCCGGTGGAATCGGCCGCGGGCCCAGTGGACGACATCATCGGGAGCTCGTAGCTTACAGGTTGGTGACCTGTTTTGATGAGGTCCCGCAATAACAGCTTTGTCCGCTGGTCTGGAGGGTGGAAGCTTCAACCACTGCAAGGAAAGCTGCCACCAATTTACCAATAACACTGGCTACTTCCCGGATGGAGGGATGTTGTTTTTCAGCAAGACTAGTACAGACCTCTGTGATCGCCACAGCCTTGGGCTGCAGGCAAAGTCACTGACATATCAACTTGAATCAATGACACATCCCAAATAATCAATTTTTAAGATGGTTCTAACTTGGATTTGGTTGGATGGACCAGGAACCCTAAGCTTTCAAACAGGTATTTGGTTGCTGAAAACCGATGCCTCAGCTGTCTCCTGAGTGTTGCTTATGATTAAAATATGATCTAGATAAACCATTACCATGTGATTCTGGGCCCGAAGTAGTGCCAGCACTGGTTTCAACAATTTCTTGAACAGCCTAGGAGCTGAGGTTAACTCATTGGGTAATGCTTTAAATTGCCACAGCTGTCCCATCCAACTAAATTTCAAGTATCTCCGATACTGACGATGAATAATATGCATCTTTCAGATCTATAGTTGCCATATAACAGCCTTGTGATAACAGCTGTTTCGCAGTATTGAAAGTGTCCATTTTAAAATGCCTATACTAAACATAGGAATTTAACCGGTTTCGGTCCAGAATGACTCTACATCCCCCATCTTTTCTCTGTCTGGGGAATATTGGACACAAATTGTTGAGGATGGTTTGTCGTCCTCTCAATTACCCCTTTTTTGGGACAATACCGTAATTTCCTCTTTTACCTGCTGAGTTTGTGGTGCAGAAAAACCCCAATACTCTATTAGGCATATTGCGTACAGGCGGATCAATTCCTGACATAAACTCTATTCGAGCCTAACACAGTGTCCAGTATCAACCGATGAGATGTTAGGCAGCACCATTCATCATACCAATTGCAACCTACCCCCCCACCTATCCCCAGAAATCTTATCCTGGACAGAATGAATCACCTGTACCTCTACAGTCGGCCTTGAAGTCCTCCTTCTTCCCATATTGGGGTTGTAGCTGGGATACACAGGTGAGTAATATTGTCGTCCCACTGGCCCCATTCTGCTAGGCCCTGCCCCTGGATCTGTCATCTTTCACGCTGAAAACAACCTGCGAGGTGGTATCCTGGCAGAAGGGAAGTAGGTCTTCATGAGACGATTGTTTTGGCATCTTTCGCCACGTACTTGACTTGCTTGATGAGGTCCACCCCAAACACATAATCTGGGGCTCGAACATTTGTAGACCTACATAGAGCTGCAAACTTTGGGTTTCAACATCGGTTTGATGGCTATTTTCCTGAAGCAATTGACCTCGAAGTAGGCGTTGCAGAACAGGGCCAGCATATCTTGTTGAGTACCAGACATCGGTGCCCCCTGGACCATTTTTCCAAATGTTGTGATGCCTGCTGCCACCAACTTGAGGATGCGCTGAAACCTCACTTCTTGTCCCCACATCGTTGCACTCATTTGTGCCCTTGCCAAGTTCACGGGGGGCATTTTGAGTGAAGCAGTTTACAGGTATTTTGTAATGTGTGGCAGTCTCCTCCATGATTGTATCCTGGAGCTGGTGAGAAGCCATGTAATTTACATTGGCGGGTAGCATTTTCTCGATAGCCTCACCAGTCCCTTCCGGGTTTAGCGAAGTTTAACGCTATATCCGGGACACCTGGAACATCGCTTGTGTGCTCTGGTGTGTGCACAGCAGCAGTGACACCAACTTCAGGGTCAGATTCCTCGTACCCTGGCTTCTCCCGAGTCATGCTCTAGGGAGGTCTCTTCCAGCCCTAAACAAGGTGCTGGAGAGGATGATTCCCACTGTTATCCATAAGTGGTGTTTTCTTCTTTGCAGTATGGACCTCTGCGAGAGGCTGTATGGGGAACCCTAGGGCATTCGACCCCAATTGAAATTTTCCATGGCTCTTTAAATTTGGAGCATTTTCCCATTTGGTTGAGCCATCCCCATACCTTTAAATTAAAAGGAGGGAGTCTTCCACATCATCAGACTCATGAGACAAATGCGCCTGAGAGTATTTTATTTTGGTATTCCTGAGTGCCCTGAAACACTGGAAATTGATGGAGGCAGTTGAGCTGCCAGTAGAAAAAGACAGTATTGGAGCCGGCATTAGCGCAGCCGTTATCTCCAAACCCGATCTAAATAGTGGTAATCGTGGAGCCAGCTTTAGCGCAGCCATTATCTCCCGACCCGATCTATAAGCGGTAACCGCGGTCCCCGCGCGTTCCGCTCCACTATAGCAGTTCATATTTTTAATACCTCCATATTAGGAACTGTAGCTGGCTCTCCGAGCCAGACTTACAGAGTTTTAAAAAATACTCACAGGGAAGGTTTAACATTGACTTACCTGCGGGTTACTACTTACCGCAGGTGGAGCTGAGCTCTCCAGCACGTCGGTGCGCCATGCGTCGGCCGTAATGACTCGCATGCACCTGGCGGGGCTTCTTCATGTAGTCACTCACATGACTCCGAAGTAAAATAGTGATGCTAATGACACTTGTAACGGCGCAGCAGGTCCAGTCTCTGCACAAACTAGACTGGACACCATGTAACATCCCAAAATAAAGTTACCTTTCACATTTATGAGTTACCTAAACAAAACAGGCCTGGGTCATCTGGCCTCAAATTGGCGTTCCTGGCTTATCCCGTAGATAGACGCCTATGCATAGTGAACCACCTCCTACATTAACTGGAGGTCACCAATAGTCTCAGGGGAACGGAAATGGCTCTATTGATAAGTTCAAACATCCTCATCACAGAGTACCGTGCAGACCATATCAAGATGGCTCAGGGTTGTGTTATGTGCAGCAGGGATAGACACTGATATTTTGAGTCTCATTCCACCAGGGCTGCAGCTACATCGTGCAGCGAGGATGATGGAAGTCCCTATGAACCACGCCCTTGTAACGGCGGGTTGGTCTAATGAAACAACTTCCAGCCGTTATAACAAACCTGTGCCCACGCCTGAGATATTTACAGACACTATTTTAAGTTCTGTATTATAATTTTCCCCGAATTTAAAGGGTTATTATTATTATTGTTAAATAATACATTGTTTTTCAGCACTGTACAAGTCTGAAATACGTTAACATACTTCCTCCATTGGTTATTATGGCAGTGTGTGAGCATGGACTCGTTTCCAGGGCATGAAATCACAAAGCTTTGAAATCTTCACAAAGTCACTCATGTGACTCCGAAGTAAAATAGTAAGATTAAACGAGAACTTACCAGTTCGAAGTTTGATCATTTTATGAGGAGTTACGATGAGGGATTTTGTGCCCGCCGCTCCCATCCCTCTATTATAAGGTCAACTGGCATGTTATTTCTCTTATCTTACTATCTTCAGTCAACTCCACTATCTGTGATTTGACACCGCTGCTTTGAAGAATGTCACGCTTGTGTGCTGGCGGGGTCTTCACGAAATTCCTCGTAACTCCTCATAAAATAAGGATCAAACTTCGAACTGGTAAGTTCTCATTAAATCTTACTATTAATGCATACAGTCATTTTTTCCAGCGTAGTGGAATCAAGAACTAGTATTTCTCTTGGGCAGCTTACAACCCAACGGTATGGTAATTGACTTCTCTAACTTCAATTAACCATTGCTTTCCCTCTCTTTCCATCCCTCTCCCATTCTAGTTCTCTGACTAGTTTCATTGCCCTCCTGAATAAATGTGTGCCTCGCGTCATCTTCTCCTCAGCCAACAGTGATCTAGTCTACATTTGTCCTTGCTCCGTCCCCTTTGATCTGTCGTCTTCACACCTTACCCTTCCAAATCTCTGTATCTCCCTCTACCCGACTCTCATTCTGAAGGATCTCGACCCAAAACGTCATCCAATTTTTCTATCCAGAGACCCTGCCTGCTCTGCTGAGTTACTTCAGTTAACAGTAGTTTGGACTGTTTCTTCTGCCGTGATAAAATGGTGAGGTTGAGAATTCTGTGCCTGACAGTGAGTTCCATCACAGGACCAGTCAGGATGGAAAGCAATAAAATGACACACAGTGCCGGAGTAACGGGTCAGGCAGCATCAATGGAGAACATGGATAGGCGATGTTTCAGGTCAGGACCCTTCTTCAGACAGATCCAACCAAAATTCCAAAATCTCTAACCTTTGTCCAACCATCTGTCTGTCAACCACCTTTCCTCCCTTATTTGTATTCACCACCCTAACCCTAATGCCAGGCTTTGTCCTGTCCGTCCACTCTACCATTTTTTTTTCCTCTCCCCAACCACAATCAGTCTGAAACAGGGGACCAACCTGAAAGGCCACCTCTCTGTGTCCTCCAGGGATGCCGCCTGACCCGCTGAGTTACTCCAGCACGTTGTGTCTATCTTCTGTACTAGTAAATCAAAATGTTCTGGACTTTATCTCCCACTAAACGTTATTCCGTTCATCCTGTGTCTGTACACTGTTGACAGCTCGATAGTAATCTTCTTGAAGTCTGAAGAATCAGTCTGAAGAAGGAACCAGACCCTGAAACGTCACTTGTCCATGCTCTCCAGAGATGCTGCTGATCTGCTGGGTTAACCCTGAACCCTGTCTTTTTCAACAAACCAGCATCTGCAGTTCCTTGTTCCTCCAGCAAAAAAAATGCTTTCCGTTGTGAAATGTCTAATTGTAATCATGTTTTATGTTTGGACACAAAAAATGGTGGATGGGATAGTGTAATATCTTAATTTTGTTTTTCAGTTTCCAATTTCTGAAAGAGTATCTCTCATGGACAGTAGAACCAAGCACAGGACATTTCGAAGTTACGTGATTTCTGTAATCAAACAGGTAACAATTGTTTAACAAGATTTTAAAAGCCAATGCATTTCTGGTCAAGAATTTTAAAAATAGGCACAACAACTTCCTGATTTATCTGAGCATTTCACTTGCTGTTAGGAGAACTGTGTTTGTAGATATCATTATTTCTGCTGGCATGCCCTTGCCTTCAAGACATTAAGTATTTTTAACCGGTGAATCAACAAAATTAATTTGGAGCGACACAGTGGTGCAGCAGTAGAGTCGCTGCCTCACAGCACCAGAGACCCGGGTTCGATCCTGATTACGGGTGCTGCCTGTGCGGAGTTTGTACTTATTCCCTGTGACCGCATGAGTTTTCTCCGGGTGCTTTGGTTTCCTCTCACACTCCAAAGACGTACAGGTTTGTAGGTTAATTTCCTTCTGTGGGCTGAAGGGCCTGTTTCTGCACTGTATCTCTAAAGTTTAAAGTCTCTTAAGAGAATGCTTAAGTAATATTTAACCATTTTTGTCAAATTAAAGCAATACTGATACAATACATAAGCATCAATTATTAAATTCCTGAAAGTTCTTTGAAGTCTGTTTATGATAGTCAGAAAATACTTACATTTTCAACTAGTATCCTTCTTATAAGCTGGAAAGAATGTAATGAAAATTTACAAGGACTTTGCCAGGACTCGTGCGCCTAAGGTATAGGAGAGGTTGGGCAGGTTAGAATTTTATTCCTTGGCTGAGGGTTGATCTTACAGAGGTGGTAAAGATCATGAGGGGAATAAATAGGGTGAATACACAGAGTTGTTTACCAGGGTAGAGAATTCAAGAGGCAGAGGAGAGGTTTACCGTGAGAGGGACAAGATTTGAATAAGATTATTTCACTCAGAGAGTGATGGGTTTATGGAAGAGGAGGCTGGCAGAGGAGGTAGTTGAGGCAAGTGCTGTAAGAGTATTTACAATAACCTGGGCAGGTGCATGGATAGAAAAAGGTTATGGACCAAGCATGGGCAAAGGGGACGAGCTTAGATCTGGCATTTTGTCAGCATGGATGAGTTGGGCCGAAGGGCCAATTTCCGCACTGTATGATTCTATGACTGATATTTAGAAAATAGGCTTAGATATCCAATGAGAGCAGATAATACTATACATAAATACAATCAAGACCAACTCAAGTACAAGAGGTAGAGCAAAGGGGAAGATACGGAGTGCAGAGTATTACAGTAGTTCCCATCATTGTAGCGTTTCAGTCCCAGCGACAAAGTCCAATGTCCTCAATTGGGACAGAAGTGAATGGGACAGTACCCTGGCCTACTTTCTAGTTTTAGTTTAGTTTAATCTTGTCCATGTAAAGAGGTACAGTGAAAAGCTTTTGTTGCGTGTTATCCAGTCAGCAGAAAGACTATACATTT
Source organism: Raja brachyura (assembly GCA_963514005.1). The sequence goes on from OY740787.1 coordinate 58,877,374, forward strand.
ACAGTCAAGCCGTCCAGTGTACTGATACAGGATAAAGGGAATAACATTTAGTGCAAGATGCATTTGGACGGACCATTCAGAACAGTAATTACATTATAGTAATTGTAATCTTATTGTTTGCAAGTAGATCAACTGAAGATAATTGACCAGCAGATGTATCTCTAATTGTCTGTTCATGCCATGCTCCCTGTAGAACGTTATTAGTGAAACAGTGTTGCTGGTCATCGATCAAGTCCAATATATTGACACGCCGTCATGGGAGCTTATCCTGCAGATGCGTGCGTCACTCCCGCTGTTTATGGTGATGGCGTTGCGACCATTTACAGTGGAGAAGCCACCGTGCCAATCCGCGGTCATGGTCATGAGGAGCCAGAGAACGTCCTATGTGAAGCTGTCTGGCTTGGATCCAAGCATAATCCGCCCACTTGCCTGCCAAATTCTGGGCGTGATTAGTATCCCACGAGAGTTGGAAATGTAAGTACAAAACCCCACAGGATCTGCATTAGGCCGTGCTTTGGAAAGTGAACCAAAATGTAACACACGTGACCAGATGGCATCACATAAAGTAATACATTAAAACATTCTTGTAAAAGATTCATCTTATTCATTGCTATTTTCCTACCTAGAGAACTATAATGCATGTATGCTAAAGATATGAACATTCTAGCTTTTTAAAATTCACAGAGTTTGTAAGATAAAACTGAGTTATGAAAAGAATGCCAGATTCCTTCGTCTATGAATCTATGACTCTATGGAACATTTAGTCAGACATGTAACACACCTTCCCCTGTTTTATAATACCAAATGTAATAAACAGTGTTGCAACCTTTGAAAGTCTGAAGAAGGGTCCTGACCTGAAACATCAACTGGCCATTCCTTCTATAGATGCTGCCTGTCCCGTTGAGTTCCTTCAGCAGGAGAGGAAAGGTTTAGAAGGATATGGACAAATCACAGGCAAATGGGCCTAGCTCAGATGGGCATGTTGGTCAGCAAGGACAAGTTGGGCCGAAGGCCCTGTTTCCTTGTTATGTGACTCCATAAGGGGACTGGGTTCAATCATGACCCTCAGCACTGTCTATGTGGAGTTTGCACGTTCTCGCTGTTACTCCGTGTGTTTCCTCCGGGTGCTCCGGTTTCCTCCCACATCCCAAAGACATGTCCCAATTGTGTAGGGAGTGGATGATAAAGTGGGATAATGTAGAAATAGTGTGAATGGGAGATCGATGGTCGGCGTGGAGTCAGTGGGCCGATGAGCCTTTACTTTAGACTTTATGTACAGCATGGAAACAGGTGCTTTGGCTCACTGAGTCAATGGCGGCCAGCAATCATCCAGTACATTACTATATACTACATTCCTACATACTAGGGACAATTTACACCACAGAAGCCAACTAACCTACAAACCTGCACGTCTTTGGAGTGTGGGAGCACCCAGAGAAAACCCACGCAGTCACAGGGAATACGTACAAATTCCATACAGACATCCGCTGTAGTCAGGATCGAACTCAGGTCTCTGGCGCTGTAAGGCAGCAACTCCACCGCTGCGCCACTTTGCCGCCTGTTACCATGCTGCATCTATTAAAGAATACCAGGACACATTGTGCTTTGCTCTAGATTCCAGTATCTGCTCTTTTGTGTGTCTCTCTGTAGCAAATTTAATTCTATTCCTTCAGTAAGTGCGACACGGTGACACAGCGTTAGAGTACCTGCCTTACAGCGTCAATGACCCGGGTTCAATTCTGACTACGAGTACTGTCTGTACGGAGTTTGTACGCTCTTCCTGTGATATGTGTGGGTTTTCAACAGGTGCTCTGGTTTCCTCCCACACTCCAAAAACATGCAGGTTTGTGGGCTAATTGACGGGTAAAATTGTAAATTGTCCCCAGTGCGTAGGATAGTGTCAGTGCACAGTGGATCGCTGGTCGGCGTGCACTTGGTGTGCTGAAGGGCCTGTTTCCGCGCTTGTATCTCTAAAACTAAAACCTAAAAGTAAGGTTGTTGTTTTCCTTTGCACTGGCTGACAGGTTGCTGATGGAACGTAGTTATGGAGTGCCCTACTACTGTGAAGAGATACTCAGGAGTCTGTATTACAGCGACCTCATCGTGTTGGAACCCTTGGAGGAAGAGGATGAGGATGAGAGTGACATTGTACTCTCTAGCACCAGAACTAAGTTCCTCATGAAGCGCGAGTCTACCTTCGGACAACCCCGTGAGTCAAACCAGCAGAAAAGCGGACATAAAATTGTTTGGTTAAGTTAACATAGTTAATTGTTTGGTTTAGTTCATTATCTTCACGGGTACCAAGGCACTGTGAAAAGCTTCTTTTGTGGCACGCTACCCAGTCATCGGATACACTTGATTATAATCGAGCCATCACATGTACAGATACACGATAAAGGGAATAACACTTAGTGCAAGATACAAGTCAGATAAAATAGGACAGGACATAGAAGGAAAGTGCTGGTTTCAACCAGCATCTGCAGTTCCGTTTAATGGATAATAGTACCTTAGGACACACAGGCCAGATGGATCATTAACCCTCTTGGGGTTTTCACCTGTTATGGGTAATGACTACATGGGAGGACGTGCAAACTACACATAGACAGCACCCGAGATCAGGATTGAAACCGGTTCTCTGGCGCTGTGAGGCAGCGGCTCTACCAGCTATAAGAGTGTAAGAATTAAGAGTGGCACATTGGCGCAGCTGGTAGAACCGCTGCCTTACAGCACCAGAGACCCTGGTTCGATCCTGACCTCGGGTGCTCTCTGTATGGACTTTGCACATTCTCCCTGCGACCACATGGATTTCCTCCAGGTGTTTCGGTTTCCTCCCACATTCCAAAGATGTTCATGTTTGTAGGTTAATCGGACTCTGGTGTAAATTGACCCTGGTGTGTAGGGAGTGGATAAGAAAGTGGGATAACATGGAACTAATGCTGCATCTCTAAATAAACTGAACTGAATAAAACCAAACAAAACTAAACTGAACTAAACCAAACTAAACTAAAGTTGCTCAAAATGTTCTATTGTGCTCTTAAGCATTTTCAGGAATTCCTGTTGGGAGTAAGAGTCATAGAATCATTCAGCACAGAAATAAGCCCTTCGGCCCAACTTGTTCATGCTGACCAAGATGGCCCATCCAGGCAAGTCCCACCTGCCTGCATATCTCTCTGAACCTTTCCTAACCATGTACCTGTCCAAATGGCTTCGAAACATAGAAAATAGGTGCATTCGGCCTTTCGAGCTTGCACCGCCATTCAATATGGTCATGGCTGATCATCCAACTCAGTATCCTGTACCTGCCTTCTCTCCATACCCCCTGATCCCTTTAGCCACAAGGGCCACATTTAACTCCCTCTTAAATATAGTCAATGAACTGGCCTCAACTACCTTCTGTGGCAGATAATTCCAGCGATTCACCACTCTCTGTGTGAAAAATATTGTTCTCATCTTGTCCCTAAACAACTTCCCCCTTATCCTTAAACTGTGACCCCTTGTTCTGGACTTCCCCAACATCAGGAACAATCTTCCTGTATCTAGCCTGTCCAAGCCCTTAAGAATTTTGTAAGTTTCTATAAGATCCCCCCTCAATCTTCTAAATTCTAGCACGTACAAGCCGAGTCTATCCAGTCTTTCCTCATATGGAAGTCATGACATCCCAGGAATCAGCCTGATGAACCTTTTCTGTACCCCCTCTATGGCAAGAATGTCTTTCCTCAGATTTGGAGAATAAAACTGTACAGGTGTGGTCTCACCAAAACCCTGTACAACTGCTGTAGAACCTCCCTGCTCCTATACTCAAATCCTTTTGCTATGAATGCTAACATACCATTCGCTTTCTTCTCTGCCTGCTGCACCTGCATGCCTACTTTCAAGGACATCCAGGTCTCGTTGCATCTCCCCTTTTCCTAATCGGCCACCATTCAGATAATAGTCTACCCTCCTGTTTTTGCCATCAAAGTGGATAACTTCACATTTATCCACATTATACTGCATCTGCCATGCATTTGCCCACTCACCCAGCCTATCCAAGTCACCTTGCAGCCTCCTAGCATCCTCCTCACACCTAGCACTACCCCCCCAGCTTCATGTCATCCGCAAACTTGAAGATGTTGCATTCAATTCCCTCGTCCAAATCATTAATATATATTGTAAATAGCTGGGGTCGCAGCACTGAGCCTTGCGGTACCCCACTAGTCACTGCCTGCCATTCTGAAAAGGACCCGTAAACTCCTACCCTTTGCTTCCTGTCTGCCAGCCAGTTCTCTATCTACATTAATACTGAACCCTCAATACCGTGTGCTTTAAGTTTGTATACTAATCTCTTATGTGGGACCTTGTCGAAAGCCTTCTGAAAGTCCAGATATAACACATCCACTGGTTCTCCCTTATCCACTCTACTAGTTACATCCTCGAAAAATTCTATCAGATTTGTCAGGCATGATTTACCTTTCATAAATCCATGCTGACTTTGTCCAATGATTTCACCACTTTCCAAATGTGCTGCTATCCCATCTTTAATAACTGACTCTAGCATTTTCCCCACTACCGATGTTAGACTAACTGGTCTAACTTGGACTAACCCATTTTCTCTTTCCCTCCTTTTTTTAGAAGTGGGGTTACATTAGCTACCCTCCAATCTTCAGGAACTACTCCAGAATCTAATGTTTTGAAAAATTATTACTAATGCATCCACTATTTCTGTGGCTACTTCCTTGAGTACTCTGGGATGCAGCCTATCAGGCCCTGGGGATTTATCGGCTTTATATCGGCTTATAAATGTTGTTATAGTACCTGCCTCAACTACCCCCTCTGGCAGATTTTTACATACGTTGAGATGTTGCCGCTCAAGTTCCTATTAAATCTTTCCCCACACACCAGCCCAACCTCTCCCGACTGCCAGGACTTGAGGGCCTGAGCTATAGGGAGAGGTTGGGCAGGCTACGACTTTATTTATTTTAGCGCAAGAGGCTGTGGGGTGATCTTATAGAGGTGTATAAGATCATGAGGGAAATATTTAGGGGGAAATGCGCAGAGTCTGTTACCCAGAGTAGGGGAATCAAGAGCTATAGTTTCAAGGTGAGGAGAGGAAAGATTTAATGTGAACCTGAGGTGTGACTTTTTTACATAGTGGGTGGTGGGTTTGTGTAACATGCTGCCAGTAGGAGTAGTTGAGACAAGTACAACAATAACATAAAAAACACATTTGGACAGGTTGGAGAGGTTAAAGGGAAATGGACCAAACACGGGCAGGTGGGAGTACTGTAGATGGAGCATTCTTGCCGGCATGGATGAGTTGGGCTGAAGGAGCTGTTTCCATGCTGTGACTCCTTGACTCCAAATTAATTTTGTTTATTTCAAGTAATCCTTCATTTCAAATATATCAGTCAGTAATAAATCAAGTTGGGCCAAAGGGCCTGTGTCCCTGCTGTATGAGTCAGTGATAAAATTGACTGTACATAGTTGCCTCCTAATATTTACACTCCATATTTTAATCTCAGAATTTTTGCAACATTTTATTTCTCCCTTTTTAAAGGCAAAATATTAAGTTTTGCAGGAGGACCAGGAGGAGCAGGGGGAGCAGGGGGAGCAGAGATGCAAAAGTGCCGAAAGGTGATAGCGCTGGATCAGAACGCAAAGGCCGACAATCAACAGTTTATATGCAGTATCGGAGAAACCGTGAACCTACAGGAAATCACTATTCCACTAACGCTGAAAGGTGAGTCTGTGGGGAACAGCTACCTCTTGAGTACATGGACAGGGAAGGTTTGGAAGGCCATGGGCCAAACGCGGGACAAGTGTACATTTAATTAAGTTTAGTTTCGAGATACAGTGCAGAAACAGGCCCTCTGGCCCACTGAGTCCACACCGACCAGTGATCCCCGCACACTAACACTTTCCTACATACACTTGGGACAATTTACAATTTTACCAAGCCAATTAGCCTACAAACCTGTACACCTTTGGAGAGTGGGAGGAAACCTGAAATTCCGGAGAAAACCTACATGGTCACAGGGAGAAATTACAAACTCCATACAGAGAGCACCCGTAGTCAGGATCAAATCGGCAGTAAGGCAGCAACTCTACCGCTGCCCCACTGTGTCACTGTAGATGGGGCATCTTGGTCGGCATGTACAAGTTGGGATAAAGCTGATTGGAAAAGGCCAGCACAGTGGCGCAGCAGTAGAGTTGGTGCCTCACAGCACCAGAGACCCCGGTTCGATCCTGACGATGGGTGCTGTCTGTGTAAAGTTTGCACGTTCTCCCTGTGACCCCGTGGGTTTTCCCCGAGTGCTCCAGTTTCCTCTCACATTTCAGACATACAGGTTTGCAGGTTAATCGGCTTTTGTAAATGTGGACCCTTATGAGTAGGCAGTGGATGAGAAAGTTAGATAACATAGAACTAGTGTGAACGGGTGATGGCCCAAGCCCCTACCGAGTCCGCACTGACCAGCGATCGCCCTGTATATTCGTACTATCCTACACACTAGGGACAATTTACAATTTACAGATATACACTTGCACTTTGGATGGTCAAATAGAAGGACGGTGTATACAACTAATGGCATATCACTTAACAGCATTGTTGTACAGATGAATTCTGGGGGTCAAAATCCATAACTCCCTATTCTATAGGACTTTGGTTAGGCTGCATTTGGAGTACTGCATGCAGTTCTGGTCGCCCCCTTACAGGAAGGATGTAGAGGTTTTGTAAATGCTGCGGCAAAGGTTTACCAGAATGATGCCTGGTTTAGGAGGTGTTAGCTACAAGGAGCGGTTGGGCAGACTTGGATTGTTTTCTCTGAAACGCTAGAGGTTGAGGGGCGACTTGATAGAAGTTTACAACATTATATGTGGCATAGATAGTTTAGACAGTCAGAACCTTTTTTCTCAGGATGGAAAAATCAAATACTAGATGGCCTAGCTTTAAGCTAAGAAGGGCAACGTTTAAAGGAGATGTGTCGGGCAACTTTTTTATGCAGAGGGTGGTGAGTGCCTGGCATTTAAGAGATTTTTGAATAGACTTATAGATATGCAGGTAATGGAGGGATATGGATTACATGAAGGTACATAAAAGATGGTCTTGGCATCATGTTCTATGTTCTAATATGAGAGAAAAGAAATGGCCAAAGTACAATCAAAAACGGTCCATAGTTCATCAGTTTGTTTTGTGTAGTCTTCAATAGCCTGATTGTTGTTGGGAAGAAACTATTTTTGAACCTGGTGATCATGGTTTTCAGACTCTTGTACTTTCTTTCCGATGACTGGGTGGGCCAAAGGCCTGTTTCCATGCTGTAAGTTCCAATCAATTCAATTGAGTCTGAAGAAGGGTCCCAACCTGAAATGCCACACATCCATTCTCTCTAGAAATGCCGCCTAGTAGGAACAAACTTCCAAATGAGTAGTTGAGTCTTGTGTGTAGGAAGGAACTGCAGATGCTGGTTCAAACTGAAGATAGTCACAAACTGCTGGAGTAACTCAGCGGGACAGCATCTTTGGTGAGAAGAAATGGGTGACACCCATCTAAAAAAGGGTCTCGACCCGAAACGTCACCCATTCCTTTTATCCAGAGATGCTGCCTTTTCCGCTGAGTTACTCCAGCATTTTGTGTCTATCTTTGAATATTAGTCACCAATATTCTTACTCACCAATGCGGCAGTGTGTGTGTCCATGTCAGATCCTCCTTGATGTGGACTCCCATGTATTTAAAGCTGCTCACCCTACCGCAGTAGTCCCATTTATCTCCAGTGGCGTGTATGTCCTTGGATGTTGTGCCCTTCTAAAGTCCAATCAGCTCCTTAGTTTTTGTGACATTCAAGGAGAAGCTGTTGTCCTGACACCAGAGTGCCAGATCAGCCACCTCCTCCTGGTAGGCCTTCTAATCGTTATTGGAGATCAAGCCCACCACCACAGTGTCAACAGCAAACTTGATGATGGAGTTGGAGCTGAAACTGGCCACACAGTCATGTGTGTACAGGGAGTACAGTAGGGGGCTGAGGACGCATCCCTGGGGGGATCTTGTGTTCAGGGTGAGGGGGTTGGAAGTATGTCTCCCCATCTTCACCACCTGGGGCCTGGCGGTGAGAAAGTCCAGAACCCAGGCACACAGGGGAGTGTTAAGCCCCAGTTTCAGCAGCTTGTCAGCCAGTCTGGTGGGGACTATGGTATTGAAAGCGGAACTGAAATCAATGAACAGCATCCTCACATAGCCCCCCCCTTCTGGCTGTCAAGGTGAGAGAGAGCAGTGTGCAGAACCTGGGAGACCGCATCATCAGTGGATCTGTTCAGACGGTATGCGAACTGCAGCGGGTCCATGTTGCGAGGGAGGAAGGTGCAGATGTGGTTTTTGATTAGCCTCTCGAAGCATTTCATGACTACCGAGGTGAGGGCCACCAGTTGGTAGTCATTCAAGCAGGCTGGAGAGGCATTGCTATCCAGTCAGTGGAAAAACTATACATGATTACAATCAAGCTGCCCACATTGTACAGATACAGGATGAAGGGAATAATGTTTTGCGCTAGATAAAGTCCAGTAAAGTCTGATTAAAGATAGTCTGAGGGTCTCCAATTAGGTTGATGAGAGGATGGTTCAGTTGCCACTTTAAGAAGTATTTGGACAATTACATGGATAGATTAAGTCTGGAGGGATCTTGGGGAATGCAGGCGGGTGGCCGAGGGGCATTTTGGTCAGCATGAGCGAGTTGGGCCAAAGGGCCTGTTTCCATGCTGTATGATCTGTTGACTTAACAAATGATACCACAATTTCATAACACCAAAATATATTTTTATTGCGCCACAGGTATAGCCTTAGCTCAACTTGATAGGATGAACACCACAGAACAGGTTGTTGTCAAGTGTGCCTCGATCATTGGGCACACTTTCACCACCAAAATGCTTCGGTACATCTTACCTGAAGGCGCTGAGCAAAAGCTGAATCAATCCCTTATATCCCTGGTGAAGTCTCGGACATTCGAATGTGCGTCGAGGAATGAAAGAAGCTTTTTTGCACCTCTGGAAGGGAGTGAGGAAACTCATCTCCCCCGCTGCTTCTGTACCCATAGTGGAGACTCCGACGAACATCTACACGAGGATGATGATGAAAGAGGTAAACTGTGGCAGCATCGCAAACGGGCACATCTGTTGGGAAACCTCTTTTCCAGTGTCCAGAACCAACCATCTGCCCTCAAGTTTGCATATTTTGGCCAAACCATTAGAGCCATAGGGGCAAACAGCATGGGAACTGGCCATTCGTTCCAACTCATCCATACTGACCAATATATCCCATCTACAGGAAGCATTTAATGATGGGTTCCGACCCGAAATGTCACATATTCCCTTTTCTCCAGAGATGCTGTCTGAGTTATACCGGCATTTTGTGTCCCATCTACCCTAGTCCTTCTGCAGACCCCTGCTTCCACTACACTACCTGCCCATCCACCTGATCTAATATAATCTGCAAACTTGGCTACAAAGCCATCATTTCCCCCATTCAAATCATTGATATACAACGTGTATCAGCGGCCCTAGCACCAATCCATGCGGAACACCACTTGTCACCGGAAACCAACCAAAAATGCCCCTCTATTCCCACTGTTTGTCTTCTGCCATCCAGTCAACTTGCTATCATGCTAGTACCTTCCCTCCAATACCTTGGGCTCTCATCTTGTTTAGCAGCCTCACGTGTGACACCTTATCAAAGGCATTCGGAGAATACAAGAATACAAGAATACACAACACCCACGGACTCTCCTTTGTCTATCCTGCTATTTACTTCCTCGAAGAATTCCAACAGATTTGTTGGGCAAAATCTCCCCTTCACAAAACCATGCTGACTTCGTCCTATTTTATCATGTGCTTCGTACTCCTTAATAATGGACTCTAAAATCTTACCAACCACTGAAGTCAGGCAAACAGGCCAATAATTTCCCCTCTTGATTGAGCTGATGCAAGGACATACAGTGGTTATGCAGACTGTAGTGTGTATCTGCACCAGTGCTATCTATCTATATATATCAATATCTATCTATATATATTACTAAAACTCTCATCTTGTTTGTAGATTTGTTTGTACCTTTGTAAATTGTTTATTGTACCTACATTTGCGCAAATACGGTACACGATAGTGCTACAATGTTTGGCCCACCTTACTCACCATTGTCCTGTGATGTAAATGAAACAAGTTTCATTCAGATTGATGGTATATTTCACAAGCTATTCACATTTTAAACGTTATACAACCCACTTCACAAAATCGCTTTTCCAGTACCCTGCCTGTCAGCCGGGTTCGACCTCACACTGGGATCCCAAATTTCATTTACATAAAATACATTTTAATCAAATTCTTCAATTTTCATTAACAACTCACATTGTGTTTAGGTTATTTTAAAGAAAAAAAACACAATTTTCATTGAGAATTTCATTTAAAAAAACATATTTTCATGTGGGTGGGATAGGGGGAGGTTTAATTTAAAAATAAACACCATTTTCATTGTGGGGTGGGTGGGATAGGGGGAGGTTTCATTTTTTTTTTAATCGCAATTTTCATTGTGGGGGGTGGGATAAGGGAGAGGTGAGAAATGGGGGGCAGGGGTATAGAGGGAAAGGAGGGGGGTAGGGAGGGAGAGGGAGGAGGAGCTGGGGGAGGTGAAGAGGGAGAGTGGGGCAGGTGAGGAGGGAGAGTGGGGGAGGAGGGGGGGATAGAGGGAACGTAGTTAGCCTGACATCGGTGGTGGGGAAGATGCTGGAGTCAACTATTATAAAAGATGAACAAGCCGAACATTTGGATTGCAGTAACAGGATCGGTCCGAGTCAACATGGATTTACAAAGGGGAAATCATGCTTGACTAATCTGGAATTTTTTGAGGATGTAACTAGGAAAATGGACAAGGGAGAGTCAGTGGATGTAGTGTGCCTGAACTTTCAGAAAGCATTTGATGAGGTCCCACATAGGAGATTAGTGGGCAAAATTAGGGCACATGGTATTGGTGGTAGAGTGCTGACATGGATAGAAAATAGGTTGGCAAACAGGAAAAAGAGTAGGGATTAATGGGTCCCTTTCAAATGGCAGGCAGTGACTAGTGGGGTACCACAAGGCTCGGTGCTGGGACAGCAGCTATTTACAATATACATCAATGATTTGGATGAAAGGATTCAAAGTAACATTAGCAAATTTGCAGATGACACAAAGCTGGGTGGCAGTGTGAACTGTGAGGAGGATGCTATGAGAATGCAGGGTGACTTAGACAGGTTGGGGGAGTGGGCAGATGCATGGCAGATGAAGGTTAATGTGGATAAATGTGAGGTTATCCACTTTGGTATCAGAAACAGGAAGGCAGATTACTATCTAAATGGCGTCAAGTTGGGAAAAGGGGAAGTACAACGGGATCTGGGGGTCTTTGTTCATCAGTCTATGAAAGTAAGCATGCAGGTACAGCAAGCAGTGAAGAAAGCGAATGGCATGTTGGCCTTTACAAAAAGATGAGTCGAGTATAGGAGCAAAGAGGTCCTTCTGCAGTTGTACAGAGCCCTAGTGAGACCACACCTGGAGTATTGTGTGCAGTTTTGGTCCCCTAATTTGAGGAAGGACATTCTTGCTATTGAGGGAGTGCAGCGTAGGTTTACAAGGTTAATTCCCGGGATGGCGGGACTGCCATATGCTGACAGAATGGAGTGGCTGGGCTTGAACACTCTGGAGTTTAGAAGAATGAGAGGGGATCTTATTGAAACATATAAGATTGTTCAGGGTTTGGACACGCCAGAGGCAGGAAACATGTTCCCGATGTTGGGGGAGTCCCCAGTTTAAGAATAAAGGGTAAGCCATTTAGAACGGAGACAAGGAAACACTTTTTCTCACAGAGAGTTGTGAGTCTGTGGAATTTGCTGCCTCAGAGGGTGGTAGAGGCCGGTTCTCTGGATACTTTCAAGAGGGAGCTAGATAGGGCTCTTAAAGATAGCGGAGGCAGGGGATATGGGAAGAAGGCAGGAACGGGGTACTGATTTGGGATGATCAGCCATGATCACATTGAATTGCGTGCTGGCTCGAAGGGCCGAATGGCCTACTCCTGCACCTATTGTCTATTGTCTATTGATAGGAGGCGGGAGGTAGGGAGTGAGGGAATAGAGTGAGAGGAGGGCAGTGGGGAGGTGAGGAGGGAGATTGGGATAGGGGGGAGGTGAGGAGTGGGGCAGCAGGGTGATAGAGGGAGAGGAGTGGATAGGGAGGGGAGTGGGGTTATGGAGGGTGGGAGGGGGTGAGGGGAGGAAGCAGAGGAGGGTTGGTGGAGGGTGAGGAGAGGGAGGATAATGGAGGAGGGGAATAGGGGACTGAAGAGGGAGAGTGGAATGTGTTCACATTGATCTTATATTTTACAGGTTATTGCCATTTTTAACTTTAAAAACGTCGCAGTCTCGCTCCCACTTACCTGGCCGAGCCTGCTCAGTTGGGGAGGGTTGCCGTGTTTCGCATCACAACGGGCATCTCTGGCTTCACAACGGGAACCTGTCAGCCGCGCCTGCGCAGTTGGGGTCTTTGGGTCTGTGGTGGAGTACTGCCGGGGGGACGGGCCCAATCGAACCTGACCTGGTCCAGTATATATTACGATAACTCTCATCTTGTTTGTTTCTTTGTAATTGCGTGTGTTCTGGAAACTCCACCAAAATGGTTCACAATAGCACTACAATTCTGAGCTCACTTTACTCACCATTGTCCTGAGGTGTGCATTAGCCAGATTCTGTTCACATTTGGTGTTATATTTTACAAGTTATTGGAATTTTTCAAGTTACTGGCCGCAATAGGCCTGACTATGGGAGGACATGGGATGGGGACTGGAGATTGTGCCTTCCCTCATAATGGGAACCATTGTGGGGGGATGTTTTTTGTGTTTAAAAATCTCTCTATTATTGTTGTCGGTATTCTTTTTTATGTGCTGCATTGGCAAAAAACATTTCACACACCAATTGGTGTACGTGACCAATAAATACCTTTGCACCTTTGTACCTATTTTAAACTTTACAAAAAACACTTTTCCACTTGCCCTGCCCGTCAGCCGCGTTCGGCATCACAATGACGTCACAATGGGATCCCAAATTTCATTTATGTAAAAAACTTTTTTAAATCGCGATTTTCATTGACATTGATTTTATTCTAAAGAAAAACTGAGTTTTAATCAAATTATTCCATTTTCATTAACAGCTAGCACTATGTTGAAGTTATTATCGATGGGCTGAATGGTCTACTCCTGCACCTATTATCTATTGACCATTGTTTATTTTAAAGAGAAAACGCGGTTTTCATTGAGAATTTCATTTTTTTTAAATGCGATTTTCATTGTGGCGGTTGGGATGGGGGGGAGGAGGAGTGGGGGAGCAGGGGGTTAGAGGGAGAGGAGGGTGCTAGGGAGAGGAGATGGAGGGGAAAGTAGGGGAGGTGAGGGAGGAGTGGGCGAGGAAGGGGGATTGGCGCAGAGGAGGTGGGAGGGAGGGAGTGCGAGGGGAAAGTGGGGGAGGTGAGAAGGGAGAGTGGGGGAGGTAGGGAGTGGGGGGGATAGAGGGAGAGGAGGGCAGTGGGCTGGTGTGGAGGGAGTGGGGGAGTGGGATAGGGGAGAGGTGAGGAGTGGGGGAGCAAGGGGATAGAGGGAGAGGAGAGGAGTAGGGAGGGAAGAGGGGTTATGGAGGGAGGGAGGGAATGACTGAGGGTAGGGGAAAGGAGAGGAAGGGGGAGGTGAGGGAGGGAGTGGGGGAGGAGAGGGGAAAGAAGAGGAAGGGTGAAGAGGAGGGGAGGGAGTGCTGGGGATGAGGGAATGGAGGAGGATAGGGGTAGGAAGAGGGTTGGTGAGGTAATGAAGGAGGGGAAGGGGAAGAGGGAGGAGAGGAGGGAGTGGGTGAGGGGAGAAAGCAGAGGAGGGTTGGTGGAGGGTGGGGAGAGGGAGGATAATGGAGGAGGTGAATAGGGGACTGAAGAGGGAGAGTGGGATGCGTTCACATTGATCTTGTATTTTACAAGTTATTGCTATTTTGAACTTTACAAATGTTGCAGTCACGCTCCCACTTGCCGGCCACGCCTGCGCAGGTGGGGGAGAGTTGCTGTGACTTGCGTCACAACGGGGATCTCTGGCGTTACAACGGGAACCAGTCAGACCGCCCGTGCGCAGTTTGGTGAAATATTGTGTTGGGGGAACGGGACCCAACGGGACCGCTCTTGGTCTAGTGTAATTTAAAAATGGATGGCACCATGCCGCAGTGGTAGAATAATGTTTAACAGCCGGTTCGTTCCTGACCATGGGTGCTATCTATATGTGGACATTGCACCTTCTCCCTGTAACCACGTGGGTTTTCTGCAGGTGCTCCGGTTTCCTCCGATACTCCAACGATGTGCAGGTTTGTAGGTTAATTGACTTTGGTAAATTGTAAATTGTCCCTGGAGTGTCCGATAGAACTTGCGTACAGGGTGATCAGTGGGCTTAGTTTCATTAGCTTAGCTTAGTTTCATTTAGAGATACAGCATGGAAACAGGTCCGTCGACCCACCAAGTCCAAACCGACCAGCGATCACCTTCACACTCTTGGGATAATTTACAGAAGCCAATTAACCTACAAACCTGCACATGTGGAAGGAAACCAGATCACCCGGAGGAAACCCACTCAATCAGAGGAAGAATGTGCAAACTGTCAAGAAAGTACGTTTGGAATGACTTGCATTTGGATATAATTCACAGCCATCTTACCTATCATGCTTTTAAACTTGACTTTAGAATTTATAGATACAGCATGGAAACAGGCCTTTCAGCCCATTAAATCCACGGACCAGCGATCACCCTGTACACCAGCACTATTTTATACACTAAGGACAATTTGCAGAAGCCAATTAACTTACAAACCTGCACAACTTTGGAGTGTGGGAGACTACCAGATCACCCAGAGGAAACCCATGCGGTCATAGGGAGTACATAAAAACTCCGTACAGACAGCACCCATAGTCAGGATTGAACCCGGGTCTCTGGCGCTAAGGCAGCAATTCTACCGATGCACCACTATGCCGCCCTAAACTTTAAACTACACTAAACAAAACTAAAAAAATAGAATTAGTGATAAAAACACAAATTAATTCCAGAATAAAGAAATGCTTTTAAAAGGGAGGTGGACAGGTCGAAACGACAGCGTACGATGCCACTAATTAGCGATGGGTTTTAACAATGGATGTTTCTCCTTTCAGACACACGAGACAAAGCGGTGATTTTGAGGTGTAAAGTGATGCGTTTCTGTATTGCTCTTGTGCACGAAACAGCCAACGACCTGTGGCTAAAGGAGCAGAAGAGGTCCCTTCACCTGAAGTGCACCAGGTTCCTGGAGAATGCAGCCCGCAGGTGCCGTACTTGTGGAGACGGTGACTTCATTTACGATCACCGGACCATGGTAAAGTTTGGCGTAACAGAGAGCGAGAGCAGCATACAGAGGCGCAGGGATTTGTACACCACTATGAGCCATGCCAATGTAGGAGGCTATTCCACAGATAAAGGCAGTGAGGAAGGTAATCAACCACTATCCAAAAAATCATAGGTAGTGAGAAACTGCGCCTTCTATATGCTACGGTCATAGAATTCCTTGATGTATGAGTATAGAAGTTGGGAGGTCATGTTGCAGTTATATAAGAAGGTATATATCTCTAAACTAAACTAAAAAGCTTATTTCCCGCAACCATCAGGCTCTTGAACATGGCACAACACTAACCTCAGCAATTGTGATCTTCCATCATCTGTGTCTTTGGTTGCACTATGGACTTTGGTTTTTTGTACTATTATTAAGGTTATTCATTTATTGAGTTTTGTGATTATTTTGTTTATCTTTGTGTTATTGCATTTACAGGACTGTTAAGCTGTTGCAAGTAAGAACTGGACTGTTCCATTGTCAACGCATATGACAATAAAACACTCTTACCAGCTACAATTTCTGGTGTGTCCATTTGAGGAGAGGATCATCAATCTACAGTGGACCAGCACACAAGTGCAGTACAACTAGAGATCATATAGGCACACACATTGCTGGAGTAACTCAGCAGGTCAGGCAGCATCTCTGGAGAACATGGATAGGTGATCCTATTATGCCCCTGTCCCACTTAGGAAACCTGAACGGGAACCTCTGGAGACTTTACGCCCCACCCAAGGTTTCCGTGCGGTTCCCGGAGGTTCCTGGAGGTTCCCGGAGGTTTTTGTCAGTCTCCCTAATGGTCGAAACTGACAAAAACCTCCGGGAACCGCACAGAAAGCTTAGGTGGGGCACAAAGTCTCCAGAGGTTTCCATTCAGATTTCCTAAGTGGGACAGGGGCATTAAGGTTCGGACCCTTCTTCAGACTGGAGAAGAAGGGTCCTGACACAAAACATCACCTATCCTTTTTCTTCAGAGATGCTGCCTGACCCACTGAGTTACTCCAGCACTTTGTGTCCCTATTTGGTATAAACCAGCATCTGCAGTTCTTTGTTTCTACTGTTCGGTTCCATGTTTGCTTGTGTTTTCCAGTGGGCTTTTTACATTTCTTTGCTTTTAAAGTCTCATTTTTCATAAGACATGTTGTCTCAAAGTCATTTTCTTTCTTTAGATCTTCCATCAAGGCTCGGAAATCCAAGTCTGTCATCCAGCGCGTATCCAGTAGATACATCAACTAGTCAATCCTCGATTAATCCCGTCAAATATAGCGAACAAGGTAACTGATAAAAACCGCAAGTTCAAATGACCTAATTGGCACTGGGGCAGCTCAGTGGCGCAGCAGTGGAGTCATTGCCTTACAACCCTGGGTACATAAATTCATAGGTTATAGGAACAGAATTAAGCTATTCGGCCCATCAAGTCTATTCCACCATTAATCATGCCTGATCTATCTATCCCTCACAGCTCCATTCTCCTGCCTCCCTCCCATAACCCCTAACACTCGTACTAATCAAGAATCTGTCGATTTCCACCTTAAATATATCCATTCACGGCCTGCACAGCTGTCTATTGCAATGAATTCCACAGGTTCGCCAGCATCTGAGTAAAGAAAGTCCTCCTCATCGCCTTTCTAAAGGAACATCCTTTTATTCTGATGCTATGGCCTCCGGTCCTAGACTCTCCCACTAGTGGAAACATCCTCTCCACATTCACTCTATCCAAGCCTTTCACTATTCGGTAAGTTTCATTGAGGTTCCTCTTTGATCCAGACTACGGGAGTTTGTACTTTCTCCCTGTGACTATGTGGGTTTTCTCCGGGTGATCTGGTTTCCTACCACACTCCAAAGACATGTGGTTTTGTGGGTTAATTGGCTTCTGTAAATTGTCCTTTGTGTATAGGTTAGTGCTAGTGTACAGAGTGATTGCTGGTCAGTGCAGACTCCGTGGGCTTGAAGGGCCTGTTTCCACACTGTATCTATAAATTCTAAAGTTTAAAAGCATGATAAGTGAAGTTGTTATGAATTATATCCAAATGCAAGTCAGTCCAAATGCACTTTATTGGCATAAATCATATTTGAAATTGTTCGTTCCAAAACAAGTGAGAATGTGTATCTCTGTAAACATTTACCGAAGTTTCAATTATTCGTATGCATTTTGTGGTCAGTAATGTTTCTCTAGCTATGAGTAATTCAGCATTATTTGGCAGTGTATAAGGTACTTAAATCTCTCATAGGTGGCATTTGAATAGTTTTGGTTTTTCATCTTTATTTAACTTAAGAGGCCTGTTAAGAACTTGCAAGGAGTTGTGGATGTAGTCCAGTTCATCACACAGACCTTCAATTGACTTGATCTACACTTCACGCTGCTTTAGAAAAGCAGCCAACATAATCAAAGATTTATCCCACCCTGGTCATTCCTTCTTCTCCCCGCTCACACCCGGCAGAAGATACAGCAGCTTGAAAATGCACACTACCCGACTCAGGAACAGCTTCTTCCCCTTGTTATCAGGCATCTAAACAGTCCTTCCATAAGCTAGAGTACCGTCCAATTCATCTCTACCATATTGTGGACATTAGACTGTCTCTGGAACGAATGCTGAGAACTATATTCTGCACTCCGTCTTCCCATTTGCTTACCTATTCTATTGAAGTTTGGCTCGACTGGGTTTATGTACAGTATTATCTGGTCTGTTTGCAGAGCATGCAAAACAAACCTCAATACATGTGACAATACAAAATTTAAACCTATGCCTGCTATGGGCAATTTTTTTCACATCAAGGATGGTGGTATATGGAGCGAGCTGCCAGAGGAGGTAGTTAAGGCAGGCAGGTACTATAACAACATTTTAAACACATTTGGACAGGTACATGGATAGGAAATGTTTAGAGAGATGTGGGCCAAAAGTGGGCAAATGGGATTGGCTTAGATGATGCATCTTGGTTGGCATAGCCAAGTTGGGCTGACGGGCCTGTTTACGTGCTGTATGAGTCTAATATGATCTAATTGTACCCTTTTGTGTTCCTCTGTCTACCTTCCTCCCACCATGTATCTTTAGCTTCAGGGGCGCAGGGCTAACACTTGTAAAATGCCTCTATCATTCTTCTCTTCCTTGCAACCAATCATGAACTGCACTCTTTTAAGTGTAGCTTGCAGCCTAACAATATTAAAATGGAATTCTCCACATTTAGTTAACCTCCCAAACAACCACCCCCCACCTTTCCCTCCCCTGTGCCACACCTGGATTCCTTCTAGCTTCACACCTGTCTCTTCAAATCTGTCTCACACCTGCTGTTCTTATCGCTGGCCTTTTTCCACCCATCTGCTTATCAACCCCCCCCCCCCCCCTTCCCTATGCCAACCTATTGCCTGACAGGCTCTGTCCTGCGTCTCCTTTTTTCCAGCCTTTTTCTCCCCCACACAATCAGTCTGAAGAAGGATCTAGACCCAAAACATACCTATCCATGTTTAAGAAGGAACTGCAGATGCTGGAAAATCGAAGGTAGACAAAAATGCTGGAGAAACTCAGCGGGTGGGGCAGCGTCTATGGAGTGACAGAAATAGGCAACGTTTCAGGTCTGAAGAAGGGTTTTGACCCGAAACGTTGCCTATTTCCTTCGCTCCATAGATGCTGCCTCACCTGCTGAGTTCATCCAGCATTTTTGTCTACATACCTATCCATGTTCTCCAGAGATACTGCCTGACCTGCTGAGCTACTCCAGCACTTTGTTATATAGTACATCATGGAAACAGGCCTATTAGCCCAACTTTCCCACGCCGACCAACATTTCCCATCTATACGAATCTCACCTGTCTGCATTTTGCCATATACCTCAAAACTTATTTTTCTTAAATTTGTGGTAATCTCTGCCTCAACTACCTCCTCCAGCAGCTCGTTCCATACACCCACTATCCTTTGTGGAAAAATCTTACTCCTCTCTTGGTGTGGCAAAATACATTTAAAGCATTACAAGTGTATGCATTGGTCACAGACCCATTTACAACCATCAATTTAGGTTAAGGTTTAGATTTATTATTGTTACAGGTACAGAGAAAAGCTTTGTTTTGCATGCTATCCAAACAAATTAGATAATACTATACATAAATATAATCGTCAAACTCAAGTACAATAGATAGAGCAAAGGGGAAGATAACGAATGCAGAATATAGAGTCATACTGCATGGACACAGGCCCTTTGGCCTAACTTGCCCATGCCAACCAAGGTGTACCATCTACTTTAGTCCCACCTGCCTGCATTTGGCAATTAAACCTTTCCTATCCATGTACCTGACCAAATATCTTTTATAGCTGTTATAATACATGCCTCAACTTCCTCTGCTGGCTGGTCCTTCCATATGCCCACCACCCTCTGTATAAAAAAGTTGCCTCTCAGGTTCCTATTAAATCTTTCCCCTCGTATTTAAACCTATGTCCATCCCCTGTATTTCTCAGCATTGTAGCGCACCAGTTCCACAGATAACGTCCAATGTCCACAATGAGGTTGAGTTGAATTGGATAGCACCCTAGCTTACGGAAGGAACGTTCAGAAGCCCTGGTATCATGTCCAAAAAAATATTGTACCATGCTATTTAGTTTAGTTTTGTTTTGTTTAGAGGTGCAGCATAGAAATGGGGCATTTTGCCCACCGTGTCCACTCCGACCCGTTCACACTAGTTCTACATTATCCCACTTTTTCATCCACTCCCTACACACTAGGGGCAATTTTACGGAGGCCTATCAACCTACAAGCCTGCATATCATTGGGATGTGGTAGGGAACCGGAGCACCCGGAGGAAACCCACACATACACGGAGAACATGCAAACTCCACACACAGACTGCACCTGAGATCTGGATTGAACTCGGGTCTCTGGCACCGTGAGGCAGCGGCTCTACCAGCTGCGCCACTGTGCCACCCTATTTGACTTCTCTATATTGCTTTGGAGTAACTTGTCTCTTTAGTATAAAATTACTGCAAATTATTCTTTATATTTCAGGTCCTGTGATCACAAGCATGCATGTACCAGCCGGAAGGTAACAAAAAATGTTAAAAACGTTTACAATTTTAGAAGTTACTTTTTGTTCAGTTTACTTTACTTTACTTCATAGATACAACGCGGAAACAGGCCTTTCAGCCCAATGAGCCCGCATCGACCAGAGACATTAGCACTATCCTACACACTAGGGACAATGTACAATCTTTACCAAAGCAAATTAACATATAAACCCACACATCTTTGAGGTGTGAATGAAAACCAGAGCACCCGGGAAAAACCCACGTGGTCACGGGGAGAACGTACAAACTCTGCACAGACAGCACCCATAGTCAGGATCGTACTCGGGTCTCTGGTGCTGAAGACAGCAACTATACCACCGGGGCCTCATACGATTGGCAGCGCAACCAACAGTCTGTCTGTTTTTCGTCTTTTTTTGTTATTTTTAGTGTGTTTTGAAACTTTGTTTTAATGTTCTCTGGTTTGTTTTATGTGGGGGAGGCGGAGGGGGAGGGTCGGAGTAGGAGGGGCGGAGGGGGAAACTTTTTTTTTCAACCTCTTATCCTGCCGGAGATGTGGTTACTTTCCGGGTCGTATCGCCAGTCGCTCTTCGGCCTAACATCTTGGAGCTGGAGGACTTGCTCGGGATTGACTTACAGGCCCCCCGCAGGGCATGGACTTACCATCAGAGCCAATCCTTTGCCTGGGTTCGCTCCAACCGCGGACTGCGGACTTTACCATCAAGGAGATCGCAGTCTCGGGAGAGACCATGGATGTCAGGAGCTCCAACCATGCAGAAGGTTCGACAAGCCCCAGCCCGAGGTCTGATCTCTCAGCGCGGGGGCGCTGAGATTCCCCCCCCCCCCCCGCCAATGCAGGAGTGAATGCCCCGACGTGGAGGGCCTGACCATCGGCTACAGGAGTCAGGATCGTCCTGTCAACGGAAGACTCGTGGCCCCCCACGAGGACAAAGAAGGGAAGAGATTGAACTTTTTTTTTGCCTTGCATCACAGTGAGGAATGTGGAAGAGTCACTGTGGTGGATGTTTATGTTAAAATGTATTTTATGTGTTCTGTTTGTTTTTATTTGTATAACTGATTTGGCAAATGAAATTCCTCGTATGTTGCAAAACATACTTGGTTCATAAAGTATTATTGTATTGTACCACCACGTCGCCCTAAAAATGTAATCATTCTATGAATCAATAATTTAATTTAGTTTAGTTTAGAGGTACAGCATGGAAACAGGCCCTTTGGCCCCTCAAGACCAACAATCACACGTTCACACTAGTTCAACGTTATCCCACTTTCTCATCCACACCCTCTACTCTAAGGGCAATTTTACATAGGGCTATCAACCTACAAACCCGCACGTCGTGGGATGTGGGAGGAAACCCACGCGATAACAGGGAAAACGTGGGTCTCAACAAACTCCACACAGACAGACAGCGATCACACGTACACTAGCACTATCCTACAGATTCAAGAACATTTACAATTTTACTGAAGCCATTTAACGTACAAACCTGTATGGCTTTGGAATGTGGGAAGAAACCGGAGCACCCAGAGAAAACCCACGCGGTCACAGGGAGAATGTTTCCACCGGGGTCTCTGGTGCTGTAAGGTGGCAACTCCACCTGCTGCGCCACTGTGCCATCCTAATAACGGTCAATATGTTTCCTTACAGCGACGATTCTGAATTTATTGAAAGGATAGACAAATTGCTCAAAGATTGTGAAGAATACACATACCTGTTTGGCAAGAGTTGTGATTGTAAACCAATATTGGATTCTGTTTATTGTCCTCTCGTTCGCCACTGGATGGGAACTGGAAATGTGGCAAAGACATTTTTCTATCTGTTGGAAACTGCTGCAGCAGCGTTGCACGTGTCCAATAACCTGATGGTGCGTTTACAGATGGCATTCATTTTAGTTTATTATTGGCACGTGTAGAGTGTAAAGCTTTTGTTTGCGTGCTGTCCAGTGAAAGAAAAGACTCCACATGATAACGATCAAACATTCCACAATGCACAGAGGATAAAGCATATAACATTTAGTGGAAGATAAAGTCCAGTAAAGTCCAAGTAAAGATTCCAGAAACTGCAGTTCAGTGTGTCTTCATAAAAGTCAAAATTATATTACACAAAGCTGCATGAAAACATGCGTCATTGAAACGTGATCATAGATTCAGGTAGTCATACAGCATGGAAAGAGGCCCTTTGGCCCAATTTACCCATGCCGACCAAAGTGCCCCATCTAAACAAGTGCCACCTGCTTGTGTTTGACCCGTATCCCTCTAAACCTATCCATGTTCCTATCTAAATGTTAGTTAAACGTTGCGATAGTACCAGCCTCATCTACCTCCTCTAGAAGCTCGTTCCACACACCTACCACCCTTTGAGTACAAAAGTTGTCCTTCAGGTCCCTATTAAATCTTTTCCCTCTCACCTTAAACCTATGTCCTCTGGTTCTTGATTCTCCTACCCTGAGTAAAAATACTTTGTGCATCCACCCTATCTATTTCCCTCATTATTTTATACGTTATATTATTCTTAAATATCAGATTACATTAAAGGCAACAAAACACTATCTCACCTGCCTGCGTTAGGCCCATATCCCTCAAAACCTTTCTTATCCATGTAGCTGTTTAGATCAACTGACTTCTAACAATGGATTTGTCCATTTTTTCTCGACAGGCTCTGTCTTATCTAACGGAAGCAGAAAATATGTTGAATTTAATACACAAAGGCAAACCAGCTTTTGAATATGCCGACACTGCAAAGACTGTTAAAATCCTTTCCTTCGAACGAGCCTGTGTATTTATTCTCAAAGGAGAGGTAAGAGAACCCAATTCCACGTCTCAGCTTGGCTAACCTAATTAAATAAACCCTCTCCTTTCCCCTCCGCCGTACTCTATTCTCCCATCCCAGAGTCTCATCTTCCCGTTTTATCCTCCTTCTTCCATCCTTCCATTACACCCATATCCCTCCCTCCAGCTTTACATTTCACTCCTCTTCTTTCCCCTTATCTGACGCCCTTTTGTCTCATTTTCCCTTCCAACCTTTGTCACTTACTCCACCCAACTGCCAGTCAAACACTCCCTGCACCATCACCTGTATCCACCTATCACTTACCTGCCTCCCGTCTTTCTATTCCAGCTTTCTCCCCCCACCCCCCTCCCCGTGGATGAGTGGTCCCGACCCAAAATGCCTTTCCAGACTCTCAACAGAAGCTGCCTGACCCACCAAGATTCCAGCATCTTTAGTTTGGCTTAGTTTATTGTCACGTGTTATTGCTTGCTAACCAGTCAGCGGGAAGACAATAGATTGATTACAATCAGGCTGCCCACAGTGCACATATACATGATAAATGGAATAAAGTAGATAATGTTTAGTGCAAGATAAAGTCCAGTAAAGATAGCCTAGACTCAGAGGGTCTCCAATGAGGTAGATGGTAGCTCAAGACTGCTTTCCAGTTGTTGAATAGGATGGTTCAGTTGCCTGATAACAGCTGGGAAGAAACTGTCCTTGAATCTGGAGGTGTGCATTTTCATACTTCTGTCCCTCTTGCCTGATGGGAGAGAGGAGAAAAGGGCATGGTCAGAGTGCGACTCGTCCTTGATTATGCTGCTGGCCTTGCTGATGCAGCGTGAAGTGTAGATGGAGCCAATGTTTCTCTGAACATCTTCACTCAGTCCACCTTGCCCTATGCGATTTCCCAGTTGCCAAATACTTGAACTCTCCTTCCATTTCCCACATTGGCCTTTCTGTCCTGGGACTCCTCCATGGTCAGAGTGAGGCCAAATGCAAATTGGAGGAACAGCACCTCATATTTTGTTTGTTCAGCTTACAACCCAGCGGTATGAAAATCTGTCCCTCCACCATTCAAGTCGCCATACTGGTTTCACTGTCGTCCTGCTTACTTTCACTGTTTGTATCTCTCATTATCACCTTCTCTACAGCCAACAATGGCCCATTGTGGGCTCTACCTTTCTTTGACATCGTTGCTGGCTTTGATTTGTCCTTGTCATACCGTTCATTCATTCGGTCTTCGTACATTTACGTATTTCTAATTTCTCTCTCCCCTGACTCAGTCTGGAGAAGGGTCGCGATCCGAAATATCACCTATTCCTTTTCTCCAAAGATGCTGCTTGAGTCGCATTTTTTGTGCCTATCATCAATGAAAGGGAGGTTGGTTTGTGTGATGCTGTTGCCTGTGAATCTAAATCGCTCTAATGTTCTCTGCTGTGGTTTTCTGGTGCATTGATTCATTGAATCTGTTTCAGGTGCATTTTAAGACTGGCCATTTGGAAGAAGCTGAGAAACATTTCAAGAAAGGCTTAAAGTTACTGAACAAGAAGTTTCCAAATTTCTCTCTGTCACAATTAGTTAGATATGCTGTTGAAAACTACAAGCAGGCACAGAGACACCGGGACAGAGAGATCCTAACAGACTTGGCTGAGTAGGAATAATTTTAATATATTTAACACATTATTTTATTTTGTCATATCTCTTGGGTGGCATGGTGGCGCAGCAGTAGAGTTGCTGCCTTATAGCACCAGGGACCCTGGTTCGATCCTGACTACGTGCTCATCTGTACAGTGTTTGTACATTCTCCCCGTGACCTGGGAGGGTTTTCTCCGGGTGCTCCAGTTTCCTCCACTAAAGACATACAGGTTTGCAGGATAATTGGCTTGGTATAATTGTAAATTGTCCCGAGTGTGTATAAAACAGTGTTAGTGTGCAGGGATCGCTAGTTGGTGTGTACTTGGTGGGCCCAAAGGGCTTGTTTCCGCGCCGTATCTCTAATCTAAACTCTGTTACTTAATGATATGTCAAGAGTGTTTTATTGTCATTTAAAGACTGCATGGATGAACTACAACATATAAGGCATTTAAACACTGCATGGATAAACTACAACAATTGTTCATCCCAGTTTGGCAAATGAGTAAATCAGGGAAGGTAGTGCATCTGTGGATAACAAAGGAAATCAGGGATAGTATCAAAACAAAAGATGAAGCATACAAATTAGCCAGAGAAAGCAGCCTACCAGAGGACTGGGAGAAATTCAGAGTCCAGCAGAGGAGGACAAAGGGCTTAATTAGGAAAGGGAAAATAGATTATGAAAGAAAACTGGCAGGGAACATAAAAACTGACTGCAAAAGTTTTTATAGATATGTGAAGAAAAAAAGATTAGTTAAAACAAATGTAGGTCCCTTGCAGTCAGAAACAGGTGAATTGATCATGGGGAACAAGGACATGGCAGACCAATTGAATAACTACTTTGGTTCTGTCTTCACTAAGGAAGACATAAATAATCTGCCGGAAATAGCAGGGGATCGCAGGTCAAATGAGATAGAGGAACTGAGTGAAATCCAGGTTAGCCGGGAAGTGGTGTTCGGTAAATTGAATGGATTAAAGGCAGATAAATCCTCAGGGCCAGATAGGCTGCATCCCAGAGTACTTAAGGAAGTAGCCCCAGAAATAGTGGTTGCCTTAGTGATAATTTTTCAAAACTCTTTAGATTCTGGAGTAGTTCCTGAGGATTGGAGGGTAGCTAATGTAACCCCACTCTTTAAAAAGGGAGGGAGAGAGAAAACGGGGAATTACAGACCAGTTAGTCTAACATCGGTAGTGGGGAAACTGCTAGAGTCAGTTATTAAAGATGGGATAGCAGCACATTTGGAAAGTGGTGAAATCATTGAACAAAGTCAGCATGGATTTACGAAAGGTAAATCATGCCTGACGAATGTTATAGAATTTTTTGAGGACGTAACTAGTAGATTGGATAAGGGAGAACCAGTGGATGTGCTATATCTGGACTTTCAGAAGGCTTTCGACAAGGTCCCACACAAGAGATTAGTATACAAACTTAAAGCACACGGTATTGGCGGTTCAGTATTGATGTGGATAGAGAACTGGCTGGCAGACAGGAAGCAAAGAGTAGGAGTAAACGGGTCCTTTTCAGGACGGCAGGCAGTGACTAGTGGGGTGCCACCAGGCTCAGTGTTGGGACCCCAGCTATTTACAATATATGTTAATTATTTGGACGAGGGAATTGAATGCAACATCTCCAAGTTTACGGATGACACAAAGCTGGGGGGCAGTGTTAGGTGTGAGGAGGATGCTAGGAGGCTGCAAGGTGACTTGGATAGGCTGGGTGAGTGGGCAAATGCATGGCAGATGCAGTATAATGTTGATAAATGTGAGGTTATCCACTTTGGTGGCAAAAACAGGAAAGTATTCTATTATTTGATTGGTGGCCAATTAGGAAAAGGGGAGATGCAACGAGACCTGGGTGTCATGGTTCACCAGTCATTGAAAGTAGGCATGCAGGTGCAGCAGGCAGTGAAGAAAGCGAATGGTATGTTTCATTCATAGCAATAGAGTATAGGAGCAGGGAAGTTCTACTGCAGTTGTACAGGGTCTTGGTGAGACCACACCTGGAGTATTGCGTACAGTTTTGGTCTCCAAATCTGAGGAAAGACATTCTTGCCATAGAGAGAGTACAGAGAAGGTTCACCAGAATGATTCCTGGGAGGTCAGGACTTTCATATGAAGAAAGACTGGATAGACTCGGCTTGTACTCACTAGAATTTTGAAGATTGAGGGGGGATCTTATAGAAACGTACAAAATTCTTAAGGGGTTTGGCAGGCTAGATTCAGGAAGATTGTTCCCGATGTTGGGGAAGTCCAGGACAAGGGGTCACAGTTTAAGGATAAGGGGTAAATCGTTTAGG
Source organism: Raja brachyura (assembly GCA_963514005.1). The sequence goes on from OY740787.1 coordinate 58,904,521, forward strand.
ACCGAGATGAGAAAGACATTTTTCACACAGAGAGTGGTGAATCTGTGGAATTCTCTGCCACAGAAGGTAGTTGAGGCCAGTTCATTGGCTATATTTAAGAGGGAGTTAGATGTGGCCCTTGTGGCTAAAGGGATCAGGGGGTATGGAGAGAAGGCAGGTACAGGATACTGAGTTGAATGATCAGCCATGATCATATTGAATGGTGGTACAGGCTCGAAGGGCCGAATGGCCTACTCCTGCACCTACTTTCTATGTTTCTATGTCATATGTCCCAAAGGGGAACAATGAAATTCTTACTTGCAGCAGCACAACAGAGTATGTAAACATAGTGCTCTGTAAAATCTGTGACAAACAACAACGAACAGTTCAATGTATGTAAAAATGTCAGACAAATAAATAGACAATGCCCAGGTTTCCGATATAGATTGCTGAAGGAACTACAACCAACAATAAAGTATCTTTCTTGTAGATTCTCTTAAATTATAATTCAGATATTTCATGATGCAGCTCTACAGGACTCTGGTGAGGCCGCATTTGGAGTATTGCGTGCAGTTCTGGTCACCCCATTACAGGAAGGATGGGGAGGCTTTGGAGAGGGTGCAGAGGAGGTTTACCAGAATGATGCCTAGATTAGAGGGTTTCAGCTACAGGGAGAGGTTGGTCTGTCTTGGACTGTTTTCTCTGGAATGTCAGAGGTTAAGGGAGACTTGACAGGAGTACATAAAATGATGAGAGGCATAGATAGGGTAGACGGTCAGAGACTTTATTGCCAGGGTGGACAAGTGCAACACTAGAGGGCATGGCTACAAGGTGAGGGGGAAATTTAATGGAGATGTGTGGGGTAAGTTTTTTTACACAGTGAGTTGTGGGGTCTGGAACATGCTGCCAGGGGTGGTGATGGAGGCAAATACGAGAGTGACATTTGGGAGGCTTTTGGATAGGCATATAGATGTGCAGGGAACGGAGGGATACGGACCATGTACAGGCAAATGAGATCAGTTTAAAGAGGCATCATGTTCAGCATGGATATTGTGGGCATGTACATGGATAGGAAAGGATGTGAAAGTTATGAGCCAAGTGAACAGGGTTCGATCCTGACCTCGTTATTGTGAGTAATGCTTGAATGATGATATCTTTGTTTTGCAGGGACAGAGTCGCACCCGTTATTTATCAGCAGATCCACTGCCTGTCCTACCTATGGCAAACCTTTTGTCTCAAAAGGAACAATACGTGCAAGTTGCCCGCTATGCTGACTATAGCAATGGAAATTAACTGCGCCGAACTCTCCAACAATGGATTGAAGGTTTGTTTCAACAATGACGATCGTAATGTGGGTGTATCATAGGGCAGAGAACGGTACAGCACAGAAACAGGCCCTTCGGCCCACCATGTCCGTGCCAAACAAGAGTAAGACACCAAGTATCATCAAGTCATAGTCATACAGTGTGGAAACAGGCCCTTCGGCCCAACTTGCCCACACCGACCAACATGTCCCATCTACACTAGTCCAACCTGCCTTTATTTGGTTCATATCCCTCTAAACCTGCCCTATCTGTATCTATAGCTATCCTATCCATAATATGAATAATATCTAATACCTAAACCTATATATCTATAATATCCTATCCATAACCTCATCCATAATAAGAGGAATTTCATTAGTCAGGGAGTGACGAATCTGTGGAATCCATTACAGACGGCTGTGTAGGCAAATCAATGGGTATTTTTAAAGTGAAGATTGACATGTTCTTGATTAGTAAGGGTGTCAGGGGTTATGGAGAGAAAGTAGGACAATAGTGTTGAGAGGGAAAGATAGATCAACCATGACTGAATGGCGGAGTAGACTCGAAGGGCCGAATGGCCTAATTCTGATCCTACGACTTGTGTACATGGACAAACAAAATGCCAAGTTAAATTAAGCTTCTCCATACTCCTCCATTCCCTGCATATCCATGTGTCCATCAAGAAGCCTCTTAATCGCCACTGTCTTCACCACCAGCCACGGCAGCGCGTTCCAAGCTCCCTCCACCCTCTCGTTCCCCTCACATTTCCGTTAAACTTTGCCCCTCTCACCTTAAAGTAATGCCTAGTTTTTGCCATTTCCACCCTGAGGAAAAGGTTCTGACTGTTTGCCCTATCTACGTCTTTCATACTTTTATATAGTTCAATCAGGTCCCCCCTCAACAGCCAATATTCCAGTTCTCCTTCTCCATTTAGATTAGGTTTAAAACCCAGATAAAGGTGTCGTACATTCTTACTGTATTTATAGTCACAGAATCATAGGTAGGGTACAAAGGGATTTCAGTATTAGAATCATATGGCACCAAAACAAAATGTTCTGGCCAACTTGTCCATGCCGACCATGATACTCCATCTAAGCTCGTCCCATTTGCCCACATTTAGCCCATATCCCTCCCATCCTTTCCTATCCTTGTACCTGTCCAAGTGTCTTCTACTGTACCTAGAGTTTAGTTTAGTTTTGAGATACAGTGTAGAAACAGGCCCTTTGGCCTACCCAGTCCACACGGACCAATCACCCCGTACACTAGTTCTATCCTAAACACAAAGGAAAATTTACAGAAGCCAATTAACCTACAAACCTGCATGTCTTTGGAGTATGGGAGGAAACCGGAGCATCTGGAGAAAACCCACACGGTCACAGAGAGAACATACAAACACCCGTAGTCAGGATCGAACCCGGGTCTTTGGTGCTGTGAGGCAGCAGCTTTACCACACTGTTCATTGTTATATATATATTCTATAGTATATTATATATTATTTCATGTATTTTATATATATAGTAGGTCTGACTAGTATGTTTGCAGATGACGAAGAAATCGGAGGTGATGTGGATAGCGTAGGCTGGTTGAAGTTGGAGGTGAAAAATGCACCGGAGATCAGAAACAGTGACAATGTTTATTAAAGTGCAGAGCAATGATTTTCCAAACATGGTCACAAGAAATAAAACCAGTGGGCCTCTTTAATGGATCGCTTCCACCTGCGGATCAGGCCCTGGCAGTTGTCCTTTATTTATCTGCTCTAAATAACGCTGACGGAAATGTTTTAAGGGATGTAAATGTCGGGACATCTGGTAGCAGATGCCATCCATCTACTTAGCATGTGTGAGCTTATGAAGGTGGTGCCAAGGAATTGGTGCATCTGATCTCAATCCAGCAATGCCCTTGAAACATCAGAAGTGGGCATAATCCTGGTGGAAATTCTCCCCATTCTAACTTTGACTCTCAAAACTCAGTTACCCGCAGATCTGTGTCTTGCCACAACACACGGTGATTTCCAGCGAACCTTTATAATTGTGACGTTAACATGACGAATACACAAGATAGATCTTAAAGTTCACTCTTCAACTTGTGCTTCTAATGATTTCATTATTTAAACAGAGCGGAATTTAGACTCGAGACACAATCGTCCAAAAATCCAGTATTTTAAAACTGGTATTTTCTCACTTCTACTAAAACCCACATTTGCATTCTGTGAACATGAAATCTGCCAATATGTTCAATCCACAGCTGTTTAAACGTAGACGAGGGTTTGGAAGGTATTCCATAATTTATTTAAGAGTTAAGATTGAATTTAGCATAAGAGATTTTGCATGTGTCCAATGGATTCGTTTTTTCATACTTGTTCTTACCTAAGGCCATAGAGTCATGCAGCACAGAAACAGGCCATTCAGCCCAACGACAATAGCGACCAACATGGTCCATTTAAGCTAGACCCATTTGCTGTGTTTGGCCCACATCCCTTTAAACCTTCCCATCCATGTTCCTGTCCAAATTCCTTTTAACAGCTGTTATGCTACCTGTGTCAACTGTCTCCTCCAGCAGCTTGTTTCATCCACCAGCCTCTGTGTGAAAAAGTTGCCCCTCAGGTTCCTATTACATTTTTCCCCTCACCTTAAACCTATGTCCAGTTTGTCTATATTCCCCAACTCTAGGTAAAAGATTCTGTGCATTTACCCTGTGCATTTACCCTATCTATCCCCCTCATGATTTTATACTCGTCTATAAGATCACCCCTCAGTCTCCTGCACTCCAAGGAATAAAGTCCTAGGCTGCTCAACATCTCCCTATAGCTCAGCCACTCGGGTTCTTGTAAATATTCTCTGCACTCTTTCCAGCTTAAAAGCCCTGTCCCACGATACGAGTTCATTCCAAGAGCTCTCCTGAGTTTGCCCTGATTCAAACTCGGAGATTTACGGTAATGGCCGCTCGTTGGTACTTGGGGCTCTCGTGGACATTTTTCATCATGTTGAAAAATCTTCATGAGTCTTCCCGTGCTTACCTGCCGATAGCGAGTCTTCCCGAGTACCTGCCGTTAGCGCTAAGAGACGTCCCCGAGCTCCGACGTACCCTGGCATTTTCCATGAAAATGTATTTACTATTTGTTATGATCATAAACAATAAGAATAATTCAACTGAGTAGAAACTTCAACCCCACTTTTCTGAATAATTGTGGTTATTCTGTACTCCACAGATAATAGCTGCTTACATAGATGCCTTCCGCTGCTATCAATTCATGGGTTTCAGAGATAGGAGCATGAGAATGGAAATGTTAGTTCTGCAGAAGTGTTTGGCTCTGAACAAGAATCAGGATGGAATGCAAATGATTGGCCGTTTAGTATGCGCCCTTTCTGAAATAAAACTCTGTGGTGGACAGCTTGCTGAATGCATTGAATACGGTATGTTATAGTTTAGTTTAGTTTAGAGATACAGCATGGAAACAGGCTCACCGAGTCTGTGCCGACCAGTGATCACCCTGTACACTAACACTGTCCTACACACTGGACGCAATTTACAATTTTACCAAGGCCAATTAACCTACAAACCCGCTTGTCTTTGGAGCATGGGAAAAAACCAGAGCACCCGGAGAAAACCCTTCTAGTCACAGGGAGAACGTTCAAGCTCCATACAAAGAGCACCCATAGACAGGATTGAGCCTGGGCCTCTGGCGCTGTAAGGCAGCAACTCTACCATTGCACCACTGTGCCATCCCACTTGTCCATGTGCTTCAGGATGCTGCCTGACCTGCTGGGCTACTCTACTCTGGGACAAACAAATTGACCGACTTCCCTATCTATGCCTCTTATAATTTTAGATACATCTATCAGATCTCCCCTCAACCTCTGACTTTCCAGAGAAAACAATCCAGGTTCAGCTCACCTCTCCGTATAGCTAATACCCTCTTAATTCAGGTCTTTCCTGGGAAACCAGCATCTGCAGTTCCTTATTTCTAAATGCACATGTCCAAATGCTTTTTAAATGTTGTTAAAGTACCTGCCTCAACTACCCCCTCCGGCAGCTCATTCCATATACCCACTACCGTCTATGTGAAAAAGTTACCCCTCAGGTTCTTATTAAAACACTGATGCAATCATATTGCTACACTCCTCATGTACATTTCCTGTAACGCTAACATATTTCTTTGGACTTTTAAGGACGCCAGGCACATAAAATTGCTGGACTGATAAATAAGCCCAATATGGATGTTTACATCATTCCTATTCTGACCAAAGCCTTGCTTCTGACAGGCCGGTAAGTGTATCGTTCATATATTTTTAAAATCATTGCATGCCCAAAGAGATGAAGGATAATCATTCAAAATAAACAAACATCATTGTACCAGTTCCAATTTAGAGAGTCTTGGGGTCATACAGCACGGAAACAAGCCCTTCGACCCAACTTGCCCGTGTCAACCAACACGCTCAACCTACATGAGTCCCACCAGCCCATATTTCTCTAAACCCGTCCTAGCAATGTACCAGTCCACATGCCTTGTTACATGCTGTTATAGTTCCTCAACTACCTTCTCTGGCATATTACATATACCCACCGCCCTCTGTGTGCAAAGTTACCCCTCAGGTTCTTATCTTCTCCCTCTCACCTTAATGTCCTCTGGTTCTTGATTCCCCTACTCTGGGTAAAAGACTGCGCATTCACCCGATCTATTCTGCTCATTCCCCAATTTATTTTTTTGTATTCATTTCTCATTGCCAACAAGGCCAGGATATCCAAAACTGCCGTCGTGACATCACCCGCCTCAACTTCTCCACTCCCCCGTCTCACTCCAACTTCTCCACTCCCCTGTCTTACCCCTGGACCATGACCCCACTGTCGAGCACCAGGCCACCATCTCTAACACCATCACCGACTTCATCAACTCCGGCTCCCTGCCCTCCCGAGCCTCCAACCCGATTTTACCTTCTCCCCAAAATTCACAAACCTGACAGTCCTGCTAGATCCATTGTCTCTGCCAGGTTCTGCCCCACCGAACTCATTTCCACATACCTTGACTCCATCCTATCCCCCTTGGTTAAATCCCTCCCCACCTATGTTCAAAACACCTCAGACATTCTCCGTCGTCTCCGCGCATTCCATTCTCCAGGCCCCCATCCTCTCATCTTCACCATGGATGTCCAGTCACTTTACACCTCCATCCCCCACCAAGATGGTCTTGAAGCCCTCCGGTTCTTTCTCGACCGAGGATCAACCTATGCCCAACCACTGATACTCTCCTCCGCCTAGCGTAGTTTGTCCTTACCCTCAATAACTTCTCATTTGACTCCTCCCATTTTCTCCAAATACAAGGCGTAGCTATGGGCACACACATGGGCCCCAGCTATGCCTGCCTCTTTGTCGGGTACGTCGAACAATCCTTGTTCACGGCATACCAGGGCCCCATCCCCGACCTCTACCTCCTCCCACCCTGCTCCCTGTAAGGACTCCATCCCCTATTCCCAATTTCTCTGTCTACGCTGTATCTGCTCCCAGGATGAGGTGCTCCACACCAGGGCATCACAAATGTCCTCATTCTTCAGGGAATGGGGATTCCCCTCCCCCATTGTAGATGAAGTTCGCACCAGGGTCTCCTCCATACCCCATATCACTGCCCTCTCTTCCCATCCCCCTACTCGCAACAAAGGCAGAGTCCGCCTGGTCCTCACCTTTCACCCCACCTGCCGGCACATACAACACATAGTCCTCCGCCAGTTTCGCCATCTCCAATGTGACCCCACCACTCGCCACGTCTTATCCATCTCCTCCCCTGTCTGCCTTTCGCAAAGACCGCTCCCTCCGCAACTCCCTTGTCAATTCTTCCATTCCTTCCCGCTCCACCCCTTCCCTGGGCACTTTCCCTTGCAACCACAAGAGATGCTACACTTGGCGCGTTACCTCCCCCCTCCACTCCATTCAAGGACCCAAGCAGTCCTTCCAGGTCCAACAGAAGTTCACCTGCACCTCCTCCAACCTCATCTATTGCATCCGCTGCTCTAGATGCCAACTGATCTATATTGGTGAGACCAAGCAGAGGCTTGGCGATCGTTTCGCCGAACACCTCCGCTCGGTCCGCAATAACCAACCCGACGTCCCGGTGGCTCAGCACTTCAACTCCCCCTCCCATTCTGTATCCGACCTCTCTGTCCTGGGCCTCCTCCACGGCCAGAGTGAGCAACAACGCAAGTTGGAGGAACAGCACCTCATATTCCGCTTGGGGAGTCTGCATCCTCTTGGTATGAACATCGAATTCTCTCAATTCTGTTAACCCTTGCTGTCTCCTCCCCTTCCTACCTCTCCCTCAGCCCTCGGGCTCCTCCTCCTCCTTTTTCCTTTCTTCCCCCTATCCGCCATCAGCCTGAAGAAGGGTTTCGGCCCGAAACCTTGGCTATCTCCCTCGCTCCATAGATGCTGCTGCACCCGCTGAGTTTCTCCAGCATTTTGTGTACCCAGGATATCTCAAACTTTGTGAGAAGTTGATGCTGAATCACATTCATGAATCCAGACAGTCTTTTTAATGAATGTTAGCTACAAAGTTCCAGGATTTTAATTCAATGGCAATGAAGGAACTACGCTAGTTTTCCAAGTGTCACACAGCATGGAAACTTGCCCTTTGTCCAAACTCATCCATGCCGACCAAGATGCCCCATCTAAGCTAGACCCACCTGCCCGTGTTTCTCCTTACCGTACAAAAGTTGTTCATACCAGTTTGGCAAAAGAATAAATCGGGGAAGGTGGTGCATCCATGGATAACAAGGGAAATCAGGGATAGTATAAAAACAAAAGATGAGGCATACAAATTTGCCAGAAAAAGCAGCCTACCGGAGGACTGGGAGAAATTCAGAATCCAGCAGAGGAGGACAAAGGGCTTAATTAGGAAAGGGAAAATAGATTATGAAAGGAAACTGGCAGGGAACATAAAAACTGACTGCAAAAGTTTTTATAGATATGTAAAGAGAAAGAGACTAGTTAAAACAAATGTTGGTCCCTTGCAGTCAGAAACAGGTGAATTGATCATGGGGAACAAGGACATGGCAGACCAATTGAATAACTACTTTGGTTCTGTCTTCACTAAGGAAGACATAAATAATCTGCCGGAAATAGCAGTGGAACGGGGGTCAAATAAGATGGAGGAACTGAGTGAAATCCAGGTTAGCCGGGAGGTGGTGTTGGGTAAATTGAACGGATTGAAGGCCGATAAATCCCCAGGGCCAGATAGTCTGCATCCCAGAGTACTCAAGGAGGTAGCCACAGAAATAGTGGATGCATTAGTGATAATTTTTCAAAATTCCTTAGATTCTGGAGTAGTTCCTGAGGATTGGAGGGTAGCTAATGTAACCCCACTTTTTAAAAAAGGAGGGAGAGAGAAAGCGGGGAATTACAGACCAGTTAGTCTAACATCGGTAGTGGGGAAACTGCTAGAGTCAGTTATTAAAGATGGGATAGCAGCGCATTTGGAAAGTGGTGAAATCATTGGACAAAGTCAGCATGGATTTACGAAAGGTAAATCATGTCTGACAAATCTGATAGAATTTTTCGAGGATGTAACTAGTAGAGTGGATAAGGGAGAACCAGTGGATGTGTTATATCTAGACTTTCAGAAGGCTTTCGACAAGGTCCCGCATAAGAGATTAGCATACAAACTTAAAGCACACGGTATTGGGGGTTCAGTATTGATGTGGATAGAGAACTGGCTAGCAGACAGGAGGCAAAGGGTAGGAGTAAACGGGTCCTTTTCAGAATGGCAGGCAGTGACTAGTGGGGTGCCGCAAGGCTCAGTGCTGGGACCCCAGCTATTTACAATATATATTAATGATTTGGACGAGGGAATTCAATGCAACATCTCCAAATTTGCAGATGATACCAAGCTGGGGGGTATAGTTAGGGGTGAGGAGGATGCTTGGAGGCTGCAGGGTGATTTGGATAGGCTGAGTGAATGGGCAGATGCATGGCAGATGCAGTACAATGTGGATAAATGTGAGGTTATCCACTTTGGTGGCAAAAACATGAGGGTAGACTATTATCTGAATGGTGGCAGATTAGGTAAGGGGGAGATGCAACGAGACCTGGGTGTCATGGTACACCAGTCATTGAAAGTAGGCATGCAGGTGCAGCAGGCAGTGAAGAAAGCAAATGGTATGTTAGCATTCATAGCGAAAGGATTTGAGTATAGGAGCAGGGAGGTTCTACTGCAGTTGTACAGGGTTTTGGTGAGGCCACACCTGGAGTACTGCGTACAGTTTTGGTCTCCAAATCTGAGGAAAGACATCCTTGCCATAGAGGGGGTACAGAGAAGATTCACCAGACTGATTCCTGGGATGTCAGGACTTTCATATGAGGAAAGATTGGATAGACTCGGTTTGTACTCGATGGAATTTAGAAGATTGAGGGGGGATCTTATAGAAACCTACAAAATTCTTAAGGGGTTGGACAAGCTAGATGCTGGAAGATTGTTCCCGATGTTGGGGGAGTCCAGAACAAGGGGTCACAGTCTAAGGATAAGGGGGAATTCCTTTAGGACCGAAATGAGGAAAACATTCTTTACACAGAGAGTGGTGAGTCTCTGGAATTCTCTGCCACAGAAGGTAGTTGAGGCCAGTTCATTGGCTATATTTAAGAGGGCATTAGATGTGGCACTTGTGGCTAAAGGGATCAGGGGGTATGGAGAGAAGGCAGGTACGGGATACTGAGTTGGATGATCAGCCATGATCACATTGAATGGCGGTGCAGGCTCGAAGGGCCGAATGGCCTACTCCTGCACCTAGTTTCTATGTTTCTATGTTTCTATGTTTCTCCTAGACCCACCTGCCCGTGTTTCTCCTTAAACCTTTACCACCCATGTACCTGTCCGAATGTCTTTTAAATGGGTTGTACATGGCCTGTGGTAGAGCTGCTGTCTTTTGAACCTGTCCCACATAGATTACTTTTTAGGCAACTGCATCATTCTGGGAACTAGTTGCGGCCTTATTATGGTCGCCGCAAATTTTTCAACATGTTGAAAAATTAGCGGCGACTAGATTGAAGCCGCCATGGAGAGTAGCGAGAATTCTCATGCCGTAGGCGCGTCGCCAGGAGGTCGAAGGTTCTCGTAGGTTCTTGTAGATTGTAGCCGGTGCTGAATTTCATTGGCTCATTGGGTAAAAAAAACGTAAGCAGTAGTTTTCAGGACCAAAGATAACCAACCGGTAATGTTAATGTCAACTTATTGTGCGCACCGAGCGAAAATATATATAGGTCTGCTCTTGTGGACTTAAGTAACTGTTTTTATTGAAGCAGGCCTCAAAACGGATACTTCACTATATAGGTCTTTACAGCATATAGACAGGCACTTTGCCCACTGAATCCATGATGACTATCGATCACCCATTCACACTAGTTATCCCACTACAACTAGAGGCAATTCACAGAGGTCAATTAACCTACAAACCCCCAACCACTACTCCATCCACCCGTATCCGTCCCTCCGGCTTTACTCCATTTCACTCCATCTTCTCCTTTCTCCGTATCTGACACCCTTTTGTCATAGAGTCATCGAGTGACAGTGTGGATACAGGCCCTTCGGCCCAATTCACCCACACCACCCAACAATGTCCCAATGACAGTAGTCCCACTTGCCTGTGCTTGGTCCATATCCCTCCAAACCTGTCTTATCCATGAACCTGTCTTAAATTATGGGATAGTTCTAGCCTTAACTACCACCTCTGGCAGCTTGTTCCATACACACACCAACCCTTGTGTGAAAAAGTTACCCATCGGATTCCTATTAAATCTTTTCCCCTTCACCTTGAACACATGTCCTCTGGAGCTCGATTCCCATACTCCGGATAAAAGACTATCCGATCTATTCCTCTCATGATTTTATATACCTCTATAAGATCTCCCCTCATCCTCCTGTGCTCCATGGAATGGATACCCAGCCTACTCAATCTCTCCATATAGCTCACACCCTCTAGGCCTGTCAACATCTTCATAAATCTTTTCTGAACCTTTTCAAGCTTTCCTATAACATGGTGCCCAGAACCAAACACAATAGTTTTCACTTTTCTCCTTTTCACTTCCAGCCTTTGTCACTTACTCTATTCATCTGTCAATCACTCCCTCACCTGCATGCGCCTATCACTTAACAGGCTTTATACCATCCCGAAATCTCTTTATCAGCTTTCTTCCTCCCATTGCATCTGTCTGAAGAAGAGTCCCGACCCAAAACATCATCTGTCCATTCCTTTCACAAGTGCTGCCTGACCCACTGAGTTCCTCCAGCACTTTGTGCTTTAAGCAACTGTAAGGATAGCAGAACATAGATAAGCCATTTGAAATGAAGGTACTTGAGATTCTGACCAAGCAAAAAAGAACACAAAGCAAGAAATCTGATTGGCAACTTTAGTAATTCACTGATTACATCTCAACATATTATTCTGGCCATGTCTCTCAAGAAGGATGTAAAGGGCTTGGAAAGAGTGCACAGCAGATTTACCACTCTTATCCTGGGAACAAGGGGATTTAGTTATGTGGAGAGGCTTGAGAAAGATGTATTCAAAATTATGTATAGTTTTGATATTCAGTGAGAATTAGTCAAGTCAAAAGAGTTTATTGTCATGTGTCCCTGACAGGACAATGAAAATCTTTCTTTGCATAGCACAACAGAACATAGAAGGCATTGACTACAATTCTATACATAAATACACCCATGACTTAATAAATTAATAAAGTGCAAATAACAGATGGAGGGATATTAATGTTCAGAGTTCCGAGCCAGGTTTAATAGCCTGATGGCTGTGGGGAAGTAGCTATTTCTAAACCGGGTTGTTGCAGTCTTCAGGCTCCTGTACCTTCTACCCGAAGGTAGCAGGGAGATGAGTGTGTGGCTAGGGTGGTGTGGGTCCTTGATGATGCTGCCAGCCTTTTTGAGGCAGCGACTGTGATAAATCCCCTCGATGGAAGGAAGGTCAGAGCCGATGATGGACTGGGCAGTGTTTACTACTTTTTGGAGTCTTTTCCTCTCCAGGGCGCTCAAGTTGCCGAACCAAGCCACGATGCAGCCGGTCAGCAAGCTCTCTACTGTACACTTGTAGAAGTTAGAGAGAGTCCTCCTTGACAGACCAACTCTCCGTAATCTTCTCAGGAAGTAGAGGCGCTGATGAGCTTTCTTAATAATTGTGTTCTCAGACCAGGAAAGATCTTCACAGATGTGCACGCCCAGGAATTTGAAGCTCTTGACCCTTTCAACCATCGACCCATTGATATAAGCAGGACTGTGGGTCCCCATCCTACTCCTTCCAAAGTCAACAATCAGTTCCTTGGTTTTGCTGGTGTTGAGGGCCAGGTTGTTTCGCTGGCACCATATGGACAGTCGCTCGATCTCTCTTCTATACTCGGACTCATCCCCATCAGTGATACGTCCCACAACAGTGGTGTCGTCAGCGAACATGATGATGGAGTTCGCGCTATGACCGGCTATGCAGTCATGAGTATAGAGTGAGTACAGCAGGGGGCTGAGCACGCAGCCCTGAGGTGCTCCTGTGCTGATTGTTATCGAGTCTGACACATTTCCACCAATACGAACAGACTGTGGTCTGTGGATGAGGAAGTCGAGGATCCAATTGCAGAGGGATGCGCAAAGACCCAGTTCTGCGAGTTTGGTAACCAGCTTGTGGTTATGATTGTGTTAAATGCCGAGCTGTAGTCAATAAATAGCAGCCTGACATATGAGTTTTTGTTGTCCAAGTGGTCCAGAGCGGAGTGGAGGGCCAGCGAGATCGCGTCCACCATTGATCTGTTGTGGCGGTAAGCGAACTGCAGTGGGTCCAGGTTTTTGTCGAGGTAGGAGTTGATTTGCGCCATGATCAACCTCTCGAAGCACTTCATCACCACAGGCGTTAGTGCCACAGGTCGATAGTCATTGAGGCATGTCACCTTGCTCTTCTTGGGCACCGGTATTAATGATGCCCTTTTGAAGCTGGTGGGAACCTCAGACCTCAGAAGTGACAGGTTGAAAATGTCCGTAAAAACTCCAGCCAGTTGGTCCGCACAGGTTTACTGGAATTAGTAGTTACTAGACCAACTGGGACCCGTTGGGTCCCTGTCACACGGGAGGAGGTCCCCCAATGCAACCTGTTCCTCAACGCAATATTGCGCCATTAACCCGTAGCCCCTACTGGAGGTGTGGTCCCCCAACTCAACCCGTTGCCGAACGTAAGATTCCACCACTACCCTGCCTCCCCCAGCATTGGACTTAAAAAAAATTGCAATTGCACTTACCCAATTGCAATACCAATTCACCCTCCCCCTCCTGTCCTGCCAGGAGCTGGGGTAAGTGTTGTATGATGGCAACATTGTTGCAAATGTCAGGTGGAGGACTGTGATATCCCATTCAGGTGAAAAGTTGGTGGAATACAGTGTACCTGTATTGCAGCTTTGTATCGAAGTTTGTTGTAAGCTGGCAGGAAGGATTGTAAAAATGTTGTTAAAGTTGGCTTTTTTAAACCTTGAAATATCAATAACGTGAAATATAACATCAAATGTGAAGAAACTTGATCCGATCAACCACAGGAAAAAGCTGAGTAAGATTCTGCAAACATTTTCGCGCTCCTGTGTACCGTTTTGGCGTAGCTCCTGAGATCACAGACAGACAAACAAGTTGAGACTTTTAATAGTATATAGATAGGACGTACATTTAAATTAATTTACAAAAACAAATCTAGATGCTAATAAGGAGATATATTTCTTATGCTGAATTGAGAGATTGTTTAGTTTAGTTTAGAGATACAGCATGGAAACAGCGTGGAGTCCATGCCGACCAGCCGTGTGGGATACACTAGTTCTATCCAACACATTAAGAAGAGTTTTACAAATACCAATTAGCCTGCAATCCCATATGCCTTTGGAACATGGGAGGAAACCGGAGCAACTGGAGAAAATCCTTGAGGTGAATGTGCAAATTCCATACAGACAGCACCCATAGTTAGGATCCAACCTGGGTTATTGAGTCATAGAGCCATAGATTCATACAGCATGGAAACAGGCCTTTCAGCCCAACTTGCCCATACAGACCAACAAGTCCTATCTACACTAGTCCCACTTGCCAGCGTTTGGCCCATATTCCTCTAAACATGTCCTATCCATGTACCTGTCTAAATGTTTCAAACATAGCAAAAGTACCTGCCTCAATTATGTCGTCCAGATTTTTGTTCCACACACCCACCAATGTGAAAAAGTTACCCCTCAGGTCCCTACTAAATCTTTCACCATTCACCTTAAACCTAGGTCCTCTGGTTTTCGATTCCCCTACTCTGGACAGGAGGCTCTGTGCGCCTACCCAATCTATTCCTCTCATGGTCACTGTAAGGCAGCAGCTCTACCGCTGCACCACTGTGCCTCCCATTGATCTGGCATTCATGACTTTTAAAAGATGGTGCTGGTAGATTCAATGGTAACTTCCAAAAGGAATTGGGTCTCTGTTTGATATGGAGAAAATTGGAAAAGAGTGGAAGTTATGAGATAGCTCTGAAAGTTACAGCACAGCGATGACAACGTTCTTTGCTATAGAATACTGTAATCAGAAATCTAATCATATCCATATATGGGCAGCAGATAATGTACAGGGCTCTTTCTTGTGACAATAATTTAGCAAAGAATAATACATCATTATATAATAAGACGTTCTTTGGTTTGTAGACTCTCAGACTATGTTGAACTCATGGCATTTTTGAAAGACTTCGCAGTTTCACGACACAATGTGCTGGGACAAGCTTCATTCTATGCAGCTTGCCTGGATTTTTCACTCCAGCAAGGTAAGTATCCTACCATTGGTAACTTTTAAAATATTTATATTCATCTGCATAATGTCAGACTGACGTTTTGTGACTCTGCTATCAAATTCCAATGAACAAAACAAAATAAATTAAATTGTAATGACAAGGAATTGCAGATGCTGGCATACACAAAAGTTTAGTTTAGAGATACAGCTTGGAAACAGGCCCTTCACTCCACCGAGTCTGCGCCGACCAACAATCACCTGTGCCCTAGTTCTGTCCTACATACAAGGCACAATTTACAGAAGCCAATTAACCTACAAACCTGTGCGTCTTTGGAGTGTGGGAGGAGACCGGTGCACCCATCGTAGTAGCAGGGAGAACGTTCAAACTCCATACAGACTGCACTTGTAGTCAGGATTGAACCCGGATCTCTCGCGCAGTAAGGCAGCAACTGTACTGCTGTGCCACTGTGCCACCCGAAAGACAGACACAAAATGCTGGAGTAAATGCAATGGAGACGTTTCAGGTTGGGACTCTGCTTCAGACTAATTACAGGAGGGAGAGTGGGGGAAAAAAAACCAGGACAAATCAGGGCATGCACCAGATGACCTCAGGCAAGGAGGTTGATAGGGACAGTGTGAGCCCGGGAGGAATACTTCATTGCCAACTGTGGAACTGGTTAACAAACGTTTAGCGTGGGAAGCGGGAGGGACGTGTTTGTAGAAATTACACAAAATTGGAGAATTAAATGTTAGGTTGTAAGCTGCCCAAGCGAAATATGAGGTGCTGTTCCTCCAGTTTGCGTGTGGCCTCACTCTGACAGTGGAGGATGCCCGGGACAAAAAGGTCAGTTTGGGAATGGGAAGGGGAGTTGAAATGGTATCAACAGGGAGATCTAGTAGGCCTTTGAATTAAATGTGTCACCAAAATCTCCATTAGTAAATTATTACTATGAAGACAATAATTTAGTTCATGTCATTAAGCCAAAACCGAAGTGCTGGAGGAACTCAGTGGGTCAGCAAACTTAACAAAGTCAGCTCGGAAGTCAGCTATGGGAAAGGATCTGCCGGCTCCAGCCAGGCCAGAGTTCCAGAGTCCCGGCCGCAGGTGGCAAATTCGACCCGCCGATCGGCCGAGGAAGTCCCAATGAGGTCGGGATCGGCCGCCTCACCCGGCCTAGGTGCCACATTTTCAGGGGGGCTTCAAGTGCACTCTTGTCATTTTGTGCGTATTAAAGGGAGTGCCGGACCACCAGTTGCCGGAAAATTGTGGGTGGAGGAGAGGGGGACCTGTAACAATAGGACACAGTTATTATGCCTTGAACATTTTCAAGAATTTATCATAATATTGGTCCAGATTTGTGACATTCAAAATTAAAAACTATGCCTTTATTCAAATTGTTCAATTCTTAAACATTAAAAAGCTTAATAGTTAAAACAATAATCACATAATTAACAACATTTAAACCAATAACAAGTATGGGTAAGCAGGAGGCACAAGAAACTGTAGATACTGGTTTACAAAAAAAAAGACAAACTACTGGAGTAACACAGCGAGTCAGGCAGCATCTCTTGAGAACATGGATAGATGGCATTTCGGGTCATGTTCATGAAGCATAACAGCAGAATTAGGCCATTCGGCCCAGTGAGTCTGTACAGGGAATGAACAGGTGATGATCAGGTGACAGATCAGATAAACCATATAAAGATACAACTTGAGTACAATAGGTAGAGCAAGGGAAGTTACCGAGTGCAGAATATAATTCTCAGCATTGTAGACGCACCAGTTCCAGAGACAAAGTCCAATGTCTGCAATGGGGTAAGGTGAATCAGAGAGCATAATAGCTTATGGAAGGACCATTCAAAAGTCTGATAACAGAGGGGAAAAAGCTGTTCCTGAGTTTGGTGGTGCACATTTTCAAGTGTCTGTACCTTCTACCGTTCGGGAACGGGTAGCAGAAGGAATGACAGGGGTGGGACAGGTCTTTGATTATGTTGGCTGCTTTTCCAAGGCAGCACGGCGTGTAGATTAGTAAGGGCGTTAAAGAATGGGGACAAGAGTGAGAAATGGATCAGCCATGATTGAATGACGGAGAAAGCTTTACGGGCCGAATGGCTGAATGCTGCTCCTATGCCTTACAATCTTATGATCTTAAATGCTGGAAGCCTGGTCTGTGTGACGGATTGAGCTGCATCTATAACGCTGCTAATTCACAAACCAACCTCTCATCTCTGCCTCGGCAAGGCCACCAGCACATTCAAGGACCAGTCTCATGCCGGTCATGCCCTCTTCCCACCTCAGGAGGTGCAGGAGTGTGAAGATTTACACCTCCAGATTTAGGGACAGTTTCTTCCCAGCTGTTATCAGGCAACTGAATGGTCTTCTCATCAGCTAGAGAGTGGTCATGACCTCCCATCTACCTCATTGGAGACCATTGAGCTATCTTTAATCAGTCTTTATCTTGCAATAAATGTTGTTCCTCTTCATCTTTGCACTGTGGACAGCTTGTTTGTAATTATGTGTTGTCTTCCCATTTACTGGACAGCAAGAGCTTTCCACAGTACCCTGGTACACGTGACATTAATAAACTAAACTAAATTAAAACTGTACATCATTTAAAAAAACAGCACATTTTCTGAAGTTTATGTCAAGCACATGCACAGTTTTGCTCTCAATGTTATGAATGTATGACTGATCCAGGAAGACATTGAAATCACACTGCGATTCTTTTGTTTATAGGTTTAGCACTAAGACCGTTTGAAGAATGTCTTCTTTTTGTTAATGGAATCATTGATGATCCCTTAATAAAGTCGGAAAAAAATATAATGCTGGCTCTCCATTCATCAGTGGCCCTCTGGTAAATACATATTTATCGCTAATAGATAAAACTAAAGGCAGTAGGACAGGACTTTTCATGATCTTGAAACAATGTCCATGCTGAACATGATTCTAAGTTAATCTAATCACCTGTCTACATGATTCATATCTGTCCATTCCTTGCAAATCCATGTGCCTATCCAACAGCCTCTTAAAAGCCACCATTGTGTCCGCTTCCACTAGAACCTCTTTAGTCTCCTGAAGAAGTAGAGGCGTTGGTCGTAGTTTCAACGTAGTTGGTCTAGAGCAGATTGTTGGTGATATTTATGCTGGAACTTGAAGCTCTCGACCATTTCTACTTCGGCATCTTCTTCTTCTGTCGAATGTCTTTTAGACCTGCAGCTCAGTTGAGGCGAAGCGAGCCAGGCCAACGTGTCATCATCCAGGTCAATCACACCTCGTTCACCATTCGGTGGCCGGTGTTTGGGGCAACTGGTGACTATGTGCTCCACTGTCTGTGTTGGGTCCCCACACTCACAGGAGGCACTGTCCGCGAGGCCCCACCTCTTCATCGCTACTCCATAGTGTCCAATGCCTGTCCTCAAGTAGTTGAGGGTTGTCCACTACTTTCGGGGCAGGTCCTGGCCAGGTGATGTACTTGTGTAGCCTAGATGGTTCCGTTAACTTCCACTGGTCTCTCCATCTCGTCTTGACCCAGGCAGCCTTAGAAGCGTGACTTCACATTATAGACGCTGATTTGTGTCCTTCATCACACATCCTGAACGTGGAACATGGAACATAGAACAGCACAGGAACGGTCCCTTCGGCCCACATTGTCCCTGCTGAACATGATGCCAAGTTAAACTGATATCATCTGCCTGCACATGATCCACATCCCTCCATTCCCTGCACTTCCATCTGTTGATCCAAAAGCCTCTTAAACGCCACTTTCATATCTGCCTCCACCACTACCCCTGGCAGCACACTCCAGACCTCCACTAGTCTCTGTGCAAAAAACCTTGCCCTGCACAACTCCTTTAAATGTTCCCCCTCTCACCAAATAGCTATGCCCTCTAGTGTTGGACATTTCTACCCTGTGAAAATATTTCCATCTACCCTATCTATGCTTTTTATGTTGTAAAACGTCTCCGACGTTCCAAAGAAATATAAATTCAATACCATCTTTGAATATCCTCTAAACAACAATCCAAGATTTTATTAATCTCAAAATACACTCTCTACTTACCCAAAATATTAAGCACCACTGTAACAATTGCTTCATTGTCATCTTTTGTAGCAAACTGAAATATCACCAGTTTTAAGACTTCAGAGATAAATTAAGTTTTATCTGGTTAAAAATTTAGTTTTTACATTTTCAATATACAGAATGGAAACAGACCTTTCGTCCCACCGAATTCACGCCAAGCATCGATCACCCATTCACACTAGTTTCTATGATATACTGTAGACACAAAGAACTGCAGAGGCAGGCTTACACAAAAGTGCACAAAGTGTTGGAATAACTCAGCAGGTCATGCAATATCTCTTGAGTCCATGGACAGGTGACATTTCGGGTCGAGACACTTTTTCAATCTGAAGGGTGTCAACCCAAAATGTCACCCATCTATGCTCTCTAGAGATGCTGCCTGACCTACTGAGTTACTCCAGCACTTTGCGTCCTTCTGTGTTATCTCACTTTCTCATCCACTCCCTACATACTAAGGGGGAATTTACAAAGGGCCAATTAACCTACAAACTCGCATGTGAGAGGAAACCGGGGCACCCGGAAGAAACCCACACGGTCAGAGCGAGAACGTGTAAATCACACATATACATCACCCGAGGTCAGGATTAAACCTGGGTCTCTGGCGGCAACTCAACCGCTGTGCCACCATGCAATTGTTTGATGTTTTTTAACTGCAATGTTTCCCGTTGCTAACATTAAGTCTTGGTTTCTACATAGGTTTCTAAGGTTATCACATTGGAGGAAGGCTATTCCGTCTTTTAAAAGCGCAAAAAAATTGGCAGCTCACACGAATGCTTCACTGATCTCCATGTACGGTTATTCCAAGTTTTTGGAATGTCAGATATTGGTGTTTAGAAAGGCATTGCTGGAAAGGCAAGAAACTGTCATGGAAGTTTACCAGCAAACTAAAGAGGTTCGTTTTTTATTCTTCAAGTCTTTGTTATTAAAATGGTATCACCTCTGCTACTTTACCAGAAAGCTGCCTGGATGAGAGGATATTAGCCAAAAGGAGAGGTAAAACAAATGTGGAATTTTTTTCTATGGAACGCCGGACGTTGCAAGGAGACCTGATAGAAGTATATAAAATTATGAGAGGCATAGATACGATAGACAGTCAGAATCCAGGATGAAAATGTCAAAGACTAAATGACATAGAATAAAGGGATAGAGGGGAAAGGTGTAAAGAGGATGTGCGGTACAAATTTATTTTTACACAGTGGTGGTTGCCTTGAACTTACTGCCAGGGGTGGTGGTGGTGGTGGTGGAGGCAGATACAATATGAGCATTTAGATACTTCTGGACAGGCACATGGATGTGGAGGTACTGGAGGGATGAGGATCAAGGGTGGGCACAGGAGATTAGCTTAACTTGCAGTCATATTCGGACGATGGGCTTGTTCCTGTGCTGTACTGTTCTACATTTATTTATATCCAGTTTTTAAATTTAGTTTAGTTGAGATATAGAGCGCGGAAACAGGCTCTTCAGCCCACTGGGTCCGCGTCGACCAGCCGTGCCGACTAGCGATCCCCGCATATTAACATTATCCTACACACACACACACACACACACTAGGGACAATTTTTACATTTACCAAGCTAATTTACCTACATACCCGCACGTCTTTGGAGCGTGGGAGGAAACTGAAGATCTCAGAGAAAACCCACGCAGGTCACACGGAGAATGTACAAACTCCGTACAGACAACACCCGTAGTCAGGATGGAACCCGGGTCACCGACGCTGCAAACGCTGTAAGGCAGCAACTCTACCGCTGCGCTTCCGTGCCGCCCTTTTGAAGTTGCCAGTAAAATCAATAAAGTAATTGCAGACAGAAGTTGCATGTTGTTCAGGCAAAACGTGATGGCAGGAAATTAAAGTTGGAAAGCATATTATTGAAACCTTTGTATTTTTAGTTTTACAAATAATTCTCTTCATAATAATCACGTGTTTAATTGTCATGGTTACCGAAAACAATCAATGACGTTCTCACTTGAGTGGCATGGTGGCACAGCTGTAGAGTTGCTGCCTTACAGTGCCAGACACCCAGGTTCAATCCTGACCACGGGTGCTGTCAGTACGGAGTTTGCACATTCTCCTGTGACCGGGTGAGTTTCCTCCGGATGCTCCGGTTTCCCCTCACATTCCAAAGAAGCGTGGGTTTGTAGCTTAATTGGACTCTGTAAACCCCCCCACCTCCCCAGTGTGCAGGGAGTGGATGAGAAAAAGGGGTATAATAGAACTAGTGTGAACAGGTGATAGATGGTCGCCACTGACTTGGTGGGCTGAAGTGCCTGTTTCCACGCTGTATCTCTAAACTATGGAAAATATTGAAATAATTAAATGGTGTCATTTTATTTTGAATTTGAATAGCACCTCCGTGACTTCAGACGACGGTGTGACACTTCACCAGTATTTTATCCACGGCTCTTGCATCTCAAAGCTTACTGCCGCATGTTGGCTGGACAGATAGGAACTGCAAGCCATTTGTTGGATCGTGCGTTGATTTTCAGCAAGTTGCACGGAAACATACTGGAGGAACAGTGGGTAAACGACAGCAAAGTAAGTGCCCGCATCTCTCCCTATAGTGTAAGGCCGGGATCGAGTGGATGTGGAGAGGATGTTTCCACTAGTGGAGTCCAGGACCAGAGGGTACAGCCTTAAGCCCCGTCCCACTTAGGAGACCTGAACGGAAACCTCTGGAGACTTTGCGCCCCACCCAAAGTTTCCATGCAGTACCCGGAGGTTCCCGGAGGTTTTTGTCAGTCTCCCGAATGGTCGAAAGTGGTTTCCATTTTAAAAATCAGTAATTTTTTAGTCGAAGCCATTTACGATGCTAGTTGCCGGAGGACACAAACCTCCGGGAACCGCACGGAAACCTTGGGTGGGGCGCAAAGTCTCCAGAGGTTTCTGTTCAGGTTTCCTAAGTGGGACAGGGGCATTAGAATAAAAGAATGTACCTTTAGAATGGAGATGAGGAGGAATTTCAGAGGGTGGTGAATCTGTGGTATTTATTGCCACAGACGGCTGTGGAGGCCAAATCAATGGGTATATTTAAGACGGAGACTGGCCGATTCTTGATTAGTAAAGGGCCTGTCCCACTTAGGCGACTCTTTAGGCGACTGTCAGGGACTAGTTTTAATGGAATTAACCTACAACACCTGGCAACAACCTACGATAGCACCTTCGACAACACCTATGTCAACCTACAACAGCAAAAATTGTCGCCACTATCGCCTAAATGTTTTCAATATGTTGAAAATTTTGCAGCAGTTGCCTGTAGTCGCACAAAAAATCGCCTAAGTGGGACAGGCCCATGAGGTGTTGGGTTATGAAGACAGGAAAATGGGATTGAGAGGGAAAGATAGATCTGCCATGATTGAATGGTGGAGTAGACTCGATGGGCCGAATGGCCTAATTCTGTTCCTATAACTTATAAATTATTGTCCTGGTTGCCAGCCATTTTAACTCAAAAACGTTGTCATAAATTGGAGCAGAATGGCTGCCAAAAATTGCAGGAGGATCTTGATTGGTTGGGCAGGTGGGCTAAGGAATGGTTAATGGAGTTAAATGCAGAGATGGGCAAGTTGGTCGGCATGAGCAAGTTGGTCCCGAAGGCCTGATTCCACGCTGTGTGACTCTATGACTCAAGACCTCTGGGATCAAGAACCTGAGGTCATAGGTTTATGCTGCGGGGTTAAAGGTTTAATGGGAACCTGAGGGCCAACTTTTTCACACAGAGGGTGGTGGGTATATGGAATAAGCTGCTGGAGGTGATAGTTAAGGCAGGTAATAGCATTTAAAAGACATTTGGACAGGTCCCATGGATAGGACAGGTTTAGAGGGCTAATGGGCCAAATGCAGGCAGGTGAGACCAGTGTAGATGGGGCATGTTAGTTGGTGTGGGCAAAGTGGGCTGAAAGGCCTACACTGTGTGATTGTATCCCGGTTGCTAACCAATTTAAGCTAAGGCTTCATGGATTTCCCTGTTGCCATCCATTTCATTTCGGAGCCACGTGAGTGACTTCGTGAAGAACCCGCCAGCACGCATGCGCGACATATCGTCGCAACGCATTGCTGCCGACGGCTGGCGGTGGAGCGCGGCTCCCCACCAGCCCTTCATAAGGAGCCACTAAGGTAAGTGAAACTAACGTTAAGTTGGTTGGTTCCTGTTGAGAGTGTGTTCTTTCAGCAGTGACATGGAAGGGAGAAACAAAGGCCGTAGGACGTCCGTTCGGAGTCGCCGGCCACCCATCCCGGAGCCCTCATTAACGGCTGCACCTGCGAGACAGGCCGGGAAGAAGGCGGGGAAGTCGGGTAGCCCTGTCGCTACAGGGCCCGACCCGCCGATACACCGGAGCTCCAGTGATGATTTCGAGGAGCAGGATTTCGGTGTACCACCGGAGCAGGTAGACCCTGTCTCCGTATCGAGGTCGCCAACGGGCTCGTTGGTCGACCTGGGCAAAGGCTTGCGTGCGGCTGCACGGCCCTTCTCCCTGAGCCCACGGAGGAGAGGGAGGGATGGAGCCCGTAAGCCTAACCCTTTAGGGGCAAAGGCGTCACCTGCCGCTAAAATGCGGACTGGTGTAATGGCGGGACTCAAGTCCACTGGGAGACCTACCAGGACCAGTGTTGACTCCCCAACCAACGAGACCGGGAAGAGTCACTCGGGAGGAGTCCTGCCACAGTCACCGAGTCCCCCGTGGATGGGAGGACGGGACCGTCCGTCGGCTAGGCCCACGATGTGGGCAGCCGGCAAGCCCGCGCGGGCGTCGGGTCACCGTGCTGAGGCATTGGGTGCCGACTCTCCACCGCGTTTGCCCTCCGAGGCAGCGTGATCGGGCTCCGCCAAAAGGAGGCGTTTGAGCGTACCTCCCGCGCGGGTATCGCTCAGCTTTGCTGCGGCGGCTGGTAGCGACAACTTCCGGCACCGGGTTCACCTCGACGAGGTGCGGGCCGATGAATGGAGCCTCAGCAGTTCAGCAGAACATGAGGACTCCGACCGCCCGAGTTCTAAGGGCGAGGGGCGTATTGACCGGATGGAGCGGATGTTGGAGCTCCTCCTGCAACAGAATCAATGGCAGGAAGCATCCAGCTCCAGAGGGCACAGGGAGGTTTCACCATTATCAGCAGGCAGCCTGAGGCAGCCAGAGGATGAGGACATTTTGGACCCTACACCAGCTCCATCGGAGGTCCTGCAGGAAGAACTCCTCGATGTAGCGGCAAAATTCACATCTTCGGAGACATCGGGACTACCCCTCAACCCCAAACTGGCTGCCACCGTGGACTTCCTGACCAACCATCAGCTCCAGGAGGAGGTCCTATTGGAGGCCATAAACAGGCACAAGGCCCCAGCCAACTGCAACTCCCTCAACGTGCCCACAGTCAATATGCCAATCTGGGGCAACATTGGCACAGCCATCAGGACCCAGGAGATAAAGCTCCAGCGCATCCTGAAGCTGCTTACTGCTGGGATTACCGCGTTTGCGCGGTCGGTGGACGGGGAGGATCTAAGCACGGAGCAGGAGGATGCTCTCGCTCTGCTGTGTGCCACTCAGCATGAGATCAATGCCTTCCGGAAGAGTGTCATCTGACCTACGCTCAACCCGAAATTCGCGGGGTTGTGTAAAGCACCTCCTACGCCACCGCCCAGACAGTTGTTCGGGGAAGACCTCCCGAAGAGGGTCAAGGAGCTGGACGACCACGCCAAAACGGTGGGACTGATGCGGTCTCAAATCTCGCCCAGGCAGGCGGCCAAGAAAGGGCCATTTTTCAGGCCACGAGGCCCTGCCACCAGACCGGCAAGAACCTACACTCCAGCTCCGCCTCAATTCCAACAGCCTCAGCAACCGCGGCCTTTTTTAGGGCTAGGCCCCCAGCGGCCACCATGGAAGATGCGGACCCCGCATCATCAGCCCAACCCAGCACCTCCACGTCCCGCAAAACATGTCAAGGACCGCCGGTAACCATGGAGGTAAGGCGGTCTGGTTTTCATGCACCTGCGTGCTTAACTTCACATGTTGGTGGGCGACTACGGTTCTTCACGGGGGCATGGGAAACTATCACTTCGGATGAGTTTATCTTACAAAGTATTCAAGGCCATGAGATTGAATTCATCAATGGCAACACCCCTCCATCCCAGCATATGCCAGATCGGAAATTTACGCTGTCTAGCAATGAAATGGCAGCAGGCTATGCTGAAATCTTAAGGTTACAAGAAAAAGGCGTGATAGAAAAAACTATACACGAACCAATTGAATTTGTATCCAACATATTCACTAGGCCCAAGAAGGATGGAGGATGTCGGGTTATTATTGATCTGACCCATTTGAATACCTTTGTAGCATATACCCATTTCAAAATGGACACGTTCGAAACAGCCAAGTCATTGATTTCTCATGGCTGCTTTATGGCATGCATTGATTTAAAAGATGCATACTATTCTGTATCCATTCGGAAACACCACAGAAAGTTCTTAAAATTTACCTGGATGGATCAGGTCTGGCAATACAGGGCTTTGCCAAATGGGCTTACCACAGCCCCTAGGTTATTTACTAAATTACTCAAACCTATTCTGGCCACGCTACAGAGACAACATCATATAGTGATGGCCTATCTGGATGATATCTTGATTGTTGGAAACACCCTGGAATCAGCTGAACTGGCAGTTTCAGCCGCTGTGGCAATTTTTGAGGAAATGGGGTTCATTATCCATCCAGATAAGTCAAAGTTCTGCCCTTCACAGGTCATGGATTACCTGGGGTTCACGGTGGATTCCAATTGCATGAGGGCCACCATACCAGCTAACAAAGTTGGGGATGTTACCCAAGTATGTGAAGATTTAGTCTGGGCCAGTATACCATCAATTAGACAAACTGCTAAGGTGATTGGCAAGATCGTAGCACTTTTTCCAGCTACTCAATACGGACCTTTGCATTATCAAAATTTGCAGAGTGCCAAGATCTCAGCGTTAAAACTAAACGCTGGACATTTCGACAGACCAATGCAGCTGCCTCTTAAAGCTAAGATTGAGTTACAATGGTGGGTGGACAATATTTGTGACTCATTTAAACCCATCATTTTGCCCAATCCGATGGTATACTTACAAACAGACGCAAGCTCCCATGGCTGGGGAGCTACGGACAACTACTCTAGTTGCGGGGGCAGATGGGACACCCTTGAATCTACTCTGTTATTGTCACAAGGGATAAACTATTTGGAGATGCTTGGAGCATTTCACGGACTTCGAGCTTATTGTTCTAATCTTACTGACGCTCATGTCCGTCTCCAAATAGACAATACCACTGCGGTGGCATATTTAAACCATATGGGCGGTACCAGGTCAATTTCATGTGATGAATTGGCGAATACAATTTGGCTCTGGTGTATTCAACGGAATATTTGGATTTCAGCTACCTATTTACCAGGTGAGCTCAATACTGTGGCGGACACCAGGTCACGCAAATTTAATGACAACATCGAGTGGATGTTGAATCCTCAAATCTTCGCTAAAGTTACAGCCAAATTTGGTAAACCGGATATCGACCTCTTTGCGTCGCGGTTGAACCATCAGGTACCAACATACGTTTCGTGGGAACCAGATCCTGGGGCAATGGCGATGGATGCGTTCTCGCTGGACTGGGGGAAATGGTTCTTCTATGCATTTCCTCCATTTTGCCTCATCAGTCGGGTATTGCGGAAAATCCAGATGGATGCTGCCAAGGGCATTCTTATCATACCCGACTGGCCTACGCAGCCATGGTATCCGGTGGTCTTATATATAATCAGTCAACCTTGGGTCCTCTTAGAGGGTTGCCCACAATTGGTAACTAACCCTGTGTCAGGGGAACCACATCCCTGCCACAGCTATCTAAACTTGTTGGCTTGCAGGTTCTGAACAGGCCATTACTGCGGTATGGCCTATCACCCAGAACCATGGATACCATCGGAGCGTCATGCCGGGAGTCCACCAGGCGGCAATACCTCTCCCACATCCGGAAATGGGAAACCCACTGCGGCCGCTCCCAAATTGCATATGACGCTGTAACCATAACCGACGTATTGGAATTCCTGGCGGGGTTGCACCATGATGAACACCTGAGCTACAGTGCCATCAACAGCGCCAGGAGTGCGCTGTCATTCTACCTCAATATTGAAGTAGGATCCAACAGGCTGGTGTCCAGGCTCATGCGGGGAATATTCAATTCGAATCCGCCCAGACCACGCTATAATATCACCTGGGATATCGGGAAAGTATTAACCCTGCTCAGGACGTGGTCGCCCATGGAGGGGCTAGAGCTGGACAAACTCATCCTGAAGCTGGTGATGTTACTGGCACTGACTTCAGCGCAGAGGGTACAGACACTCCATAAAATCCGGATCGACAGGATGATCACTACCCCTGCAGAAGTAGTCTTCTTTATAGATGAGCTACTCAAGCAGCATAGACCTGGGTTCACAGGGCTGCAGCTGAAGTTCCCGGCATACCCCGCAGATGCAAGGCTATGTTTAGCCGCCCATATCCGTCACTATGTCAAAGTGACGAGAAAACTAAGGGGAATGGAGAAATACCTGCTTGTCACTCACAAGAAACCTCACCATCGAGTGACGGTCCAGACGATATCCAGGTGGCTCAGGATCGTCTTGGGCAAGTCAGGTATCGACACTAATGTCTTCAAATCCCATTCCACCAGGGCTGCATCAACGTCGGCGGTGAGGGTCATGGAGGTGCCCATGGACCATATTCTTGCCACAGCAGGATGGGCGAATGAAGCCATCTTCCAGCGGTTCTATAACAAGCCTGATGCCGCTCCTCTACAGTTCGCGGAGGCTGTGCTGAATGCAGGTCAAGAACGTGGAGATGTCCCCGAATGAGGGGTTTTTGCTTTGATTGTTAATAAATATTATTCTTGTTTTTCAGTACAAGCAGTCTGGAAAGTTGTTTACTCCCATCCATCCTTAATAGTGGTGTGTGACAGCATGGACGTGGTCCAGGGCATGGAATCACAGATCTTTGAAGTCTTCACAAAGTCACTCACGTGACTCCGAAATGAAATAGTAAGATTAAACGAGAACTTACCAGTTCGAAGGTTGATCTTTATTTTATGAGGAGTTGCGATGAGGGATTTCGTGCCCTCCGCTCCCAACCCTCGATCATAATCTACTGGTAATTAGAGTCTCTTCAATCTTACTATGCCAAGTCATTTCTCAATTTTTGTTTCTGTGATTCCACACCGCTACTTTGAAGAATGTCGCGCATGCGTGCTGGCGGGTTCTTCACGAAATCCCTCATCGCAACTCCTCATAAAATAAAGATCAACCTTCGAACTGGTAAGTTCTCGTTTAATCTTACTATTTTAGTTTAGTCTAGTTTATTATTGAAATGTGCACCAAGATACAGTGATTCCCCTACTCTGGGTAAAACGCTATCTGCATCCACCCTCTCTATTCCTCTCATGATTTTATACACCTCTATAAGATTACCTCTCATCCTCCTCGCATGCAAGGAATAAAGTCAGAGCCTGCCCAACCTCTCTCTGCAGCTCAGGCCTCGACGCCTGGCCACAGGACTGGACACTTCTTGATAGTTTGTGCACTATCCTGATGCTGTCTGTATGGAGTTTGCACATTCTCCTGTGACCGCATGGGTTTCCTCCAGATGTTCCGGTTTCCTCCCACATCCCAAAGACATACAGGTTTGCAGGTTAATTGGCCTCTGTAAATTATCGCTGGTGTGTAGGATAGAACTAGTGTACGGCATGGACTCAGTGGGTCTGTTTTCACGCTGTATCTCAAAACTAAACAAAATGTCAGAGTATTGAGTGTAACATTTGAGAGTTCATGTGCAGTTGTATAAGATGTTGGTGATGTCACATTTAGAGAATTGTGTTAAGTTTTGGGCACCATGTTAGAGGAAATATGTTGCCAAGCTGGAATGGGTGCAGAGACGATCTACGAGGATGTTTCCAGGACTCGAGGGCTTAGGGAGAGGTTGAGCAGGCTAGGGTTTTCCAAGTTTGCGGATGACACAAAGCTGGGTGGCAGTGTGAGCTGCAAGGAGGATGCTATGAGGCTGTAGGGTGACTTGGATAGATTGGGTGAGTGGACAGATGCAGTATGATGTACTGTAGATAAATGTGAGCTGATCCATTTTGGTGGCAAGAACAAGAAGGCAGATTATTATCTGAATGGTGTCAGATTAGGAAAAGCGGAGGTGCAACGAGACCTGGGTTTGTTTGTACATCAGTCACTGACAGTAAGCATGCAGGTAGAGCAAGCAGTGAAGAAAGGTATTGGCAGGTTGGCCTTCATAGCAAGAGAATTTGGGTTTAGGAGCGAGGAGGTCCCACTGAAGTTGTGCAGGGTCCTGTAGTTTTGGTCTCCTAAATTGAGAAAGGACTTTCTTGCTATTGAGGGAGTGCAGCATAGGTTCACCACCTTAATTCCCGGGATGGCAGGACTGACACATGATGAAAGAATGGGTCGACTGGACTTGTATTCAATGGAATTCAGAAGGATGAGAGGACATCTTATAGAAACATATAAAATCCTTAAGGGATTGGACAGGCTAGACGCAGGAAACATGTTCCCGATGATGGGCTAGTCCAGAACCAGGGGTCACAGTTTAAGAATAAGGGGTAGGCCATTTAGGATTGAGATGGCTAACGGAATCAAGGGATATGGGGAAAAAGCAAGAACAGGGCACTGATTTTAGATCATTAGCTATGATCATATTGAATGGCGGTGCTGGCACGAAGGGCCAAATAGCTTACTCCTGCACCTATTTTCCAACTTTCTACGTTTTAGAGGTATAAAAAAAAAATCATAGTTGATATATCATTCACTCACATGATTCTCCTGCCTTCCCCCGTAACCCCTGACACCCTTTAACAATTAACCAAGAATCTGTCAATCTCTGCCTTAAAAGTACCATTGACTTGGCCTCCACTGCTGTCTGTGGCAATGAATTCCAGAGATTCACCACCTTCTGGTAAAATAAATTCCTCCTCCTCCATTGTAAAGGTACGTTCTTTTATTCTGAGGCAGTGCCCTCTGGTTCTAGACTCTTCCACCAATGGAAACATTTTCTCCACGTCCACTTCATCTGGGCCTCGATTGCGTATAGTCATAGAGTCATACAGCGCAGAAATAGGCCCTTTGGCCCAACTTGTCCACACTGACCAACATGTCCGCTACACAAGTCCCACCTGCCTGCGTTGGGCGCATACCCCTCTAAACCTGTCCTATCCATGCACCAGTCTGAATGTTTCTTAAATGTTGCAATAGTATCTGCCTTAACTACCTCCTCTGGCAGCTCGTTCTACACACGCAGTAGTGTAAATAAAGTTATCCCTCAGGTTCCTATTAAATCTTTCCCCCCTCACCTTAAACCTATGTCTGATTCTCAATTCCTCTACACCGGGCAAGAGATTCTGTGCATCTACCCGATCTATTCCTCTCTGTAAGATCCATACACCCACCACTCTTTGTGTGGATCTTTTTTAATTTTTCAATGCTGACTATGGGCAATAACGGACATCTTTCCCATTCCCTCTAACCCCCCCTCCCCCCAATGGTCAGTTATAACGAGGGTTTACTGGATTATGTTCTCAGATTGCGTGGTTTAATGACGATGAAGACAATGAGCCAGAAAACATGTGGGTGAAAAATGCAGGAAACATGCCAACCTGGGAGGAAGCAGCAAACCAGGAACCCGCCCGCTTCATACTACAGCCATTGAGCAGCTTACCACCGATGGATTTCGATGACCTGACGGACGACAAGTCAGAGAGCGATTTAGTCTGCATCCCTTACTAAGCCAGCTCGGCACTCCCAGGCCTCCCGCAGCCTTACCTACCCCCGGCACCTCAAGCAATCGTTGCTCTGCGATGTTTTCATTCCATTGATGTTCGTTCCTCAAAATAAAATGGATTAATAAGCATTTTCGTTACTACTCATCTTTTAACACAGGCTAAATTTAACAAAATCTAACACTTGTTTGGGGTGGGAGAGCAGCTGCCTCACGGCGCCCTTCGGCCCACTGACTATTGATTACCCGTTCACACTAGCTCTATGTTATCCCACTTTTTCATCCACTCCCTACACACTAGGGGCAATTTACAGAGGGACAATTAA
The DNA here is from genome assembly GCA_963514005.1 of Raja brachyura. The sequence continues at coordinate 58,935,757 of OY740787.1, forward strand.
CCTACAAACCTGCATGTCTTTGGAAAGTGGGAGGACTACCTGTAGTCAGGATCGAGCCCAGGTCTCAGGCACTGTAACAGCAATGGCAGGAATCCGGAAGACACAGGATCATTTCATTCCAAAAAGGAAGAAAGATTCTAAGCGGAGTAGGAGGCAACCGTGGCTAACAAGAGAAGTTAGAGAGAGAATAAAACTAAAAGGAAAGATGTATAACACAGCAAAGAGTAGCCGGAAGCCAGAGATTGGACACTTTCATAGGACAACAGAAGGAAGCAAAATGGGCAATATGGGATGAAAAGATGAAGTACAAAGGGAAGTTGGCCAGGAATATAAAGAAGGACAGTAAAAGCTTCTTTAGATATGTCTGGGGGAAAAGTGGCAAAGTCAAATGTGGGTCCCTTGAAGGCAGACACTGGTGAAATTATTATGGGGAACAGGGAAATGGCAGAAGAGTTGAACAGGTACTTCAGATCTGTCTTCACTAAGGAAGACACAAACAATCTCCCAGGTGTACGGGAGGACAGAGGTTCTAAGGGGGTCGAGGAACTGAAAGAAATTTTCATTAGGCGAGAAATAGTATGGGGTAGGCTAATGGGACTGAAGGATGATAAATCCCCTGGGGCCTGATGGACTGCATCCCAGGATCCTCAGGGAGGTGGCTCCAGAAATAGTGGACGCATTGGTGATCATTTTCCAATGTTCAATAGATTCAGGATCAGTTCCTGTGGATTGGAGGAGAGCTAATGTTATCCCGCTTTTCAAGAAGTGAGAGGGAAAATGGGGAATTACAGACCAGTTAGCCTGACTTCGGTGATGGGAAAGATGCTGGAGTCAATAATTAAAGAGGTAATAATGGGGCATTTGGATAGCAGTAAAATGATTAGTCCAAGTCAGCATGGATTTATGAAAGGAAAATCATGCTTGACTAATCTTCTGGAATTTTTTGAGGATGTGACAAGTAAAATGGATGAAGGGGTGCCAGTGGATGTAGTGTATCTAGAGTTACAGAAAACCTTTGATAAGGTCCCGTTAGGGAGACTGGTGACTAAAATTAGAGCACATTATATTGGGGGTAGGGTGTTGACGTGGATAGAAAATTGGTTGGCAGACAGGAAGCAAAGAGTACGAGTGTATGGGTCCTTTTCAGAATGGCAGGCAGTGGCGAGTGGAGTGCCGCCAGGCTCGGTGTTGGGGCCGCAACTGTTTACCATATATATTAATGATTTGGAAGACGGAATTAGGACCAACACTAGCAAGTTTGCGGATGACACAAATCTGGGTGGCAGTGTGAACTGTGAAGAGGATGTTAGGAGGTTGCAGGGTAACCTGGACAGGTTGAGTGAGTGGGCGGATGCGTGGCAGATGCAGTATAATATAGATAAATGTGAGGTTATCCACTTTGGTGGCAAAAACAAGGGGGCACATTATTATCTCAATGGGGTTAGGTTAGGTAAGTGGGAGGTACAGCGAGACCTGGATGTCCTTGTACACCTGTCACTGAAAGTTGTCGTGCAGATACAGCAGGCAGTGAAGAAAGCTAATGGAATGTTGGCCTTCATAACAAGAGGATTTCAGTAAAGGAGTAGAGAAGTTATTCTGCAGTTCTATAGGGCTCCCCTTTATTCTAAGACTGTGGTAAGACCACATCTGGAGTATTGCGTACAGTTTTGGTCCACTAATTTGAGGAAGGACATCCTTGTGATTGAGGCAGTGCAGCGTAGGTTCATGAGATTGATCCCTGGGATGGCGGGACTGTCATATGAGGAAAGATTGAAAAGACTAGGCTTGTATTCACTGGAGTTTAGAAGGATGAGGGGGGAACTTATAGAAACATATTATATTATATAAGGACTGGACAAGCTAGATGCAGGAAAAATGTTCCCAATGTTGGGCGAGTCCAGAACCAGGGGCCACAGTCTTAGAATAAAGGGGAGGCCATTTAAGACTGAGGTGAGAAAAAACTTTTTCACCCAGAGAGTTGTGAATTTGTGGAATTTCCTGCCACTGAGAGCAGTGGAGGCCAAATCACTGGATGGATTTAAGAGAGAGTTAGATAGAGCTCTTGGGGCTAGTGGAATCGAGGGATATGGGGAGAAGGCAGGCACGGGTTATTGATTGGGGACGATCAGCCATGATCGCAATGAATGGCGGTGCTGGCTCGAAGGGCCGGATGGCCTCCTCCAGCACCTATTTTCTATGTTCCACTGTGAACTGACCTTGAAACATTGAAACCTTGACTTCAAAGAAACAGCTTGGAAACAAGCCCTTCAACCCTCCGAGTCCATGCCGACCAGCTATCACCCTGTACACTAGCACTATCCTACACTCTATGGAAAATGTACAATTTTACCGAAGCCAATTAACCTACATGTCTTTGGAGTGAGGGAGGAAATCGGAGCACCCAGAGAAATCCCACACGATCGCAGGGAGAACGTACAAACTCCATACAGACAGCACCAGTAGTCAGGGTCGAAGCCGGGTCTCTGGCACTGTAAGGCAGCAAGTCAACCACTGCGCCATCATAATGCCATATCTGTTCCTGTGCCTATGTTTGCGTGTTCTATGATGCAGGTGTCTCTTGCTGCCAAACTAATATTTCATCAAGAAATCACAAGAGTTTAAAATAAACCGGTTTATCATTTTTAATACTGTTTAATCATCTAATACAGGATTTTGTGATTCACTCTGAAAAATTAATCACACCAAGTTTAAAAACATGATACATTTACAATTAAAATGGAATGAAGTGAAATCTCTAAATTCAAATGTCCCACATAGTGTATAATGCAACGTATACAATACATCAAGATAAATATTAATAAATCAGTAATGTTTGCACATACTTTTATTTTGTTATTTCGTACTTCCAAGAGATGAGTGGTGTGGCGTTGAGGGAGATAATGTGTTTACAGATGACATTGACTCCTTAAGTAGCTGGTTTCATTTCATTCACAGAACTTTAAAAACAGTTTGAACACACAGAGAGAATGTACGTCACGTATTGTGCAAAGTAAGTAACTGCTTTATGGCGCAGTCTCATATTGTTATTATCACTGCGGTACACCAACTATTCTATTCTCTTCACAACATTTTGAATTTGTGGCCAAGAAATTAATTGCATTTAGAGTTTAGAGACACATCGTGGAAACCACCACATTGACCATTGATCACCTGTTCACACTGGTTCTATGTTATTCCACTTTCTCATCCACTCCCTAAATACTAGGGGGCAATTTACAGAGGGACATTTAACCTACAAACACGCAGATCTTTGGGATGTTTGAGGAAACTGGAGCACCTGGAGGAAACCCATGCGGTCACAGAGAGAAAATGCAAACTCCACACAGAGCTCAGGATTGAACCCAGGTCTCTGGTGCTGTAAGGCAGCAGCTCTACCCGCTGCGCCACTCTGCTGCCCATTAATTACTGAGCAACATGTTTCAGCTGACACAAGATTAATTAAACAGCCAATCACGGTCAACTACAAACTTTGCTGCTCTGCTCCCTATCCTACACACTAGGCACAATTTGCAATTTTACCGAAGACAATTAACCTACAGACCTGTACGTCTTCTCCCCCCTCCTCTCTACTCCCCTCCTCTCTCCCCCATACCCCCTCTCCCCACCCTCTACCCACCCTCTACCCACCCCCCTCTCTCCCCCCTCCTTATCTCTCTCTCCTCTTCCCCTCCTCTCTCTCCCCCCGCCCCCCCCCCCCCCTCCTCACTATGCCATTCCACCAGGAAATTTTTCAAAAGACGAGCTAAGAAAGATGATCCATGGGCACTTTCAACATCAACATTAGCGCAACACACTGTTTTAATGCGCAGAAAGAAAAAGTAGAAATAATTTCTTGGCCAGTAAATTCTAAACAGTTCCACACTCAAACAGTTCTGTAGAACAGATTAAATCACATTATTATTGTTCTATCTAGATGTAGTGTACCTGTGTTGTGACTTTAAAAATCAATCCAGAATGGATTTAGGGATGGATTAAAACTAGAAAATATATTAATTTTAAATAACAACTATAGTTCTATGAAAACCTATGTCTATGTTGTATATTTTCTGGATAAAGCTTTGGAATATTGCATAATACAATCTTGCAGAATATGAAAAGCATCTAGAAAGATGGTAGGTTTTGAATGGGACAATACCTAAATCACAGACTCATTACTTTTAAATATTAAGACCGAAATATAAACTTGTAAACCAATATAAAGCAATGTGATATAGAGCAGATACTTTTATCTTTAAAATGCCAAATCACAAACATTGACTTTCAAATTACAGATAAAAAGTCTAAATGTGATATCAGACTACTACGTTACAACATATGGCAGTCTTTGTATATATTAACTGCACATGGTAAATACTAATACTTTTATAGTTAAAATCTTTGATGCTTTGTTAGATAAAACAGTGTAACCAATGCTTTGTTGGATAAAACAGTGTAACCAACACACACCATCACACGCTTGTCTCAATAACAAACTGTTACGTTACAAGACTAGTAGATTTGGAATTGAATGGAAGGGACTAATTAAAGGTGGCACCGATTTTCAAAGAGCAGGTAAACATGAAATGAATGCAAAATCGATTAAAGACATGTTTCCCTGTCAATATCCTTCCCTGAGTAAGCTTTCTTGTCCATTTTCCATTCATTGCAAGCAGGAGAGCTGAGAATATAAGAGAAATAAAAATTACATTTGCCGAAGATTGGTGAGACCACACCTGAACTGCATGCAAATACAACTTGCAATGACTTGAAGTGAGATGTTCCATGCAGTCGTTCCGCGACACTCCGCAAATCAAACGCACGTTCTTATATTTACAACTTTTATTTCATTCAAACTAATAAGTTAAGAAAACAGCATGTCAGCAAGCAGTAAAACAAGAACAAAAATCACACCTTTTACACAGGAGCTGTGCAGAGAAAACATCGTCAAAGTTCACTTTCTATTTGAACAGTCTCGGTGTCTGATTTCTCCGAATATTTGAGGTTCAGGTTGAGAGATAAAAATAGATCAGCCATGATTGAATGGCGGAGTAGACTAGATGGGCTGAATGGCCTAATTTGCTCCTATGTCTTATGGTTTTCCTGAGCAAAGAACAAAGTGGAACGCAGCGGGTTAGTATCTGTGGAGGGAATACACAGTCGCTGTCTCGGGTCGGGATCTTTCTTCAGACTAAATTCCAGCATCTGCAAGTTCTTCGTGTCTACACTGCTTTTCACTGAGATATTCCTTCAGAGTATGTTCACTTTGAAGAAGTACTCCTCCTTTACAAGCGCTGCACAGAGGCGCAGCTGGTAGAGTCGCTGCTTCACACCGCCAGAGACCCGGGTGTCTGGAGTTTGTACGTACTCCCTGTGACAGTGTGGGTTTTCAGCAGGTTCTCCGGTTTCCTCCCACATCCCAAAGATGTGCAGGTTTGAGGTTAATTGACCCACTGTAAAATGCCCCTCGAGTAGGATAGAACTAATGTATGGGTCATCGCTGGTTGGTGGGCCGAAGGGCCCGTTTCCGCACTGTATTTTAAACTAAACTAAAACAAATGGCCCCTACTCAAAACGTCAACTGTCCATTCAGATGCTGCCTGACCCGCCGAGTTCCTCCAGCACTTTGTGTTTTGTTCAAGATTCCAGCATTGCAGTTCCTTGCGTCTCCATTTGATGTTTTCTACCACATATTGTACCGCACAGCTTGTGTAAAACAGTATTAATAGCCAGAGAGTGATCAATAAATCATTACACGGTAATGGAGCATGAATGGTGTAGAGATCAAAGGGAAAACTGACTTACCATTTGGGGGATTAGCTTCTAGAGAGGTAAGGAAGGGGAGCTTATGACGGGAATGGAATGAAAACAGGAGATTAAGAGAGATGCTAATTCTGTCTCAATCAGCACAGGTACAAATAATCAATTAGGTCAATTTATTTCCTCAAGAATCCAAGCACGTTTTCTGGGTACTGTATTGGGTAGAGTTTTTAAACTTATTTATCTTTTGAACTTCCAACAATATTATATCTTGCACTAAACGTTGTACAAGTCCACTGGCAACTTTTTCCAAGATTTTCCAATATCCTTGGTTCCAGAACCTTTCTGGATTATCCGTTTTGCCCGACCAACATAGGTCATGGCCTCCGAGAGGAGTCCAATGGTATTGGCACGGTCACCTCGGTGCCTGAATACCAGCCCACAAAGTCGGCCCTGGCAACTGGCTATGGGAACAGATCTGCCAGCTTCGGCCGGGCTGGCATTCCAGAACCTCGGCTGCATGGGTTAGGGTTAGGGTTAGTAAATTCAATCCGCAGATCGGCCACGGAAATCCCGATGAGGTTGGGATCATCCGCCTCACCCGGCCCAGGCCCATGTTCAGGGGCGACTTCTGAGGGGGATTTCAAGGTCGCTCTCTGAATTTTTTCTGGATTAAAGGAGGTGCCAATCCACCAGACCATATTGTCTATAACATAATGTCATAGTCCCAGAGTGATACTGCGTGAAAACAGGCCCTTCAGCCCAACTTGCCCAGACCGACCAACATGCCCCATCTGTACTAGCTCTAACTGCCTGCATTTGGTCCATATCCTTCTAATCCTGTTCTATCCAAGTACCTGTCTAAATGTTTCATAAGCATTGCAATAGTACTTACCACAACTACCTCCTCCGACAGTTCGTTCCATACACCCCCCAGCCTTTCTGTCTCCCCTCACCTTAAATCTAAGTCCTCTGGTTCTCGACTCCCCTGCTCTGGTCAAAAGACTCCTTGCATCTACCCAATCTATTCTTCTCATGACTTTATACACATCTATAAGATCACCACATCCCCATGCGCTCTAAGGAATAGAGTCCCTTGTTAGCTAAAGAAATTTTATTGTGACATAAATTTCAGCTCATTATTGAAATAAAGTTAACGAAAAGTACCTTTTTGATGGAAAGAATGTGTTCTTATTTTTTGCGTTTTCCGTATTCATGGGGAGTGCTTTCCAGACAGATGTTTTGGCCATTTCATCAGATATGTTAATATCAGAAGGATCATTCCTTAAAAAAAGTTATATTTTTGAAAAATTAATTCTAGCAAAATGAATATTTTCTTCAAACTGATTAATAACAGGCAGCATTTCGAATGTAAAAGATCTACACATTTCAATTCTTGTAGAAAGTCGATACTACAGTGATAATGACAGATAAATCTTCCCCATTGCAAAGAAGTTGGCCCATAGCACCTTTACCGAGGGTGACCAACATACTGCATGTATCCAGCAAAACACAAACTGTTGGAGGAACTCAGAGGGTCAGGCAGCATCCATGGAGGGAATGGACAGATGACATTGAGTCGGAACCCTTCTTCAGGCTGAAGGATCCCGAGCTGAAATGTTGTCCGTCCATTCCCTCCACAGATGCTACCAGGCCCGCTGAGTTCCTCCAGCAGTTTGTGTTTTGCTCAAGATTCCAGCATCTGCAGTTCCTTGTATGTCTGTCATACACATATGGAATGTATAGAAAGGTATTGCAGATGCTGGTTTATACCAAAGATAGACACAAAGTGCTGGACTTCCCAAACTGAAGAAGGGTCCCAACCCAAAACATCACCCATCCTTTTCCTCCAGAGATGCTGCCTGACCCGCTGAGTTACTCCAGCATTTTGTATCCATAAACATATCCAAGATTTCTAAGATCACACCAAATAGATAGACCCAACGTGTAGCAACTAAAAAAAAAAATACAGAAATGGAAATGAGTTACTTTGACAATTCCTGTCATTTGATCTCTGTTTGACTAATAAAGAGAAGCTGTCCTGAAGAATATTGGTGCTATAGCGTCTGCCCACCCATACTTGAAATCAGAGAGGATCATAAGTGTCAGGAAGACACCGGAAGAAGGATCATGAAGGGCATTAGTTTCCCAAACAATCTAACGACCAGGGAGAATGCTCAATGTTATATGTTACTAGACCAATTGCAGACCCGTTGGGGTCTCCTACCCATAGCTCCCACGGGAGGCATGGTCCTCCAACTCAACCCGTTGCCGAAGGTAAGATTCGAGTACTCCTCAGCAAAGATCACAGCTCGTGAGCCTCCCCCAGCACTGGAGTTGAAAAAAAATCCCAATAGCATCTTCCCAATTGCAATGCCAATTGACCCTCCCCTCCTGTCCTGCCAGGAGCTTTGATGGCAACCTTGTTGCAAATGTGCTCTTGGTGTGAGAAGCCATTGAGTTGAAAAGTTCAGTGTTAGTGCCAGAGTTCCCGTCTTGCAACTTTGTATCGAAGTGTGTTGGAAACTAGGAGAAATTATTTTTACTGGAAAAACCATTTTAAATCCAAAGTTTTGCCAGATATTCGAACATTTTCATTAATAATTCAAGAAATAATGCATGAATTTTTCAGATTAGGTGATTTTGAACTCCATGGGATAAATCTCTATCGGAATATGTAAAGATTTTACCGTTAGTGCATCGTTATTTCGAGAACATGTGATTATACACACACACACACACACACACACATCCATGATCAGAGTTTTAATAGTTATCTGATATATTATATAATATCACTATTGTCCCTGTACCCAAAAAGGCAAGGGTTACTGGTCTTAATGACTACAGGCTGTCGCACTGACCTCTGTAGCCATGAAGACCCTTGAAAGGCTTTTGTGGCCACACTGAAAAATATCACAAACCCCCTGCTGAACCCTCTGCAGTTTGCATATCGAATATAGATCTGCGGATGATGCAGTCAACCTGGGCTTGCACTTCATCCTCCAGCACCTAGACCACCAGGGGACCTATGCAAGGATTTTGTTTGTTGATTTTAACTCTGCATTCAACATCATTGTGCCAGAGCTACTGCACGCCAAACTTTCAGAGTTGACTGTGCCTTGAACCCCTCTGTCGTTGGATCAACAGTTTCCTGACACACAGGAAGCAGCATGTGAGGCTAGGACAGCACATCTTGGACCCGCAGACCTTCAGCATAGGATCACCGCAAGGCTACGTACTCTCCCCTCTCCTCTACATCAATGTCAGCATCTACACTGACTCCTCTGTCAAGCTTCTCAAGTTTGCGGACGACACAACCCCGATTGGACTGATCCAGGATGTGGAAGAAACTGCCTACAGACAGGAAGTGACATAGCTGGCGTCCTAGTCCCATCGAAACAACCTGGAGCTCAATGCTCTTAAGACGGTGGAATTAATTGTAGACTTTAGGAGAGCTCCCTCTCCCCTCACCATCAACAACATCACAGTCACATCTGTGGAGTCTTTTAAGTTCCTGGGAACCATCATCTCCAAGGACCTTAAATGGGGGGCCACCATCGACTCCACAGTCAAAAAGGCACAACAGAGGATGTACTTCCTGCGGCAATTGATGAAGCACAATCTGCCACAGGCAATGATGGTCCAATTCTATACAGCCATTGTAGAGTCTGTCCTCTCCTTTTCCACCATGGTCTGGTTTGGCTCAGCCACCAACCAGGACATCCGTGGCTCAAGTGAATCGGGCGATCAGCTGAGAAGGTTATTGGCTGCAAACTTCCCTCCATTGATGAACTGTACACTGCAAGGGCCAAGAAGCGAGCGGGCAAGATCATCTCTGACACCTCTCACCCTGGCCACAAACGCTTTGAATCACTTCCCTCTGGAAGGCGACTCCGGACTGTCAAAACTGCCACAGCCAGACATAAAAACAGCTTTTTTTCCAACGAGTAGTAGCTCTACACAATAACCAAAAATGTGTAGCATCCTTTTGCTCTGGTATTTTATTTAATTCACATGTTTAATCAATAATGTTTTATTATTTATGTTTAATGTTTTATGTGTCATTCCTAACTGTCACTGTGTGTCACGTTGTCATGTGGGCGGAGCACTAAGGCAAACTCCTTGTATGTGAATACTTGGTCAATAAACTTATTCATTCATTAAAACAAAAAAGAAATAATTGTCTCAGAAAAGCAGCCAACCTAATCAAAGGCTGGCACCACCCGCCATTCCTACTTCTCTCTGCTCCCATCCGGCAGAGGATGCAGAAGATTGAAACCACGCACCGCCAGACACAGGAACAGTTTCTGCCCCGCTGTTATCAGGCATGTGAACGGTCCATCCATAAGCAAGGGCACTGTCCGATTCACCTCTACCCCATTGTGGACATTGGACTTTGTCTGTGGAACTGGTGCGCTACAATGCTGAGAACTATATTCTGCACTCTATATTTTCCCCGTTGCTCTACCTATTGTACTTGAGTTTGACAATTGTATTTATGTATAATATTATCTGATCTCTTTGGAACCTGGGAGGAAACCAGAGCACCCGGAGGAAACCCACACGGTCACAGGGAGAACGTGCAAACTCCACACAAAGCCAGCACCAGAGGTCAGGATTGAACCCGGGTCTCTGGCGCTGTGAGGCAACAACACTACCCGCTGCACTGCCCCAAATGTTCCTTACTGGTTGCAAACCAGTAACTGGTTGCTTACCGTAACATCTACTCCCTGCCCTGCCCAGTCACCCACCTTCACAATACCCCTTCAACATAACTATCACTTCTGCACAGACAGCTGCTTTTTCAGTTCCTAGAGGAATGGGAAAATCACCCCAATCATCTTTCCCCCTCAGTAACAAAACAGCAGTAAATATTTCCTTATAATAAAACTCATTGATACCTTAAAGAAAACCTGTAACATAAATACTACCTGTAGGTTCCTTCCAATGGTAACTGAATTGTTCCTTCCTCTGCTAATGTTAGCATTATTTGTTCTTCCTATGGAATTAAGAAATGTTCTATTAATAAATGATTATTTACTTCAACAAGAACTACAAGTCCTTCTGCACGATCCTGAAGGCTGCAGCAAAGTATGTCCCTAGAGGCTTCCGCAAAAACTGCACTCCTTGCTGGTTCCCTGATTCAGAAGCCCTCTTGAAGCAGTACGAGACCACATGAGACCCAGATACTGCCACAGAACTGCTAGATTCCCTGGATGTAGCACAACATCAGCACTGGCAAGAGACTGCAGATGATTTAAACTTTACGCACTCCAGCAGGAAGGCTTGGACTCTCCTTTGTCATCTTGGTTCAGCTGCTCCTGCCTGGTACAACCCCCCCCCCCCAAGGTGTCAGCAAATGCTGTAGCCTCTCGCCTGCTGGCAAACGCGAAGGTCGCTACTTCCAAAGAAGCCCGACAAGAAGTGAGACGTAGCCTGGCAAATTCCATCTCTTCTTCACCATCCTGAAGCCCCCTTTCTAACCTATACACCCCAGTTGATGTTGACAAAAGCCTGTCCTCTACTAAAGCTGGGAAAGCAGCAGGAGTTGATGGGATCTACCTGGACTTTCTGAAGAACCTTGGTCCCCATGGACACAACTGGCTGGCTGCTTTTTTCACCCATGTCCACTGTAGTGGAATTATCCCTGAAGCCTAGAGGGTCTAAAGTCATCGCCATCTTCAAGTCTGGGAAATCTGCTGATGATGCAGCTAGTTTCCGACCCATCGCCCTCTTATGCACATCCTACAAGCTGTTTGAGCGCCTCCTGCTTGCCAGGATTTCTCCATTGGTAGAACCTGTTCTGCCCAGAGAGCAAGCTGGCTTTAGACCTGGTAGAAGCTGCGCAGATCAATTCCTTGCCCTCACTAACAATATAGAGGCTGGCTTCCAACGTGTTCCTCTCATCGATCTGTCATCAGCTTATGACACTGTGAGGAAACATGGTCTGTTGCTGAAAACTTCCAGAATCTTGAAGTGCCAAACCACCGTGCATGCCCTCTCACCCATCCTCAGCAACCGTAGGGTCTCACTTGGTTGCTGCTCTGTCAGGACCCTGAATGATGGCGTCCCCCAGGGCTCTGTCCTAGCTCCCCTACTCTTCATCATTTATGTGAGCGACATGCCAACTACGTCGTCCAGGAAGTTTACATATGCAGATGACCTTGCCCTTGAGCATATCAGCAGAGTGCTAACCCAAGACTTGAAGAGGATGGAGGAGCACTTCACCTTCTGGCAACTTCGCCCTAACCTATCTAAGACAACTGTCACTGCCTTTCACCTCAGCAATCAGCTCGCCAATGCAAAGATCCAAGTGTCCTTTTGTGGTAAGCCGGTGAAGAATGAAGAATTCCCCAAGTACCTCGGAGTCACCCTGGATCGTACCCTCATTCATCGTGAACACCTGAAGAGGGTGGCTGATAAACTGAAAGCAAGGGTCAACATCATCAGGAAACTTGCAGGCAACAGCTGGGGATCCAATGCACACACCCTCCGCACCGCAAGCTTAGCCCTAGTCTACTCAACAGCGAGTTTTGCTCAACAGCTTGGGCTAATAACAGTCACACAAAACAAGTTGACACTGTCCTTAACTTTGCAATGCGGGCCATCACAGGGACGCTCAAGTTAACACCTTTGCAGTGGCTCCCTGTCCTCTCTCATATCGTAACTCCCAGCATACGCAGAAGGGAGAGGATGCTGAAAAATTGGTGCACCATCGAGGCTAACCCTGACCTTCCCATCCTTCCTGACTTGAACAATCTGCCCAACATGCGCCTGAAGTCCCGCAAACCCTTCTGGTCTTCCGTTAAATCCCTTGAAGACTTTGACTCCAAGACTGATTGGCGCAGAGCCTGGACAGATGCCAACACCAACAGCGGAGAGGTCATCACAGACCCCACAGTGAAGCCACCGGTTTTGACCTCCATCATACGCAATGGTTAACCCTGAACAGAATCCGCACCCCCCATGCAAGAACAGCCCATCACCTGCATCAGTGGGGGATGACAGACAGCCCTGCTTGCGACTGCGGACATCCAGACCAGACCATTCCACACATCGTGAATGACTGCCCACTGAGGCTTTTCCCTGGTGGCATCAAAGCCATCCACACAGATGCTGCCCTGGCCTGGATGTCTCCCATTGATCTACAACTTTAGGCTGTGCACGCCATATGCAAGAGGAAGAAGAAGACTTCAACATATAAATTGCATGCAAGCCTGACTGCATGGCCATTATCTTTCTCTTTCCCTTCTCATCCCGAAGTTCTTTACTGTGTGGTTTGTCTCAGCACCTAAAGTTGATCTTGGTTGAACTTGGCCATGTCTGGGTTTAAATGAGAAGGCGAAGAAGAATTAACATTGAAAAACTGGTGCTTGCTCCAAACTAAAACACGACAAGGTGAAGACGACACCTTCGAGGTCTCCTTCCTTAAAGATCATTTGTACCGAGTCCACAAATGGTAAAAGAAGAGTGTGGCCTTCCTTACCAATGGCAAAGGCAATGTTGGCACTTATTTCAAGAGGACTAGAACATAAAAACAGGGATGTAATGCTGAGGTTTTATAAGGCACTGGTCAGACCGCATATGGAGGACCGTAAGTAGTTTTGGGCCCAATATCTGAGGACGGATGTGCTGGCATTGGAGAGGATCGAGAGGAAGTTTATGAGAATGATCCCAGGAATGACTCGGTTAACATATGATGAGCATTTGACGGCACTGGGCCTGCACTAGCTGCAGTTTAGAAGGATAAGGGGGGAACTTATTAAAATTTGCCGAATAGTGAAAGGCCTGGATTGAGTGGATGTGGAGAGGATGTTTCTACAAGTGTGAGAGTCTGGGATCAGAGGGCACAGCCTCAGAATAAAATAACGCACCTTTGGGCAGGAGATGAGGAGGAATTTCTTTCCCAGAGGGTAGTGAATCTGTGGAATCCATTGCCACAGATAGCGGTGGAGGCCGTCATTGGGTAATTTTAAGGTGGAGATTGACAGATTCGTGATTAGTAAGGGTGTCAGGAGTTATGAGGCAAAGGCAGGAGAATGGGGTTGAGAGTGAATGAGTAGATCAGCCATGAATGAATGGCAGAGTAGACTTGATGGGCTGAATGGCCTAATTCTGGTCCCATGACTTATGAACCTGCCCTTGGTCAGAGGTTGCTGGCTGGCATCCATTTAGATAGTTTCAACCTGAATGGGCGACCCAACAGCCTCTAAGGCGCAGCTTGCCCATGGTTTAAACTGACGATTCACACAAAATGCTGGAGTAACTCAGCAGGACAGGCAGCATCTCTGGAGAGAAGGAATGGCTGATGATTCGGGTCCAGACCCTTCTTCAGATGACCTCGACCTTGTGTTCTATAAATATGCTTTCAAATACTGGAATTAAACAGAGCTATTGCAACCATTCACTTCCGTTTTAGCTTTACCATAAATTAAGGTAATATTTTTTTCACTGAGGAAGGATCCTGACCTGAAATTCACCTATCCATCTTCTCCAATGATACTGCTTGACCTGCTGAGTTATTGCAGCACTTTGTGTCTATCTTTGGTATAAACTAGCATCTGCAGTTCCTTCCTATTACCTTCTCTGGCAGCTCGTCGATGAATTGGCAGATTATATGCTTTCTTCCTAAAACGTCTTCTAAAGACATGACACACATCGAACACAACAATCTCGAGGAACTACCCAACACTATCCATCTCTCCAGAGATGCTGCCTGCCCCGCCGAGTTACTCTAGCTTTTTGTGTCCATCTTCATCATTATAGTTCACTACCCTCTACTTCCAGTATCTCCAGTTCCTTCCTACACATTTTCTTTCCATATTCAATTATATTGATAGTGCTGCTTTTTGTAAACAGATGAGATATTAATCATCTGCCAAGATTACCTACTTTCTATTGCCAACAAACCTTCATGTGGGAGGTTCAGATACTAGCAGAAGACTAGTCATTTTCAATGGCCACAAAAATATTGAGGATCCAACAGCCAGAAGGAATCTTAAAATAATTTGTAAAAATAATCAAATGCATTCATCTTTAACTGTCCACAATCTCAGGCCTGACAACACCAACACCAAAAACTGGTACATAATTGCCAGATCTGACTCCACAAGATTTTCATCGTCAAATGCACCCACTCCTTGGAGCTTTGCGATTCAAATAGCGGCAGTCTCGCTCATATAGTCATAGAGTGATACAGTGTGGAAACAAGCCCTTCGGCCCAACTTGCCCACACTGGCCAACATGTCCCAGCTACACTAGTTCCATCTGCCTGCGTTTGGTCCATATCTCTCCAAACCTGTCCTATCCATCAGTCCCTGCCTCAACTACCTCCTCAAACAGCTTGTTCCATATACCCACCACCCTCTGTGTGAAAATGTTAGATTCCTATTAAAAAAATTTCCCCTTCACCTTAAATCTATGTCCTCTGGTCTCGATTCACCTACTCTGGCCAAGAGACTCTGTGCATCTACCAGATCTATTCCTGTCTTAATTTTATACACCTCTATAAGATCACCTATCTTCCTCAAAGTAATAGAATTCTAGCCTACTCAATCTCTCCCCATAGCTGAGACCCTCTAGTCCTGGTAACATCCTCTCTGCATAAATCTTCTCTGTACCCTTTCCAGCTTGACAACATCTTTCCTATAACATGGTGGAAATAACATCTGAAAATAAAACAAGATGCATATCCAGGATCATTTCCAGCTGGCTGAGACTCTGTCAAAACCTCTTTGACATGCTCCAAACCCAATCCAATCCGTGAATCAAGCTTTGGTGGCATAGAGTTTACTAACTTCTTTCTCTTCATCTTCTAACTTTTTCTTCTTGCTCTCAGGCATCAAATCGTCCAGCCAGCTCAGCTCTCGTTTGGTGAAGATGAAGTCCATCAGCTTTCGGATGAACACCAATGCCAGTACCTGGAACGTACGCAGACTTCATTAGAACTGAACAAGTGATGCCAAGTTAAACAGATATCCTCTGTCTGCACATCATCCATATGCCTCCATATCCATGTGTCTATCCAATAGCCTTTTAAACGCCACTATCAAATCTACCTCCACCACCAAGGCCTGCAGATCTCCCGCTAACCTCCTTCCCATTACCATGCTGACATTTCCGTCCTGGGCCTCCTCCATTGCCAGAGTGAGGCCACACACAAAATGGAGGAACAGCACCTGATATTACACCTGGGAAGCTTGCTGCCCAATAGTATGAACATTAAATTCTCCAATTTTCAGTAACTATCATACAATAGCCACTTTCCCCCCTCCCCTTTCTCCCTCAAGATCATACCCTATGATTTCTCCCTTTTCCTTCGTCTTCCTCCTCCTAGAAGAAGCGCCAGACACCCAGGTTCGATCCTGACTATGGATGTTATCGGTTCGAAGATTGTATGTTCACCCTGTGACCACACGGGTTTTCCAGTTTCCTCCCACACTCCAAAGATAAACAGGTTTGTAGGTTAATTTGCTTTGGTAAAATAGTAATTGATTCCTAGTGTGTAGGATAGTGCTAGTGATCGCTGGTCTAACATTTAAAGGAACTGGAATTAACCTGCTATTTTTGAAATTCAAAGAATATTCTGAGTTTTAAATACTTCCTACATATATTAAAGAAACAAGAACTGTAAAACAAATGTGTGAAAAAACTCCATAACGTCATGCAGCACAAAAATATGCCCTTCAGCCTTCCAAGTCCATGCTGGCCTTTTAGCTTATCCACATAAGGACCTTCATCCTGCTATGACTTTCCCAAGTGTCTGTTAAATTGGCTCCTTAACAGTAATTGTGGCTAATTTCACCATCTTCCCTGTCGGAAGGTTGCCAACAGCAACCATTTTATGTTTTTTAAATTACCCCTCAGATTCCCTTTTACCTGACAATTTATCTTCCCATTCGTGGAGTCATAAAATCGTACAGCATAGGCTCTTTATTCCAACTCATTCATGCCGACCGTAATACCTGTTCCACAGACAGCACAGTAGCACAGTTGGTAGAGTTGCTGTCTCACAGCTCCAGAGACCTCCATTAGATCCTGACGGCTGCTGTCGGTATGGAGTTTGTAATTCGCCCAGTGACCGTGTGGGTTTCCTTCGGGTGCTCCAGCTTCCTCCCGCATCCCAAAGACATGTGGGTTGGTAGGTGAATTGGCCCTCTGTAAATTCCCCCCCCCCCCCCCCCCAGTATGCAGGGAGTGGATGAGAAAGTGGGATAACATAGAACTAGTGTGAACAGGTGATCGATGGTCAGCATGCACTCTCTGGGCCGAAGGGTTTGTTTCCATGTTTACATATAAACTAAATTAAACTAAACTAAACTCATCCATGCCACCGTAAGATGCCCCATCTAAGCTATTTCCATTTGCCCACGTATGGCCTATATCCCTCTAAACCTTTCCTATTTGCTTTTCAAATTTAATTCAATATTGCCAAAATAGTGTAAAGTAGAACAGAATAATCCATTTACAAATGACTTCACTGTGAAAATAATTTGTGAGTGATCTTCACGATGCTTGGGTCTTACCATCATAGGGAAGACTATGGCTGCCCGAGAAGCCTTTATTACCCAGAGGATGATCAGGCAAGAGGCCTGGATGATGGTAAAGAGATGGACTTTCCTTAGAGGCACGTGCCGAAGATAGATAAAGTCAGGCTGGTGCTTTGCAGGCATCGCGAAGAGCTTCAACCGATCAAAGAGCTGTTACAAAAAAAAAAAATCATAACTTGCTGTAAAGTTTGATTGCAACTTTAATACAATACTTTAATTCAATGGGGCAGCACGGTGGCACTGCGGTAGATTTGCTGCCTCACAGCACCAGAGGCCTCCGGGTTCGATCCAAACTGTCTGTATGGAGTTTTTACGTTCTCCCTGTGACTGTGTAGGTTTTCTCCAGGTGCTCCGTTTCCCCCCACAGTCCAAAGATGTACAATTTGCAGGTTAATTGGCTTTGGTAAGATTGTAAATTGTTTCTAGTGTGTAGGATAGTGCTGGTGTATGGGATGATCGCTGGTCGGTGCGGACTCGGTGGGCTGAAGGGCCTGTTTCTGCGCTGCATCTCTAATTGAACAATAGTCAAAAGTGGCCAATCCTTTATATTTTCAGAAATATCACTTATATACCATAACTGCACGACTAAATTAGTTTAACTTAGCTCAGTGTATTATTGTCATTTATTATTGTCAATTAAAAGCTTTTTGTTGTGTGAGATCAGTCAAAGAAAAGACTATACATGATTACGAAAGATAGACACAAAATGCTCGAGTAATTCAGTGGGTCAGGCAGCATCTCTGGAGAAATAGAATAGCTACTGTTTTGGGTCCAAAACGCCATGTATTCTGTTTCTCCAGAGGTGTTGTCACACCCACTGAGGTACTCCAACAGTCTCTGTCTGTCTTCAATATAAACCAGCATCCTTTCTACACATACATGATTATAATCAAGCTGTTTGCAGTGTACAGATACAGAATAAAGAGAATAACATTTAGTGAAAGATAAAGTTCAGTAAAGTCCAATTAAAGATAGTTCGTAGGTCTGCAATTAGGTAGATGGGAGGTCAGGATTGTTCTTCATAGATCTACGATATAAAACTTGCAACAGTACAGCACAGGAAATAGGCAACATTTGGGGTCGAGGCCCTTGTTCAGACTGATGTGAGGGTGGGGTGGGGGGGCGGGAAGAATCTTCCCGCCCCCCCCCCCCCCCCCCCACCCTCACATCAGTCTGAAGATGGGTCTCGACCCGAAACATTGCCTGTTTATTTCGCTCCATTGATGCTGCCTTACCCGCTGAGTTTCTCCAGCATTTCTATCTACCTTCTATTTTCCAGCATCTGCAGTTCCTTCTTAAACAGTACAGCACAGGAAAGGGCCCTGCAGCCCACAATATCTGTGACACACATGATGCCACGACCAGCTCTGACCTGCCTGCACATAATCCATAACCATCCATAACTATGTGCCAATTCAAAAGCCTCTTAAAGATCACTATTGTATCTGCCTCCACCGTTGTATCTGTACGTGCTCCAAGCACCCATCACGCTCTGAGTAACTGAACACTGTTCGATAGGTTCAGACTGATCGGTCCCGACCTCATGGGTCCTAGTGCTGACTGATGTGAAAGATTTCCGTTCTCAGGGAACAACAAGCAGAACTTTACAAGTACAAAACTTTTTTCTAAAGAATGTTGCACAACTAATATTTTATTGAATTATTGTTTATTGTATAATCTGTGTGTATTGCGATCACAGGCCTTGTGCTGCTGCAAGTAAGAATGTAATTGTTCCGTTGTCGGTACATATGATTCTCGAAACACAGAACCTTTACCTGAATTCCTCTCAGACTTGATGCCCCCATGTAAAGGAATACTCCATACAAGACCGGCATTGGTATAAACTAAAAGAGAGACAAAAGAAAATGTTTCTTTAATGTAGACAAGCAACTGCAGCTGCAGGTTTGCTAGAAAGGACACAAAGTGCTGGAGTAACTTCAGTATAAACACTGAATTCTATAATTTTAGGTCACTTCTACTAACACTTCCCTCCCCTTCACCCTTAGCCCCTTCCTCCACCCTAATCATTTAACCAGTTCCACAGTTCACCACGTTGTATCCCTCTTGAGATCACAACTTCCCAAGCCAACAATGGGCCTACCAGGCACCACCCTGCCGGAGGTCATTTGTTGCTGGCCCTGATAGGGAGGTTGGGGATAGCATCAAGCAGGAAATTAGGGATGCGAGTAGCAGAGGTACAGCAGTTATCATGGGTGACTTTAATCTACATATAGATTGGGCCAACCAAATTGGTAACAGTTCTGAAGAGGAGTTCCTGGAATGTACACGGGATGTTTTTTTCAACCAATATGCAGAAGAACCAACTAAATGGCAGACCATCCTAGACTGGGTATTGTGTAATGAGGAAAGAAGAGTTAGAGATCTTGTCATGCAAAGTCTCTTGGGCAACAGTGACCATAATATAGTGGAATTCTGCATTAGGATGGAGAGTGACAGAGTTAATTCAGAGACTAGGGTCCTGAACTTAAAGAAAGGAGACTTTGAATGTATGTGACTGGAATTGACTGGGATAGACCTGCAAATTATACTTAAAGGGTTGACAGTGGAGATGCAATGACAAGGATTTTTTTTTTAATTAGAAGTCATGTACAGTAGTATAAACCGAGATTAACATAATACATTTCATGTACAACTTCTTGTTTTTAAATTTAATAATAGAAAAATAACAGAAGCAAGAAAAAGAGAGAAAGAGAAAGTTAGGTAAGGTAGTGATATTGATAGTTCGTGAAAAAGTAGAGAAAAAGAGCCCATAAAGATGTAAATCACAAGAAAGAGAAAAAAATAAAATAAAAAGAAGATATAAAGAAAATAAAAGGGATATACCTGCTTCGTATCTTTACTCACCCCTCACCCGGTTCTAAAACAATTTATTTCCAGAGTTATGTTGCAGCAAATGCTTGTAATGTCGATAAAGGGAGACCAAATCGTTAAGAATTGTTCTGATTTGCCTGCTAGGACGAATCTCATATCTTTGAGGTGTAACATTTCAGACATGTTTGAAATCCACATATTAAGCGTTGGTGTAGGTGCTTTTTTCCAGAATTTTAGTATGTTGTTTTGCCGTTATTAAGCCATAGTTAAGGAAACTCTTTTAGAACGAAGTCAGCTCAATGCCGACTTCCATTGTTCCAAAGATAATCAGTTCTGCGTTGGGTTCAATTTTATTTTTAAAAATGTCATTCAAAATTTATGGAGTTTTATGCAGGAGACAAAGGAGTATGCTATGGTTGCATCTTGAAATAAGCATTTATCACAAATGGGAGAAACATTTGGAAAAATGTTATTCAGTTTAGTTTGAGTAATATAATCTATGGAAAATTTTAAATTGAATTAAGGTAGTCTTACATTGATCGAGTATTTATGTACATATAGCAAATATTTATCCCATCCGTCTTTCGAAATTTTTATATAGTTCTTGTTCCCAATCTCTTCTAATTGCGTAGATGATGGCATTTCTATATTTAGAATGATATTATACAAATATCATATTAAATTAATTGAATCTGCCTATCTGTTCATGGCTTCGTCTAATAGATCTGAAGTCAAAGTTTGGTATTCTTGTGTATGTTTTTTTCAAGTAGTCACAGATTTGAAGGTATTTAAAGTATTGATTACTTTTCAGGTTGTATTTGAGTTGTAGTTGTTGGAATGATAAAAGGTTTCCCATTTCATACATGTCTCCAAACATGTAATTCCTATTCTTTCCTAATGGGTAAACGTTTTATCAATAATAGATGGTTGAAATGACAAATCATTAACTATAGGAGAGAGAAGCGATAGATTTCTTAATTTGAGAGTTCATTTTATTTGTTTCCAAATTTGTTTTATATTATGAATAATTGGATTTTTCTTGTATATTGTATTATTCAGTTTTATCAGTGAGAGAAGGATCGCTCCTATATTAAAAGGAGAACAATCCTCTCTCTCCATTACTATCCAATCTACCCGTTGGGCAGAATTGTCCAACAAGTGTCCAACAAGCTGATATTCACTGCCCAGTAATAGTAGAAAAAAAATTGGGGAGTGTTAGTCCACCAAATTCTTTGGGTTTACACAAGTGGCTTCTTTGAATTCTATGGGACTTATCGTCCCATATGAAATTTCTGATATCAGAATCGAGTTTTTTAGAAAAAAAAGGTAATTATATTGGTATTGATTGAAATAAATATAAAATTTGTGGTAAAAACATCATTTTTATGGCATTTATTCTGCCTTTTAAAGACATCAGAAGTGTTTTCCAAAATTTAATCAAGGCATTTAATTTAGTAAGTAAGGGCATATAGTTTGCATTGAATGAAGATTTATATATTCTGATAATTACGATACCCTGATATCTACATTTTTCTGTAGCAATTCTAAAGGGGAATTTTAAAAGGTGTGTCGGGTCTTGAGGTTTTATCATCATCATTTTGCTTTTGTTCCAATTTATTCTATATCCTGAGAAGGATCCGAATTCTATTAAATTTAATATGTTTGGTATGCTGGTTTGCAATTTTGTAATGTATAATAGTACATCGTTTGCACATAGTGATATTTTATTATTTGAATGTTTTGTATTATAACCATGGATATTCGGATGCATTCTTATACTTTCTGCTAAGGGTTCTATCACAAGAGCAAATAGTAGCGGTGATAATGCACATCCCTGTCTATTGCCCCTGGATAGTTGAAATTTCGGAGACAGTATATTATTGGTCAGCATTCGGCTTGTCATATAATAATTTTACCCATGAGATAAAATTCTCTCCCATTTGAAATTTTTGCAATACTTTGAAGAGGTATTCCCATCTCACTTGGTCAAATGCTTTTTCTGCATCCAGTGAAATAATTGATAAGTCTTCCTCTTCAATTTTATATGAATGCATTATATTAAACAGACGTCTCAAATTATTTAATGAGTATCTCTTGGGTATAAACCCCGTTTGATCCGCATTTAGCAATGACAAGGATTTAAAGACCGCACGGTTGAACTCCAAAAATAGTAAGATTAAACGAGAGCTTACCTGTTCAAAGTTTGATCTTTATCTTATGAGGAGTTACGATGAGGGATTACATGAAGAAGCCCCGCCAGGTGCATGCTCGGCATACTTCAAAGCAGTGGCGTGAAAAACACAGAACCAATAGCCGGAGTAATATAGTAAGGCTCACAAAGATTAGAACTACCAGATGATGATTTATATTATGAGGGTTGGGCACGGAGGGCACGTAATCCCTCATCGTAACTCCTCATAAAATAAAGATCAAACTTCGAACAGGTAAGTTCTCATTTAATCTTACTATTTTACTTCGGAGTCACGTGAGTGACTACGTGAAGATTTTAAACCTCTGTGATTTTCATACCGTAGATCATTCCATACGACGCACTGCTTCAGTTTACACAGTAGTAAATAATATATATTGCTTGAAATTATGCAATAAATATTTTAATAATAATAAAAAGAAAAGTAATAACCCCTCTATCCCAGGGGAAATAACAACAAATGATATGCAACAAAGCAAACAATTTTGAACAAAACCCAACACAGCATATGCAAACTTGACACTGTACAACAGGTTTATCATAAATCTAGGAAAGTTTCTTCTTTAGACCATCCTGCGGTCTCCAGAATTTGGTCAAGTGGCACGTCCTGCACCTTCGCCGCGGACATTGATACCGCCCTTGTGGAGTGAGATTTAAACACATCAGTGTCTACTCCAGTTAATCCAGAACCTGTTTATCCATCTAGAAATAGTTTGTACTGTCACTTTTATATGTTTCTTATGGGTAATGAACATTGGTGTCTCACAATCTTGGAGACTCTTAATTCAATATATATTAATTCAGATGCTTAACCACACACAATGTCTAGTTGACAGAGTATGTCTTAAAGATTACATTGGTTCCAGCCTTTCTTGGCTTGCTTTGCTTGCTTAAGGCTCTGTCTCACAGTGCGAGTCCACCCAAGAGTGACCCCAAGTGAAAGAAAAAAAACGGACTCGTGGTTATGCACGAGATTCAAAGTTTATGGTCAAGTGTTTAACCGAGTTCCCACGGGCATGTTCTTTATGCGATGTTCCAAGGTGCTCTCCCGACTTACCAAGTTCCTCTCCCGTTACACTTGAGCCAACCATGAATGAAGGTATGTTTTAATAAAGCAACAATGTTAAAGAAAACACCTCCATCCTGTGGCTTTGAGTTAAAGATAGAAATCAGCGCGGCTGCATCTATTAATATGACCTACAAAGGGAAAATGCGCATCAGATTGTTGGGAGACGGAGCTCAGGGTTCGCCTCCTGAGCTGCTTTGGTGCCCAGGTGTGAGGGAGGTTGGGGGGGGGGGGGGGGGGGGCGTCATTAATCTGTCTGGGGTGACAAGGCCCTTGGGTTAGGAGTGGTGTGCAAAGGAGACTTAATTCTCTCCGATCTCTCTGAAGCCCCGGATGAGAACAAAGGAAACCCACCTTGCCAGCGCGTACAAGCCCGTTGTATATAAGGGTCTCAACCCGAAACGTCGCCTATCTCCTTCGCTCCTTAGATGCTGCTGCACTCGCTGAGTTTCTCCAGCCTTTTGTGTACCCCCGTTGTATATAACTTTGCTGCTGACGCGCACACCCACTCTCTCTCCCTCTCTCTCGCTCTCTCTGCTCTCTATCACTGCAGCTCAGAGCCCAAGCTCGCCATCCTATAGTGGTAACATTCACATCGGGTCCCCTCCACACCCACACCCCCTCTCTCCGACACACACCCCCCACAAGGCAACAGGCAGCGTGAGAGACAGAGAGTTTGTAGGGTGTTGGTTTTGTATAAGGATTTATTTTTAAATTATTAGCCAAGGTCGGATTTACTTATTTTAAACGAAGTTTGGAGCGCTTGACAATACTTTTTACTCTTTGCGCTCGTTTTCAGAAAGGGTTCAGACCCCGCTTGGCTCGTTGCCCCCTTTGAACCAAGCCCTGCGAGAGGGATGGAGGGAGGGAGGGAGGGAGGGAGTGAACAAGAGCGCCAAGGAGGAGAGGGAAATAGGGGGGGTGGGGGAGTGGGTGGAGGAGAAATTGGGAAGAAGTTAGTTGTTCAGATCAGAAACCTGTAGGTTGGGAGCCATAATGGTGAAGAGCACACCCAGTTCTTCTGAGGAGTGCATAAGAGACTTAGATCGGAAGCAATGTTCCTCTAGAACTGTAACTGAAACCGTGTCCACATCACCTCCTCTTGGCGGGACCCCAAAACCAGATCTACGCGTCAGGAAAATCCAATGTTCATTGATTCATCTCCATGGTTTTTATAGCTAATTTTCCAATAAATAACTGCAGTAATCACCCCCCGAAAGGGTAGGATAGGGCTGAAGCCCAGTGTTTAGACGTTGGAATGTTTTTTTTTAATCATTCTAATAGAATGATTTTCCAACTCCTGTGGTAATTAAACTTTTTTTTCACTCCTAGTTTTTTTTAACATATTTTTAGGATATACATTATATATAAAATTGTACACATGGGAAAATAAGACTAAAATGATCAAAAAACAAAGAATATTTAGTCTAGGGTGAATTAAATTTTGTGATTAAGACTCGAGTGTGAATGGCACTGAAATATTTTAAAGAGTTCCCACGGTAGACTCACGAATCACTACGTTAAACGCACGGGCCCTACGTTCTTACAACGAGTCTAAATGTTTCAATTTTAAACTTGAACAGTAAATTTGACTCGTGGAAAAAGTCAAACATGTTTGACTTTTTTCACGAGTTCACAAGTTTCGCGGGTACCTGCCGTTAGCGCCACGAGTGGACAAGTTGATCGCGCGAGGTCCCACGTTCCCGCTACGTTGGCTGTACGTGATCACCACGAGTGAAAACTCGGGGTCACTCGTGGGCCAACTCGCACCGTGAGACAGGGGTTTTAGATCATTGACATAAAACATTATTTTACCTACAATCTAACCATAACATTTGTAATGTTTGTACTCATTGTGCTGATATTAATGGTATGAACATAACCACTTTAAATATTAACTTCTGAAAAGACAGTGACGTAATTGGAGTCCATTGCCGAAGCAATGTGAGAACTATACTGATATCCCAGATTTCTGTATATCTGGGTTTGGTAGGATTTTATTAAAATTCCTCTCATAAATCGGGATATTAACAGACGAGACCTGATAATTGTCGTTCTGAAATTGTCCTAAATAGGAGGACAAAACACTCCGAGCTCCATTATTGGTACTATAACTCATATGCAACATAGCAAGGAATTCTG
Organism: Raja brachyura; assembly: GCA_963514005.1. Next base: position 58,961,315 of record OY740787.1, read on the forward strand.
TATGAAAAAAAAATATCTGACTGTATACAAAAGATTTCCCATTCCTTATATGAAACATATATTGTTTCTTAGTGCTATCTCTACAAGCTGCAGTTATGAAATCCATGGTCCTATCCGACATTCCATCAGAACCTGCAGGTTAACAATTAATATGGTCATGTAATGGATGACTTCTGCTGTTACTGGATGTACCAACAATTACTGCACCTGGGATTTGTCATGAATGTCTGAATCATCATTCTGAGCACCAATGGGAACAATGGCTGTGTAGTAATGGTCCCTAGATAAGGGACGTATCAGATATTAACTGATAAGAACAGATACTACACTTGATCTTAGCCAAAAGGCCAAGAAGCAATACCAGTTTGGAACCACCAAACGCCTGCAGCGGAGACTTGCTCTATTTTGGTGACACATTGCCTAATCGGGCAAAATGGGGAAAACATAAAAGACTATACTTCCCCAATGTAGCGAGAATGCATCCACCGCTAATGCTCCTGGGTCTGGCTCCCACGAGACACATTTAGACCACTGGAGATTTAATCCAGACACAACAGATCAAAATTTGGTACTCATACTGTCTGACAATCTTTTTGAAACTTTTTTTAAATTTTAACATTCATTCTGTATTGTCATTGAACTTTTGTGATCTGTTGTCTTACCACAATATTGTCTTCTCCCAGTTGTGGTATTGTCTACTCATAATTGAACATGTAAGTTCTTTATTGTAGAACAAACAGCTATCAATGCTTAAAACGGCCCCAATAACTCCAAATAATTCATACCATGTGTTTGGAGAATTAAATCGTCTTGGACAGTCCATCGACCACCACAACTGGTGTCGCTGTCCTTAGCTCCCCATCCAAGAGCACTCCCATCAGTCTGTAATAACACTGAAGACTGCTGAACAAGCACATTTTTACTTCTAGTAACTTGTGCAACATTGAGAATCCATCATTGCAATTCAGTTCAACCTTTTTAGTTAGTAACTGCATGGACCTAATCAATGACCTGCACGCTTTTTATGCTTATACTCTGGTCTTTGCAGACTTTGATCATGCAGAGGTCCCAATTCGACAGCAGGAATGCTGCTCTCACTTTACCAGTAACCGTAGCTACTTCTTGGATGGTGGGATAATGTTTTTTTTTAACCAAGCCAAATACAGGCATTTGTAACATCCCCAACCTTAATTGTTGGTAAAGTTACTGACGTATCAACTGTATTAAAGACAAACCCACTCCTGCTTTGAATTGTTTGGGATGCCTGTAGCTTACATGTTGTTTGGATGTACAGAACCTTAGCCTTTCAATAGGCTTATGGTTGCTGAACCCAGATCTTCAGCTGGCTCCCATTTACAATGAACATATCCTCTAGATAAGTCATTACAATGTGATTCTGAGCCCTCATTAACACCAGTGCTGATTTCAATAATGTGTGAGCAATCTGAGGGCTGAATTTAACCCATTAGGTAATTCCTTCTGGGTCTGAATTAGGTCTGAAGAAGGGTCTCGACCCGAAACGTCGCCTATCTCCTTCGCTCCTTAGATGCTGCTGCACCCGCTGAGTTTCTCCAGCGTTTTGTGTAACCCCAGGTAATTCCTTCAGCTGACCCATCCAATTAATTGAAGTACTTGAATAATAAGGCATCTTTTTTAAGTCTAATAATAGCCATATAGCAGCCTTGTGATAACAACCTCGTTCCAGTGCTGAAGTTTGTGAGTCCCAGAATGACTCTGCAACCCCCATACTTATGTCTGGGATATATTATCTCTACCTGACGAGTTCCTGGTACATTCAAACACCAAGCCGATCAGATTTAATGCAGAATTACAAAACAATTGTAATCTTACAACCAACCAGAGGTTGTTTCCCCAGAAATTCCATGTGTAATGGAATGACATTTCTGTAGTTCTGTAAATGAACCAGAAGATCTCCTTCTCTTAATGTAGGGGTTCATATTCATCAATCATAAATCTGGTTATAGCTTGCCCACATAATCCTGCATTTTTTGGGTATAATGTTAGCCAAATGGCAATTTTCATCATACAATTGGGTTTGAATATGCATTGCAGAGTAACGCAAGCATGTCTTAAAAGTATTGGACATTATCGACCCATGTATGTCTTCCCCAAATACAATGATGCCAACTGAATATCAGCTAGAGGACATGCTGGAACACATTTCTTGTCCTCGCATCGTTACACTCATGGGTGCCCAATTACTGAGTTACTGTTGGCACCCTGAGCGAGGCACAATAGACGGGTGTTTTATATATTTTTATATATTTTTTACTGTTTCAGTCATAACAGTTTCTTGGAGTAGGTGAGAAACCAAATAATGTTGGTCGCCAGGTTCATCCATAGCCTCACCAGTCCATACCGATATAGCAAAACTTGGTGCTACATCGGGAACACCCGGAGCATTTCTATTGTGCTCTGGTGTATACACATAAGTAAGGACACCAGCTTCAGGGTCAGTTTCATCCTGCCCTGGTACTCCCGAGTCTTGCTCTAGGAAGACTTCATCCAGACCAATGTAAGGCACTGGTGAATGAGATTCTCATTCTTCATAGGCACCATACTCAGTGTATGGAAACTCCTTCGGAGCCTGCCTTAGAATCTCATGGGTCTGAGAACCCTTGATTGTTTAGTTTTGAGCATTTTATCTTGCTCTAAGGACGTCATCCAGACCTATGCAAGGCACTGGCGAATTAGATTCTCATTCTTCATAGGCAACATACTCAACGTATGGAAACTCCTTCGGAGCCTGCCTTACAGGAAGACATACATGGGTCTGAGAACCCTTGACCAAGTCAAGTGTGGAGCATTTTCTCCATTTCCAGCCTCCCCCACATTCTTGTCCTCCCTTGGGGGAGAGTTACTTCTTTACTGTTTTGTATTTGTGCATAAACCATATATTAACCATAAACTCGATGCTTGAGTCGATTGTTAAAGATGTTATAGCAGTCCATTTGGAAAGCAGTGACAGGATTGGTCAAAGTCAGCGTGGATTTATGATGGAGAAATCATGCTTGACTAATCTTCTGGAATATTTTGAGGATGTAACAAGTAGAATGGATAAGGGAGAGCCAGTGGATGTGGTGTGTCTGAACTTTCAAAAAGCCTTTGACAAGGTCCCACACAAGAGATCAGTGTGCAAAATTAGAGCACAGGGTATTGACATGGATAGAGAACTGGTTGGCAGACACAAAGCAAAGAATAGGAATTAATGGGTCCTTTTCAGAATGGCAGGCAGTGACTAGTGGGGTGCTGCAAGGCTCGGTGTTGGGATAAGTTGGGTGAGTGGGCAGATGCAATATAATGTGGATAAATGTGAGGTTATCCACTTCGGTGGCAAGAACAAGAACACAGATTATTATTTGAATGGTATCAGATTAGGAAAAGGGGAGGTGCAACGAGACCTGGGTGTGCTTGTACATCAGTCACTGAAAGTAAGCAAGCAGATACAGCAGACAGTGAAGAAAGCTAATGGCATGTTGGCCTTCATTACGAGAGGATTTGACTTTCATTGTTGATTAAGGAAGATCTCACAGCTGTGTTAAGAGGTGATATTACTTACGGTTTGTCCAGTGAAGCTATATGGGCGGAGCTGATGAGCAATAAAGGAATTATCACCTTGTTGGGGTGTACTACAGACCCCTAAATAGTCAACGGGAATTAGAAAAGAAAATGTGCTGGGAGATTGCAGACAGGCATAGGTCAAATAACGTTGTTGTAGTAGGGGGTTTCAACTTTCCCAATATAGACTGGAAAATGATAGCGTGAAGAGCTTACATGGGTTGCAATTCCTCAAAAGTGTTCAGGAGAGTTTTCTTAAACAGTACGTGGAGGCCCCCACACTTGAGAGGGCAACGGTGGATCTAGTATTGGGAAGGGCAAGTTAATGAAGTGTGTGCCTTTTGGGTCCAGTGACCACAGTTCGATTAGGTTTAAGATAGTTATGGATTGGGACAGAGAGGGTCCACGTGTTAAAATGTTCAACTGGGGCAAGGCCAACTTTGAAGATATGAGAGAAGGTTTCGCTCAAGTTGACTGGAGCAGGTTATTTGAGGGGAAAGGAACATCGGACAAGTGGGATGTTTTTAAAAGTGTGCTGAAGAGAGCTCAGGATGTGTACGGCCCTCTTAGAATGAAGGGCAAAGTAGGCAAATATAAGAAAGCTTGGCTGATGAGGGAAATTGAGACATTAGTCAAAAACGAGAAGGATGCATGGGACAAGTACAGTGCATTCAGTAAAGGGCCTGTCCCACCAGCACGAAACTCCATGCGATGAGCACGACCTAATGTGGTCGCTTAAGCCGTCCGGCGTCGCGGGGCCGGTCCCACTTCGATCGCCGGAGCCGTGCGGAGTTCGTCCCGACATCGTGCGGGGCTCCGAAAAACTGACCATGTTCAAAAATTCCATGCGGCAACGGCTTGTCGGCTCGCTGTCGCCTCGACGCATTACACACCGCCTCGACGTTGTGCCTCCGTGAACCTATCTGTAGGTGCCTCCGTGACCCTCTCTGTGTGTGGCTCCGTGGCCCTCTCTGTGTGTGCCTCTGTGACTCTCTCTGTCTGTCCCTCTCTGTCCTGGCGAACTTACCTTTAAGACTTCGCTCCAAGTTCGCCTCACTTTGCGCCGCGTTGCGCCACTCACCCGACCTCCGCGCGGCCCCTGCTGCCGGTTTGGTCGCGCTTGGCGCATGCAGGCACACGCTGGTGGGACGAGCCCTGTACGGGGATCACCTTACCTCCACGCGGCCCCCGCTGCCGGTTTGGTTGCACTCACCGCATGGAATCGCATGCTGGTGGGACAGGCCCTTAAGTATACAGACCCCTTCACTTTTTCCACATATTGTTACGTTATAGCCTTATTCTAAAATTGTTTAAATTATTTTTTTTTAAATCATCAATCTACACAAAATACTATAGAATGAAGAAGCGTGAACAGGTGTTTCGAGATTTTTGCAAAGTAATTAAAAATAAATTACTGAAATATCACATACATAAGTATTCAGACCCTTTGCTATGACACTCAAAATTGAGCTCAGGTTCACCCTGTTTCCATTGATTACCCTTGAGATGTTTCTACAATTTGATTGGAGTCCACCAATGGTAAATTAAATTGATTGGACATGATTTGGAAAGGCATACACCTGTCTATATAAGGTCCTACAGTTGACAGTGCATGTCAGAGCAAAAACTAAGCCATGAAGGAATTGTCCGTTGACCTCCGAGACAGGGTTATGTCGAGACACAGGTCTGGGAAAGGGTATAAAACAATTTCTGCAGCATTGCAGGTCCCGAAGAGCACAGTGGCCTCCGTCACTCTTAAATGGAAGAACTTTGAAACCACCAGGACTCTTCATAGAGCTGGCCGCCCAGCCAAACTGAGCAATCGGGGAAGAAGGGCCTTGATCAGGGAGATGACCAAGAACCTGATGGTCACTCTGACAGAACTCTAGAGTTCCTCTGTGGAGATGGGAGAACCTTCCAGAAGGACAACTATATCTGCAGCACTCCACAAATCAGGCCTTTATAGTAGAGTGGACAGACGGAAGCCACTCCTCAGTAAAAGGCACATGACAGCCCGCTTGGAGTTTGCCAAAAGGCATGAAAAACAAGATTCTCTGTTCAGATGAAACCAAGATTGAACTCTTTGGCCTGAATGCCAAGCGTCACGTCTGGAGGAAACCAGGCACCGCTCATCACCTGGCCAATACCATACCTACGGTGAAGCATGGTGGCGGCAGCATCATGCTGTGGGGATGTTTTTCAGTGGCAGGAACTGGGAGACTAGTCAGGATCAAGGGAAAGATGAACAGAGCAAAGTACAGAGAGATCCTTGATGAAAACCTGCTCCAGAGCGTTCTGGACCTCAGACTGAGGCGGAGGTTCACCTTCCAACAGGACAATGACCCTAATCACGCAGCCAAGACAACGCAGGAGTGGCTTCATGACAAGTCTATGAATGTCCTTGAGTGGCCCAGCCAGAGTCCAGACTTGAACCTGATCGAACATCTCTGGAGGGACCTGAAAATAGCTGTGCATCGATGCTCCCCATCCAACCTGACAGAGCTTGAGAGGATCTGCGGAGAAGAATGGGAGAAATTACCCAAATACAGGTGCCAAGCCTGTAGTGTCATACCCAAGAAAACTTGAGGCTGTAATCGCTGCCAAAGGTGCCTCAACAAAGTGCTGAGTAAGGGCTCGGAATACTCATGTAAATGTGATGTTTCACTTATTTCTTTTTAATTATTTCGCAAAATTTCTAAACACCTGTTTTTACTTTTTTATTATGGGGTATATTGATGATTAAAAAAATGAATTTAATCCATTTTAGAATAAGGCTGTAACGTAACAATTCTCTGAAATTTAGAAGGATGAGAGGAGATCTTATTGAAACATATAAGATTATTAAGGGCACGCTAGAGGCAGGAAACATGTTCCCGATGTTGGGGGTAGTCCAGAACCAGGGGCCACAGTTTAAGAATAAGGGGTAAGGCATTTTAGAACGGAGATGAGAAAACACTTTTTCACATAGCTGTGAATCTTTGGAATTCTCTGCCACAGACGGCGGTGGAGGCCGGTTCTCTGGATACTTTCAAGAGAGCTTGATAGGGCTCTTAAAGATTGTGGAGTCAGGGGATATGGGGAGAAGGCAGGAACGGGGTACTGATTGTGGATGATCAGCCATGATCACATTGAATGGTGGTGCTGGCTCGAAGGGCCGAATGGCCTACTCCTGCACCTATTGTCTATAACTAGAGAGACAGAGTGGGACCTCTCAGGAATAAAAGCGGTCACCTCTGTGTGGAGCCACTGGAGATGGGCAAGGTCCTCAATGAGTATTTCTCCTATGTATTTACCGAGGAGAAAGACAGTAGGACGGAGGAAATTGGAGCAGTCACTGGAAGTGTCACGAGAGCAGTCGGGGTTACCGTCAAGGAAGTACTGAAGCTACTGTCGTGTTTTAAGGTAGACAAATCTCCTGGGCCTGATCAAATATATCCCAGGACATTGCAGGAAACTAGAGAGGAAATTGCGGGAGCCCTGGTTGAAATTTAAGTCGCCCTTAAATACAGGAGAGGTGCCAGAGGATTGGAGGGTGGAAAATGTTGTGCCTCTTTTCAAGAAGGGCTGCAGGGAAAATGCTGAGAACTATAGGCCGGTGAGCTTAACATCTGTAGTTGGTAAGTTACTGGAGAGTATTCTGAGGGATAGGATATACAGGCAAGGGCTGATATGGTTTTGTACGTGGGAGGTCGTGTCTCACAGATCTGATTGATTTTTTTTTTTAAGACATGACCAAAAAGGTTGATGAAGGCAGAGCTGTAGATGTTGTGTATATGGACTTCAGTAAGGCGTTCGACAAAGTGCCCCATGGTAGGCTGCTCTGGAAGGTTAGATCTCATGGGGTCCAAGGAGAGATCGCTGAATGGATAGCTAATTGGCTCCATGGAAGGAAGGTGAGGGTGATGGTGGAAGGTTGCTTATCAGAATGGAGGCCTGTGATTAGTGGTGTGTCACAGGGTTCGGTGCTGGGCCCATTACCGTTTGTCATCTACATCAATGATTTGGATGAGAACATACAGGGCAAGATTAGCAAGTTTGCTGATGATACAAAAGTTAGTGGTTTTGCAGATAGTGAAGAAGGTTGTGAACATTTGCAGCAGGATCTGGATAGATTGGCCAGGTGGGCTGAGGAATGGTTGGTAGAATTTAATACAGAGAAGTGTGAGGTGTTGTATTTTGCTACACAGTAAATTGTAGGCCTCTGGGTAGTGTCATAGAGCAGAAGGATCTAGGAGTACAAGTGTGTAAGAAATAACTGAAGATGCTGGTTTAAATCGAAGGTAGACACAAAATGCTAGAGTAACTCAGCGGGTGAGGCAGCATCTCTGGAGAGAAGGAGTGGGCGACGTTTTGGGTCGAGATCCTTCATGGTTCCTTGAAGGTTGAGTCGCAGGTAGATAAAGTCGTCAAAAAGGCTTTTGGCACTTTGACCTTCATCTGTTGGGAGGTCATGTTGCTGTTGTATAAGACATTGGTGAGACCGCATTTAGAATATTGTGTTCAGTTCTGGGCACCATGTTATAGGAAAGATATTGTCAAGCTTGAAAGGGTTCAGAAGAGATTTATGAGGATGTTGCCAGGACTAGAGGATGTGAGCTATAGGGAGAGGTTAAGTAGGCTGGGTTTCTATTCCATGGAGTGTAGGAGGATGAGGGGAGGTCTTCTGGAGGTATACTAAATCATGAGAGGAATAGAGCGGGTAGATAATCATTTACCCAGAGTAGGGGTATCGAAGACCAGAGGGCATGGGTTCAAGATGAAGGGCAAGTGGGACTTGGGTAGCTGAGAAATTGTTGGCAAGTTGGGCCGAAGGGCCTGTTTCCACACTGTATCACTCTATGATTGACAGATGATGAAAGAATGTATCGACTGGGCTTATATTCACTGGAATTTAGAAGGATGAGAGGATTCCTTATGGAAACATATAAAATTCTTAAAGAATTAGACAGGCTAGGTGCAGGAAAAATGTTCCCGATGTTGGAGGAGTCCAGAACCAGGGGTCACAGTTTAAGAATAAGGTGGAGGCCATTTAGGACTGTGATGAGGAATTCTCTGCCACAGAAGGCAGTGGAGGCCAATTCAATGGATGTTTTCAAAAGAGAATTAGATTTAGCTCGGGGCTAAAGGAATAGAGGGATATGGGGGAACAGCAGGAACGGGGTACTGATTTTGGGATGATCAGCTATGATCATATCGAATGGCCTACTCTTGCACTTATTTTTCGACGTTTCTATGATAGATCCTGGTATTTTGTTGCCTCCAGTTCTTCTTCCCCCCACCCCCCCCCCCCATTTTCAGATTGAAGAAGGGTCCCGACCCGAAACACCACCCATCTATGTTCTCCAGAGGTGCTGCGTGAGCCTTGAGTTACTCCAGCACTTACTTTTCTTTCATTTTGATGCACATTAGTTTATATTAAAATTCTGCACATGCATTTTTCAACATCAATGTACATTAGTAACATAACATCTCTGCTCCATGCCTGAGGGAAGGAGGTAAACTTGGTTTATACTGCTTGACATCCAGTACATTAGGATCTTTTTAAATTATGAAAGTTATTTTTGGAAGTGTGAAAAGTTCATTAATCTCAGAAGAGAGAGCCATCTAATGAATACTGTTGTGAAATCACTCCCATCAAATAGAACTGTCTAACTAGTTGTCCAGTCAGTATCTCATCTCCATTCACTGGGAATGTCTGCACAAAACCAGAGTCAGAAATACTAATATGGAATTTAGACTTTAGAAACACAGCACGGAAATGGGCCCTTCGGCCCACCGAGTCTGTGCCGACCAGCAAACACCCATACAAGCACTATCGTACACACAAGGGATAATTTTACTGAAGCCAATTAACCTTCAAACGTGTATGTCTTTGGATCAATCATGATACGGGGTCGTCTGAATGGAGTTTGACCATTTTCCCTGTGACTGCCTGGGCTTTCTTCAGGTGTTCCAGTTTCCTTCCACACTCCAAAGACGTGCAGGTTAATTGGCTTCAGTAAAATAGTAAATTGTCCTAGTGTGTAGGATTGCGTTAGTGTTCGGGGTGATCGTTGGTCGGCACAGACTTGGTGGGCTGAAGTACCTGTATCTCTAAAGCCTACAGTCTAAAGTCATTGAGATTACCTGTAAAACGGAGGTCATGAAGACAGATGACCCCATGAGGATGAAGATCATGAGGCCAGTTACCCGTTGCTCACGGATACCCAAGAACTTTGGCTGTTCGCCGGGTGCTGAGCATTCTGACTCCAGCTTCAGGCTGTTGACGTGGGATATCGAGAGCACCGTGGCTGCGACAAACCAGGGCAGGCCCATGATGGAACAGATCCCAAGCATGATGCACATTATAAATAAATCCAAATGGTAACCACATCCTTTCTGTGAAACAACAAAAACATTACAGCACGTATCAAATAGCAAATTATTATAACATTTGGAGCTGCTATGTGTATCTTAAATAAGGATGAAAACGGTTTAAAATGACAAGATTAAATATATTAAGTTTTCCACTTGACAACTGTGTACGTAACATGGCACTGGTTCTATCCTACACATTAGGGACAATTTACAGAAGCCAATTAGTCGACAAACCTGCTTGTCCTTGGGAGGAATTCGGAGCTCCTGGAGAAACCCACGTAGTCACAGGGAGACCATACAAACTGTATCCATAGTCAGAATCCTGGCATTGTAAGGCAGCATCTCCCACTTATTTATGCGACATAATTTGCGCGTTGTGACGCGCATGTGATGCGTGCATTATGCGCGCACAGTGCGTAGTGAAGTAGGCAGTGACGCGCAGTCGTGCGCAGCGCCCCAGGATTTTGGGATTCACAAAATCTTCGCTCGCCACCTGCATGACGCGCAAATGGCGCCCAAGTGAGACGGGCCCTTACCGCTGCACCACTGTACCGCCCTATCTAGGTTGAGATAAGTGTGGACAACCCCCGTCTGGCAACAATTTATCTACTGTGGAATTCTAGATTTGTGGGCGGCATAAAACCCTTCTTCAACCTGTCAATGTGAACACTGAATTCTCCATTTTTAGATAAATAATCAACAACCCTATCCCCTTTTTTAGGAAGAGATATACAGTGTGGAAACATGCCCCTCGGCCCACCGAGTCTGTGCCGACCAGTGATCCCCATACACTGGCATTATCTTACACACTAGGGTCAATTTACAAATTTTACCGAAGCCAATTAACCTACCAACCTGTACGTTATTGGAGTGTGGAAGGAAACCTGAGGACCCGGAGAAAACCCAAGTGGTCATAGGGAGAACGTGCAAACTCCATACAGACCGCTCCCAAAGTGGAATAGGTTTCTTCTGGGTGCTCCGGTTTCCTCCCGCACCCCAAAGACATGCAGGTTTGTTGGTTAATTGGCTTCGGAAACATTGTAAATATTGTTCCTAGTGCGTCAGATAGCGTTAGTGCAACGGGATGATTATTGGCTGACGCGGACTCGATGGGCCAAAGGGCTGGTTTCCATACTGTATCTCTAAAGTCTAAACTAAGTATTCAAACATAATGGCTGACACAAAGTGCTGGAGTAACTCAGTGGATCAGGTGGCATCCTTTGAGAACATGGATAGGCAACATTTCGGGTCGAAATCCCCATTTAAAAATAATACTCCTTAACAGTTGTTGAAAGATTGTGGAAATACACTGACCTTCAATTTATGTTCCTTTCTATTGATAATCACCGCAGTGATCTGCTGATCCATGAAGACTAGTATGGTACAAAGCAAAGCTGGTATAAAAGCAGCCAAAATTGTCCACCACGGATTGGGACCCAAAGGATTAATCAGCCAGCCACGGTCATCTCGCGTTGGCTGAATAAAAAAAATGATGAGAAAAATCTTAACCAAATAACATATTCCCAAACACCACTTCAAGTCTAACAGTTTCTCATCCATTCTTTATACAAGTGCTTTGTTTTGGACATGTTTTGTCAAATGTTCTGTACATTTACGTTACAGTAAATATAATTTCAGAGAATAATTCTATTGTCCTACCATTGGTAATGCAGAGTTAAGTAGAAATAAAATGTCTATGATTTAAGTTACAAGAAAGATCTTTAAACTGAATATCCTTAAACCATCAACATTTATTTGCTGTCATTGAATATAAAATACTGCATTAGATCTCAATCTGTTCTGTAAACACAAAGTTTATTAAGTAAATATGTATAACATAAATACATACATATATTTCATACATAAAGTACAGCATAGACCATCCATTTGCCCCAAATGGTTTAAAATGTTGTCCATGTTTCACTTGAGTTATACATGATGTTAGAATTGTAATTCCTCAAAAGAGAAAATAAATATGTTTTAAATGATGAAGACAGAGTCAAGGTATGAGGCGATTAAATAAAAAGGAACTGCAGATGCTGTTTTATACCAAAGATAGACACAAAGTGCTGGTGTAACTCAGCGGGCCAGACAGCATCTCTAGAGAACATGGCGAGGTGATGTTTCGGGTCGGGAAAGGGTTGGTCTGAAGGAGGGTCCCGACCCAAAATGTCACCCACGTTCTCCACACGGGCTGACTGACCCGCTGAATTACTCCATCATTACTTCACCTAATTTGAGGAAGGGCATTCTTGCTATTGAGGGAGTGCACTGTAGGTTCACGAGGTTGATTCCCAGGATGGCGGAACTGTCATATGATGAAAAAATTGAACGACTAGACTTGAATTCACTGGAATTTAGGATGAGAGGGGATCTTATAGAAACATTTAAAATTATTAAGGGATTGGACACGTTAGAAGCAGGAAACATGTTCCCGAGGTTGGGGGAGTACAGAACCAGAGGCCACAGTTTAAGAATAAGGAGTAGGCCATTTAGAACTGAGATGAGGAAACACGTTTTCACCCAGAGAGTTGGGAATCTGTGGAATTCTCTCCCTCAGAAGGCATGTGGAGGCCAATTCATAGAAACATAGGTGCAGGAGGGGGCCATTTGGCCCTTCGAGGCTACACCGCCATTCATTGTGATCATGGCTGATCATCCACAATCAGTAACCCCTGCCTGCCTTCTCCCCATATCCCTTGATTCTGCTCACCCCTAGAGCTCTATCTTAAATACATCCAGTGAATTGGCCTCTACTGCCTTCTGTGGCAGAGTATTCTACAAATTCACAACTCTCTGGGTGAAAATGTTTTAAATAGCCTCCCCTTTATTCTTAGACTGTGGCCCCTGGTTCTGGACTCCCCCATCATTGGGAACATTTTTCCTGCATCTAGCTTGTCCAGTCCTTTTACAATTTTATACGTTTCTATAAGATCCCCTCTTATCCTAAATTCCAGTGAATACAAGCGCACTCTTTCTAATCTTTTCTCATATGACAGTCCCACCATCCTGGGGATTAACCTCGTGCACCTACGCTGCACTGCCTCAATAGCAAGGATGTCCTTCCTCAAATTAGGAGACCAAAACTGCACTCAATACTGCAGATGTGATCTCACCAGGGCCCTGTACAACTGCAGAAGGACCTCTTTACTCCGATACTCAAATCCTCTCATTTGGAATTCACTGGATGCATTCAAAAGAAAGTTAGATAGAGCTCTTAGGGCTAGCGGAATCCAGGGATATGGGGAGAAGGCAGGAACGGGGTGCTGATTGTGGATGATCAGCCATTATCATATTCCAGGACAAGGGGTCACAGCTTAAGGATAATGGGGAAATCCTTTAGGACCAAGATGAGAAGGACTTTTTTCACACAGAGAGTGGTGGGTCTCTGGAACTCTCTGCCACAGAGGGTAGTTGAGGCCAGTTCATTGGCTATATTTAAGAGGGAGTTAGATGTGGCCCTTGTGGCTAAGGGGATCAGAATGTATGGAGAGAAGGCAGATACGGGACACTGAGTTGGATGATCAGCCATGATCATATTGAATGGCGGTGCAGGCTCGAAGGGCCGAATGGCCTACTCCTGCACCTAATTTCTATGTTTCTATGAATGGTGGTGCTGGCTCGAAGTGCTGAATTGCCTCCTCCTGCAGCTATTTTCTATGTATCTATGTATCATTTTGTGTCTTTTTTTTAAAACATGCATCTACAGTTCTTTGTTTCTGAATAAAACAATGAAGCTACTAAAAGAAAGCAGGAAGGAGGGATTATCTTTGGATTGCTTCAGCTTTGAACCAGCAATGGTGGGATTCAGCAATTGGCAAAATTTCTAATTTCTGTGCGTTTGCAGTCTTGGTGAATTTTGTAGAAGGCAATAAGTCAATACCCTGGCACAGTAACTTGAATTGTATACAATACCTTGAAAACACTGGGGACCTGGAGCTTTGGCGAGGGAATCCCCAGACCGTAGTCAATTAAAACCATTGTTAAAATACTAAGAAAGACAGCAAAGTCACTGATTGTCGATCGCACCTGTGACAAGTAGATAACATTCATTACTCAGTCTTTATCAAGAAACAATCACTTAGCAGATACATGTGTAATCGGGCAGTTAAACTGTCCACTTAATTCTGTAAAGGAATGTGTTCACGTCCAAACTAATACTAAAACTGAAGTAAAAGGAAATCAAGGATAGATGCAAAGATTTCCAGTGTGCTATCGTCATTTTGTCCAGATTAAGAAGGTGTTGGACCACCAGTCGCCGGAAAATCTGAGGTAAATCTGTATGTTCAAAGAATCGTAACTGCATTGACATAGCCGTTATATGAACACAAATTACACATCCTGCAAAACTAATCAAATGGGGAATCATTACATTAAATGAGAAACTGAAGTTACGCATATGTTATTGGCATCAAATATAAGTTCTAAAACTGTATCGTAACAGAGTAATTTCTTTTGTAGGAAGCATATTTTAGAATTTTAGATGTTTCCTATTAAGAGCTCAAGCATGTTGCCAAGACTCGAGGGCCTGAGCCATATAGAGATGCTGAGAGGCCAGTACTTCATTCTTTGGAGCGCAGGAGGATGAGTGGTAATCTTGTAGAGGTGTACAAAATCATGAGAGGAATAGATTGGATAATGCCCAGAGAAAAGGAATCAAGAATCAGAGGACATAGGTTTAAGGTGAAGGGGAAAAGATTTAATAGGAATCTGAGGGGCAACTTTTTCCACAAAGGATGGTGGGTGTATGGAACGAGCTACCACAGGAGGTAGTTGAGGCAGGTACTTTCACAACGTTTAAGAAGCATTTAGACAGGCACATGGATAGGATAGGTTTTAAGAAATATGGGGTAAATGCAGGTAGGTAGGACTAGTGTAGATGGGACATGTTGGCCGGCATGGATAAGTTGGGCTGAGTGTCCTGTTTCCAGGCTGTGATGCAATGACTGTGGCCCCAGTCAGATGTAAAGCATCCGATGCTGGAGAGAACAGTACTCCAACCAACCAGGAACAGCAAACAATTATTTTTTTGTGGCACTACATGCTTGCATCCCACAAGTGAACCTTCCAGTGTCAAAAAAGCTACACAAAAATTATTTTGCCACATTCATGACCATACCAATGCTATTATTATCACTTAATTGTTTCATTTATTTCCAAAGGACTGCAGTTCTACTGATATGCACTGGATGGCAATGCATTCTGTATAACTAAAAAAAAGAGAGACAAAATGTAAACAGGCCCTTCGGCCCAACTTGTCCAATCCAACCAACATGCCCCATCTACACATCCCACATGCCTGCGTTTGGCCCATACACCTCCAAACCAATCCTATCCATGCACCCGTCTAAATGATTCTTAAAAGTTGCCATAGTACCTGCCTCAACTACCCCCCCCCCCCTCACCTTAAACTTCTGGGAATGTCCTCTGGTTATCGATTCCCCTACTCTGGGCAAAAGACTCTGCACATTTACCCCAGATCTATTCCCGTCATGATTTTGTACACCTCTATAAGCTCCTCCTCACCTCCAAGGAATATAGTTCTTGTCTGCCCAACCTCTTCCTATAGCTCAGGTTCTCCAGTCCTGGTAAGATCCTTGAGATATTAATTGGAAACATCAAAAAATCTTATTTAAATATTATAGTCCCTGCCGCAATTACTTTCTCTGGCAGCTCGTTCCATACGCCCACAACCTTTTGTGTAAAAAAAGTAACCCCTCAGGTTCCTATTAAATCTTTCCTCGCTCACCTTAAACCCATCTCCTCTGATTCTTGGATATCTGAAGCCAAAAAGGAATCACAAGTCCTCGTTGTGCTTTTGTGTTTTCACGGTATTAATCGAGTGAAAAATAGCTTAGACGTTTCAAGCTGCTCTAAATTAGAGACTTAATTCGCATTTTCTCAAAGACAACTTCACCTCGAATTAAAATCAAGCTGTAAAAACCAAAATGACTTACCTTGGTAGGGAAATAGTGGCTAGTCTTAAATTGTTTCAGGAAGTGTGATAAGGTGCAGGTGGAAAAGAACAATATTATTGACCAGAACAAGACATCGGGAACATAAGGACCATGGTGACCACAGGCTGTTCCAGAAAATGTTCCTTGAAATTGGATACACTCCTAAGACAGATAATTATTATATTGTCAAGATCTCACAGCTTAAAATACCACCGAGATTTGTAAACATAGCTGTCAAGGTACTCACGTTAACATGACTACAATACCACATATAATGAGACAAACAGCATGGAATCAGGCCCTTCGATAATTACATCAATGGTTTAGAGGGATATGGGACGAGCATCGATGAGGCATCCTGGTCAGCATGGGCGAGTTGTGTTGAAGGGACCTTTTCTGTGCTGTAAGGTCAGGGTGACAAAAGCTTTGTTAAACATGTAGGTTGTGTGAGGCAAGGGAGGTGGGTGGAGAGGCAGAGAAGTGGAAATTTAAGTGAAAATTTATCGCAAAGACATCATCTCCAAAACTCATCCATTCACAGAAGAACATGAAAATATGGGGAAATATGTGAAATGTATAAAAATAAAAACTCTGTTTTGCAGACAACCAAAAGCAAAAAAAATCACATTTTTACCTCATGGCAGAATCAAATCTGCATACAATCATGAGGGGAGGAGACATGGAGTACAAAGGAACCAGAGGACAAAGGTTTAAGTTGAGAGGGGAAAGATTTAATAGGAACCTGAAGAGCAAATTTTTCACTTAAAAGGTGGTACATATATGAAACAAGCTGCCGGAGGAGGTAGTTGAGGCAGGTACAATAACAACATTTAAAAGAATCTTGGACAAGTACATGGATAGGACAGGTACATGGATGGGCCAAACGCAGGTAGGACAAGTGTAGATGGATCGGCATGGACAAGTTGGGCTGAAGGGCCTGTTTCTATGCTGCATGACTTTAATACTCTACCACAGCAAGTAAAGCATTGAATACAAGTAGTTTTAAAGCAAACTTACAGACAGAGTCAAATTTCCCCATGGAATTTCTGTCGCTGTGATATTATGTTTACTCCAGTACTCCACTGTTTTATTGCTGGGGCTTAGTGGTTCCAAACAAATGCAACTATTAACAAAAAAAGAGTCATCTTAGCAATAGAAAAATATAATTAATTTGTATAGAATACACGAAATGTTAGAAAAACCAACACAATTGTCTTCTTTATTGAGACAAGAAATATTCGTAACCAATCTACCCTTAAAATGGAAGATTCATTCTCCAATATTTTACGACAATTGATTCATGCTCAGATTTAATCACATGAAAATACACTTCTCAATATTTCAGTTTAGTTTAGCTTTAGTTTAGATATACAGCGTGGGAACAAACCCTTTGGCCCACCAAGTCCGCGCCGACCAGCGTTCACCCCATACACTAGACTATTCTACACACTGGGGTCAATTTTGAATTTACAGAAGCCAGACAACCTACAAACCTGCATGTCCTCGCACTGTGAGAGGAAACCCGAGAACCCGGACAAATCCCATGCAGTGAATATGGTCAGAACTACCCAGAATGTTCGGCACTAACAACTACTATGAATGTGGCTAATAAAGGGAACAAATATGCATGACCAGTTCGTGAGAAGAAATGCAAGATGAAATAAACTATGGAAACTTATTTGGGTAAAATGCTCTCTTTTCAATTTCCTGACAGCTAGTCTAAAAACAACATGTTTAACACCACAGAAGAGTTGTAGTGTAAATCCCACTTTTATTAACGTGTTGCTAACAAAATAAGGAGAGATTCACTCATTTCACACAATAAACGATCCACAGGTGAAACAGTTCAGAGCAGGTTTAATTATACCTGTACATGGCACTGGGGAATAACACTTCCAGCAACACGCATAGTTGCTCCATGCAATGGAAAGTTAGGTCTTGTTATTTTAATCTTGTTTAGAGTTGAGGTTGTGCTGCTACAAGGAAGACAAATGATGTATTTACTCCCAGCCCTCTGCCAATGTTGACTTGGTCTAGCTTTCACAAGGTATCAGTTAAATGCCTGAACAAGACACCAAGATATATGCAAGGGCAGCACAGTGGTGCAGCTGGGACAGCTGCTTTCTCACGGCGCCAGAGACCCGGCTTCGATCCTGACCTTGGGTGCCCTCTGTGTGTGGAGTTTGCACGTTCTCCCTGTGGCTGCATTGGTTTCCGTCGGGTGTTCCTATTTCCTCCAACATCCCAAAGACGTGCAGGTTTGTAGGTTAATTGACCCTCTGTAATTGCCCTCCAATTGATCCAATTGCATTTAACCTCCCACAGTGCCACACCTCACACATGCTTGGATTAAATTTAATTTAACAGATTTGACAGAAACGGGCTGAGAAATTTCAAATGGAGTTTAATCCGAGCAAGTGGGAGGTTTGGGAGGTCAAATGCAAGGGGAAATATACAATTCATGGCATCACCCTTAACAGCATTGATGTACATGGTAAACGGTAGGGAATTGAAGAATACAGTTGAACAGAGGGATCTGGGAATAACCGTGCATAGTTCCTTGAAGGTAGAATCTCATATAGATAGGGTGGTAAAGAAAGCTTTTGGTATGCTAGCCTTTATAAATCAGAGCATTGAGTATAGAAGCTGGGATGTAATGTTAAAATTGTACAAGACGTTGGTGAGACCAAATCTGGAGTATGGTGTACAATTTTGGTCGCCCAATTATAGGAAGGATGTCAACAAAATAGAGAGGGTACAGAGGAGATTTACTAGAATGTTGCCTGGGTTTCAACAGCTAAGTTACAGAGATAGGTTGAATAAGTTAGGTCTTTATTCTCTGGAGCGCAGAAGGTTAAGGGGGGACTTGATAGAGGTCTTTAAAATGATGAGAAGGATAGACAGAGTTAATGTGGACAAGCTTTTCCCTTTGAGAATAGGGAAGATTCAAACAAGAGGACATGACTTTAGAATTAAGGGACAGAGGTTTAGGGGTAACATGAGGGGGAACTTCTTTACTCAGAGAGTGGTAGCGGTGTGGAATGAGCTTCCAGTGGAAGTGGTGGCGGCAGGTTCGTTGGTATCATTTAAAAATAAATTGGATAGGCATATGGATGAGAAGGGTATGGAGGGTTATGGTATGAGTGCAGGCAGGTGGGACTAAGGGAAAAAAGTTGTTCGGCACGGACTTGAAGGGCCGAGATGGCCTGTTTCCGTGCTGTAATTGTTATATGGTTATATGGTTACAGAGGGATCTTGGGGAAAAACCCTCAAAAACTCCCTGAAATTGGCAAGTAGATAGTGGTAAGGGCGGCATATGGTAAGGTCGCTTTCATAGGTCGGGGCACTGAGCATTAGAGTCAAGAAATAATAATGCAGCTTTCTAGGACTTTGTTTAGGCCATCTTTGGAGTATTGTGTGCAATTCTGCTCACTCCATTACAGGAAGGATGTGCAGGCATTGGAAAGGATGCAGTGGAAGTTTCGCAGAATGATGCCTGGATATGGACCCTTTACCACTGGCAAGGTTAGCAATTATTGTTTTTTCTAATTGCAGCAGTGAAGGTGGTAGTACGCCTACAAAGGTACTTCCCCAGCTGTTGGGCAAGGATTCCATTATTAAACTCAATATTATAACGTAGAATTCCTGTGAACGGGTGATCGATGGTCAGCGCGGATTCAGTGGGCCGAAGGGCCCGTTTCCGCACTGTATCTCTGAACCAACCTAAAATACATAGTGTTGTTTTATCCAAATGTAATCATGCCCATTGTCAATTAACAGGCAAAGTCAAATTTCAGAGATAACAACAAGAATTGTATGTTTTCTTTTGGATACGTGATGATAAAGTTCCATTATCGCTATCTGCGTCCTCGTGGTTCAACATTTTAATGATTCCATCATTACGATTGAGTTAAATACCCTGGTTCACTGACAAATGCAGAAGGGCAGCACAGCGGCACAGTGGTACAGTTGCTGTCTCACAACACTAGAGACTCGGGTTCGATCCTGACTACGGATACTGTCTGTACGGAGTTTGAATGTTCTCCCTGTGACCGCGTGGGTTTTCTCCGGGTGCTCCGGTTTCCTCCAATACTCCAAAGACGTGCAGGTTTGTAGGTTAGTTGGTTTGTGTATATTATAAATTGTCCCTAGTGTGTAGGATAGTGTTAGTGTCTACAGGGTGATCACTGTTCGGCATGAACTAGATGGGCTGAAGTGCCTGTTTCCACGTTGTATCTCGAAAGTCCAAAGGTTGTTCGGGAGCATTCTCCTGAGATGCTGCCTGACCAGCTGAGTTCCTCCAGCACTTTGTGTTTTTATTAAGTAAACCAACAACTGCAGTTACTTGTGTCTAAAATGTTGTGCCTCTAGGAACTATCAGGTCTGATGCTGGAGGGGAGATTGCAAGAAGTCATGAGATCTCTTGCACTTTAGACATACAGCATGGAAACAGTTCCTCCAGCCCACAGATTCCAAGCTGACCAGCGATCACCCCGTACACTGATATTATCCTACTCACTAGGAACGATTTACAATTTATTACAGAAGCCAACAAACCTGGAAGTCATTGGAGTGTGGGAGGAAACTGGAGCACCCAGAGAAAACCCACGTGGTCACAGGGAAAAGTACAAATTCCATACAGACAGCACCCATAGTCAGGATCTGAAGCTGTAAGGCAGCAACTCTACTGTTGCACCACTGTGCTGACCTCAGGTCCTAGCATGCTCAACCTCCCCCTATTGCTCAGGGCCCACAGGTCCTTGCAAAGTCCCCGTAAATGTTAGTTTAGTTTATTATCAGGTGTACCAAGGTACAGTGAAATTTTTTTTTTTTTATTCGGTGCTAACCAGTCAGCGGAAAGATAATACACGATTTATAATCAAGCTACCCACAGTGTACAGATACAGAATAAAGGAAATAACATGAATAACGTTTAGTGCAAGAGAGTCTTCGAAGGTCCGATCAAAGATAGTCCAAGGGGCTCCAATGAGGTAAATCGTAGCTCAGGACTGCTCTGTAGTTGGTGACAGGATGGTTCAGTTGTCTGATAACGGCTGGGAAGAAACTGTCCCTGAATCTGGAGGTGTGCATTTTCACACTTGACTGGAATACTTTATTGTCACATGTGGCAAGTCATAGTAAAACTCTTTGTTAAAGAAGGAACTGCAGATGCTAGAAAATCGAGGGTACACAAAAGGCTGGAGAAACTCAGCGGGTGCAGCAGCATCTAAGGAGCGAAGGGGATAGGCGACGTTTTGGGTCGAGACCCTTCTTCAGACTGGTTAGGGATCAGGGAAACGAAAGATATAGACGGTGATGTGGAGAAATAAAGAACAATGAATGAAAGATATGCAAAAATGTATCGATGATAAAGGAAACAGGCCATTGTAAGCTGTTTGTAGTGTGAAAATGAGAAGCTAGTGCGACTTGGATGGGGGAGAGATAGAGAGAGGGAATGCCAGGGCCCGAGGGCTGAGGGAGAGGTGGGAAGGGGAGGAGGCAGCAAGGGTTAACAGAATTGAGAAAATTCAATCTTCAAGCCCAGAGGATGCAGACGCCCCAAGCGGAATATGAGGTGCTGTTCCTCCAAGTTGCGGTGTTGCTCACTCTGGCCGTGGAGGAGGCCCAGGACCGAGAGGTCGGATACAGAATGGGAGGGGGAGTTTAAGTGCTGAGCCACTGGGAGGTTGGGTTGGTTATTGCGGTCCGAGCGGAGGTGTTCGGCGAAACGATCGCCAAGCCTCCGCTTGGTCTCACCGATATAGATCAGCTGGCATCTGGAGCAGCAGATACAGTAGATGAGGTTGGAGGAGGTGCAGGTGAACCTCTGTCGGACCTGGAAGGACTGCTTGGGTCCCTGAAAGGAGTGGAGGGGGGACGTGAAGGGACAAGTGTAGCATTTCTTGCGGTTGCAAGGGAAAGTGCCCGGGGAAGGGGTGGAGCGGGAGGAAAGGGAAGAATTGACAAGGGAGTTGTGGAGGGAGCGGTCTTTGCGGAAGGCAGACGGGGGGAGATGGGAAGATGTGGCGAGTGGAGGGGTCACGTTGGAGGTGGCAAAACTGGCGGAGGACTATGTGTTGTATGTGCCGGCTGGTGGGGTGAAAGGTGAGGACCAGGGGGACTCTGCCCTTGTTGCGAGTGGGGGAATGGGGAGAGAGGGCAGTGTTGTGAGGTATGGAGGAGACCCTGGTGCGAGCCTCATCTATAGTGGGGGAGGGGAATCCCAGTTCTCTGAAGAATGAGGACATTTGTGATGACCTGGTGTGGAACACCTCATCCTGGGAGCAGATGCGGCGTAGACAGAGGAATTCGGAATAGGGGATGGAGTCCTTACAGGAAGCAGGGTGGGAGGAAGAGTAGTCCAGGTAGCTGTGGGAGTCAGTTGGTTTGTAGTGGATGTCGGTCAGGAGTGTATCACCTGCAATAGAGATGGTGAGGTCAAGGAATGGTAGGGAAATGTCGGAAATGGTCCAGGTGTATTTGAGTGCCGGATGGAAGTTGGTGGTGAAATGGATGAAGTCAGTCAGTTGTGTGTGGGTGCAGGAGGTGACACCAAAGCAGTCATCGATATAAACTCTTTGTTGCATACCCAAAGTATGCAAATAGTCACCAGGTAAAGGGTGTTTAGTTCTGCACCTCTTCCCGGATGGGAGAGGGGAATGCTGGAACAATGACTGAAAGAGACTTACGAGTAGTGTGTCAGCTGCTCCAGGCGATTGTGCATGTTGATAGGGTACGTCTCACCGAGATGATACAACTTCTCGAGGGCCTCGTAGATAAATATAATGCAAATGAGGGAGGCAAAGGCTTCCTCGGTAAAGCGGGTGATGTAACAGACCAACGCGCTGGCATCCGTCGCCACGAGAATCAGGCAGAGAGTGGCGGTCCACAGCCCAATGCACGTTCTCAGAGACAGGTAGGATAAACCGTATTCCCTATTGTAAAAAGTGATGATGAAGAGTTGACATAACAACATTTTAACGTCATTCTTTTTTTTGACAATTATTAACCATTTAAAATTGTTTGGCCTCTAAATTGCCCCAAATGTGTAGGCAGTGGATGAGAAAGTGGGATAATGTAGAACTAGTGTGAACGGGTGATCGATGGTCAATGTGGACTCAGTGGGCTGTAGAGCTTGTTTCCAGTTTCTATATTGCAGTCGATCAATGCCTTAGAATTGGTAGAAATTGACCAAAAGGACACAAAATGACAATAGACAATAGGTACAGGAGTAGGCCATTCGGCCCTTCGAGCCAGTACCGCCATTCACTGTGATCAATCAGTACCCTGTTCCTGCCTTCTCACCATATTCCCTGCCTCAGCTAACTTTAAGAGCTCCATCTAACTCTCTCTTGAAAGCATTCAGAGAACCAGCCTCCACTGCCTGCTGAGGCAGAGAATTCCACAGATTACAAAACTCTCTGGGTGAAAAAGTTTTTCCTCATCTCCTTTCTAAATGGCTTACCCCCTATTCTTAAAATGTGGCCTCCGGTTCTGGGCTCCCCAACATCGGGGACATGTTTCCTGCCTCGAGCGTGTCCAATCCCTTAATAATCTTATATGTTTTAATAAGATCTCCTCTCATCTTTCTAAATTTCAGTGTATACATGCTCAGTCGCTCCATTCTTTCAACATACGACAGTCCCGCCATCCTGGGAATTAACCTTGTGAACCTTCGCTGCACTCCCTCAATAGCAAGAATGACCTTCCTCAAATTTGGAGACCAAAACTGCACACATTACTCCAGGTGTGGTCTCACTAGGGCCGTGTACAACCGCAGAAGGACGTTGTTGCTCCTGTGATCAACTCCTCTTGTTATGCAGGCCAACATGCCATTAGCTTTCTTCACTGCCTGCTGTGCCTGCATAGAATGCTGGAATAATTCAGTGGGTCAGGCAGCATCCCTGGAGGACATGTATAGGTTACCTTTTAGATTAAGACCCTTCTTCAGACCGATGGGTCTCAACCCGAAACATCTCCTATCCATGTTCTCCAGTCCCGCTGATTTACTCCAGCACGTTGTGTCCTTTTATGTGTCAACCAGCAGCTGCAGTTCTTTGTTTCTACAAAGCACTGATTATTTAATGGAGTCATTCAGCACTGACATAACTCGTCCATTTGACCAAGATGCCCCATCTACGCCATTGCACCATCTTCCTGTGACTGCATGTGTTTTCTCCGGGTGCTCTGGTTTGCTCTCACACTCAAAAGACGTACAGGTTTGTAGGTGAATTGGCTTCGGTAAAAATTGCAAATTGTCCCTTGTGTGCAGGATAGGGCTAGTGTATGGTGGGTCAAAGGGCCTGCTTCCATGCAGTATCTCCAAACTAAACTAAACCAAACCCGTGCAGCAACTTGAAGCGAGTCATTGAGATACTTACTTGCAGAATTTATAGAGTATTTTTTCAAACACCAAGACAGGCCCCGTGCTCCCTAGGATTGTGAGTGGTTGTCCGGCGAACAGTGAATATGCAATGCCAGTCATTGATGCTCCAAAGAGAGACTCCATGGCACTCTAGAAACAAAAGAATCATTATTGACATGTAATACACTGATAAATGTACGCTGGAGGCCCTGCAACAGCCTGGGGCTCGCCTGGATCGGGCACAGTCCAGGACCCTGAGCGCGCGGTCCAGAGATATTTAAAGATGGCACCAAAACCTGGCGACCCTTGCATGCGGTCTCATTGGACCATTTCTATGCTCTTTGTACTATCGGGGATTGTGCTTGGATAAGGCCATAGTTTCCTGAACTGTTTGCAAAAAAATAAAAAATCACTGTTCATCTGTACATGTGATAATAAAGAACCATTCAACCATTGGATGGATGTGGTCCCTTATTTTGCTGTGTAACTCATTTAGTGTAGGGATCAAGCATGGAAACAAGCCCTTCGGCCCACCGAGTCGACAAGCGATCATCCGTTCACACTAGTTCTATCCTACACACTAGGGACAGGTTAGTGGCCAATTAACCTACAAACTCGTACCTCTTTGGGATGTGGGAGAACACTGGAGCACCCGGAGGAAAACAAAGTGGTCACAGGGAGAATGTGCAAACTCCGTACAGACAGCACCCGAGGTCAGGATCAAACCCAGGTCTCTGGCGCTGTAAGGCAGCAGCTCTACCACCATGGCACCCACTAACACACCAACATTCAAAGAACCTCTAATACTCAAGAGAAAACAATCCAAGTTTGTCCAAAATCCCCTGATAACTAATACCCTCATAAATCATAAAGAATAGTAGAATAAGGCAATTCGGCCCATCAAGTCTACTCCACCATTCAATCATGGTTGATCCATCTAACTGCCTTCTCCCCATAACCTCTGATAGCTGTACTAATCAAGAATTTATCTATCTATCTATCTATGCTGTAAAAATATCCACTGAGGATAATCCAGGCAGCATTCAGGTAAACTTCTTCTGCACCCTCTCTGAAGCTTCCATATCCATCCTGTAATGGGGGTGACCGGACTTACCAAGATTTCAATGGGGCAAACAATTGCCACATGCATCTCTGTCATGTGAGAATGGAGAGTGGACACTAAATGCTGGAATAACTCAGCGGGACAGGCAGCATCTCTGGAGAGAAGGAATGGGTGATGTTTCGGGTATAGACCCTTCTTCAGTCTGAAGACCCGAAATGTCACCCATTCCTTCTCTCCAGAGATGCTGCCTGTGCCGATGAGTTACACCAGCATTTTGTGTCTACCTTCGATGTAAACCAGCATCTGCAGTTCTCTCCTGCACATGTGAGAATGGGGTTTGTGGACTCAGTGATAACTGTTTGGGTTATGAACAGTTTTCAGGAGCAGAAACCTGCCGTAACTGGGAAAGACCTGTTTTTCCCATTTTTCAATCCAATAGGAATTGAAATAGGCATCCAATAGGCATCAATTTTTCAATCCAATAGGCTGACAGCAAATATTAGAACATAGAACAGTCCAGGCCTTGTGTAAGAAAGAACAGCAGATGCTGGTTTAAATCGAAGGTAGACACAAAATGCTGGAATAACTCAGCGGGTGAGGCAGCATCTCTGGAGAGAAGGAATGGGTAACGTTTCGGGTCGAGACCCTTCTTCAGAAAAAACAGGCCATTCGGCTTTTAGGGTCTGCTCCGACCAGCGACCACACAATACACTAGCACTATCCTACATACTAGGGACAATTTACAATATTTACCGTAGCTAATTAACCTACAAACCTGCACGTCTTTGGAGTGTCGGAGGAAACCAGAGCACCCAGAGAAAACCCACGCAATAATGGGGAAAACGCGAAAACACCGTACAGACAGTACCCATAGTCAAGATCGAACACGGGTATCTGCCGCTGTAAGGCAGCATCTCTATAGCTGCGCCACTGTGCCGCCCATATCTACCTGCACATAATCCATATCCCTCCATTCCCTGCACATCCAAAAGTCTTTTAAACACCACTCCACAGCCACCCCTGCCAATGCGTACCAGACACATCACCAACCTCCGTGTAAAAAACATCCCACACACATCTATTGTAACATAAAACTCTGATCTTGGAAATGGATGCATTTATTCGTATGTGTCTTGTTTGTCTGTGATTCACACCTCCTCGAAAAACCGACTATTGTTCACCAATCTGGAGATCTTTTTAAAATCTAACGAGCTGATTTTTTAAAATCTAACGAACTCTGCTCCTTGTGGCGAACTACGAAAAGTTTTCAACGCTCCTCCCCCCCTCCCTCTGCTCCTCGAGATAGGGCAGGGATGGGGTAAAAGGAGCCAATGAATAATATTAATATAATATCAAGGGGGGTGCCGCAGGCTGCCCCCACCCACCCCCACAACCGTGCGTTCAGGGGACGGGACCCATCGGGTCCCCCTTGGTCTAGTCACCTTTAAATTTTGCCCTTCTCACCTTAAAGTTATGCCTTCTAATATTTGAATTCTTCCATCCTGTGGAAGGATGCCTCTCATAATTGTATATTCTTCTATCAGGGCTCCACCAGCATTCCGGAGAAAACAATCCAAGTCTGTCCAACCTCTCCCTGTAGCTAATACAGCCTAATCCTGGCATAATTCTGGTAATAATGTAAAGAATTTTCAAAGGATAATAAATCCTTTGACTACTTAAAATGTTGCATGGTGCGTTCTGGTCTGCTTACAACCAGAAATAAATAATGTGTAATTAAGTAATTACCTTCACCACAAGTACAACAGCAGTTCGAAAAGATGACCCACATTTCTCAAGGGCAACTGGAGATCAACAATAATTATTGGTCTTGCAAGAAATCTCAATTTCTGAAATAAGATCTTTCCCATTGCTCACAGTTAAGCTAAAATATTTACCAGTCAACTTGTCAACCAAGTTCACAAAGGAATGTAAAAATATTAAACCAGAAAAAACCCATGGAATAGGAATGCTGAAACTTTTGATCAAATGAAGTGATTGAAACACACAGCATGGAAACAGGCCCTTTGGATCAAGTCAACTTTCAATCACCTGTAAACTTCTACAAACTGTAAACTGTACCCTTCTATGTCCTATACACATGGGCAATTTACAGCGGGACAATTAACCTACAAACCTGCATGTCTTTTGGATGTGGGAGGAAACTGGAGCACCCGGAGAAAACCCACAAAGGGCACAGAGAAAACTGCAAACTCCATACAGACAGCACCAGAGGTCAGGGTCAAACCCGGATCATCCATTTTATTTTTGTTTAGTGATACAGCATGGAAACAGGCCCTTCGGCCCACGCCAACCATCGATCATCTGTTCACACTAATTCGATATTATCCTATTTTCTCATCCACTCCCTACACACTAGGGGAAATTTGCAGAGGATAATTAACCCATAAACCCACACGTCTTTGGGATGTGGGAGGAAACCAGAGCACCCAGAGGAAACCCACAAGGTCACAGGGAGAATGTGAAAACTCCTCATCTCCTTTCCAAAAGTACGTCCTTTTATTCTGTGGCTATGGCCTCTGGTCCTTGACTCTCCCACTAGTGGAAACATCCTCTCCACATCCACTCATTCCAGGCTCTTTCACTAATCATGTTGAACGACCAACGTTAACAAATATTACAAATATTATTTTGTGGAAAGAGAGTCTTACGATGCAGCCTTCCGTAGCTTCTCCCAGGAGACCGCCAAATGTAATGACCGGTGACATACATGCACAGTACAGGAACAGGAACGAGGCCACACACTGCAGGTTGAACGCATCTCGATAGTCACTCCAGTAAAATGGGATTTTCCTTTTAATGTCTTCATATAATCCACCAAAGAGCCTGGTTGTAGAAATATCAAAAGTTGTTTCATTAAATAGCATATAGATTAAAAAACATCATCTTCACTCAACTACCTCCTCATTCCATGGGGTGGGGAAGACACACTGTCAATTTCCCTCAAGATTCTATACACCGCTCTAAGATCACCGCTCTGCCACCTGCGCTCCAAGTAATAAAGTCCTAGCTAGCCCCAACCTCTCCCTAAAACTCAGGCACTCGAGTCCTGGCAGCATCCTCATAAATCTTCTCAGCTGTCTTTCCAGCGTAATTATATCTGTTGAACGGGAAATACAAGGTGGGTTTAAAATCAAGAATTGGGACATGCCAAAAAGATTCAGGAGTGATATCTCTCAGCCTGAATATCCTGACTCTAATATTTTGGTTCCGCGGTATAAATAGATCCTCAGGTCAATGTGTATCGCAGAACTACTAAAGCATCCAGACCAAGAAAATATGAAGCTGTATCTCTAAACTAAAAATTTCAGGTGAGCAAAAAGATTACGTTTAGCAACACCACTGTAGTATTCACTCAAACAGCATGGGATTGAAGGACGTAAAATACAATCATCTTAACATGACTGGTGCCTTCACCAACCTCCCTGTTCTCTGTAACTCGGGTCCAGTATGCTCATCGTGTGGCTCCGAGTCGCCGTGAGCTGTGGTTCCATTCGGTATTCCTGGAATCTTTCGCTTTTCCTGCCCAAGTTACGAAAGAAAAGAATAAAACACGTTGAGGTTCAAGATCCAAGAGTAACCAACATTTCAAAGCCACTTGGACAGGTATATGGATGGGGAAAGACCAAACATGGGCAGGTATGCATACCTAGCTTAGATGGGGCATCTTGGTCGGGAAAGTAAAGTCGAAGGTAAAGTAAAGGAACTTGTTGGACTTAGAGTTTCACAAGAGACAGGACACTCAACACCCAAATAATTGAGGCAGGTACAATAACAACATTTTAAAACTTTTTGACAGGTACATGGAATGAAAGGTTTAGTGGGATATGGGCCAAACGCAGGCAGCTGGGACCGTCGTAGATGGGGCATCTTGGCTAGATTGGAAGAGTTGGGCTGAAAGGCCTTTTTTCGTGCTGTATCTCTAGACTAAGCTATACTGGGACAGGTACATGGGTAAGTATTGGCCAAACACGGACGAGCATAGATGAGACATCTTGGTCAGCATGGACAAGTTGGGTGGAAGGGCCTGTTTCCATGCTGTGGGATTATGACTCTACGACCTCATTGGTGCGTACACGTACCTGGGAAGGTACGCTCTTTGGTGGTTCTATCCGGATTGTGGGATCCCACTCTCCCGGTGGGAGTACAGTCACTTGATCGAGAAACTCATCAACACCAGCCACTAGATCATTCCGGTCTTTTGCTTTGTAAGCAACGTCATGAAATACCTACAATATACACACAGAAAATAAGAACCAATTATGCATGAAGTCCTTACACACCAATTAACAGTAATTCCACCATTGCAACTTCAGTCTAACTTATTCTGAACAATAATTTTCTGGTTTGCTAAATTAAGAACATGGTGGCGCAGCGGTAGAATTGCTGCCTTACAGCACCAGCGACCCGGGTTGAATTCTGACTACGGGTGCTGTCTGTACTGAGTTTGAACGTTCTTCCTGGGACCGTGTGGGTTTTCTGCAGGTGCTCAGGTCTTCCCACACTCCAAAGACATACAGGTTTGTGGGTTAATTAGCTTTAGTAAAATTGTAAATTTTCCCTAGTGTGTAGGATAGCGCTAGTGTGCAGGATGATCACCAGTCGGTGTGGACTCGGTGGGCCGAAGGGCCTGTTTCCATGCTGTATCTCTAAAGTGAACTAATGTCTAAAGATCACATGGGAATTATTCTGAAACTGCAAACAAAATCACATTAGCATCTAATTCAAGTGCAAAGCGTGTGTTGAATGAATATGTCATTTTTGTGGAAATATGATGTATATTTGTTCATCATGAGTATGTAAAAGTATGTTCATAAGTCATAGGAGCAGAATTAGGCCATTCGGCCCATTATGTCTACCATTCAATCATGGCTGATCTATCTTTTCCTCTCAACCCCATTCTCCTGCCTTTTCCACATAACCTTTGACAACTGTATTATTCAAGTATCTGTCAATATCTGCTTCAACAATACCCAATATATTTTAATTATTTCTATTACAATTCTTCTCCTATATATTTTAACTTAAATGGAGAGACAGTTGACGGCATGGAAAGGCAGCACCTGGGACAGGCTGGGTTAGCACCCCAGTCTGTGTCTTTCGTGAGAAAGACACCCAATAAAGCTACGGAAAGGCCTAATGAACCACCATGGCCTAAAAATCCATCAGGCGAGAATGAAATGCTCGGAGAAGGAGAAAGAGATGCAGCGCACTGGCCTTGAACCTGGTGAGACGCAGGTGGAGCCCGGCCAGGACTCACCCCACAGAGCCCAGTCCCTCCATGCACTAGAGTCTCCCAACCCCTGCAGAGTAGTATTTAAGATGGCTGATCCATGGGCGGTTGCTGCTGGGGCGCAAGTCGGAACCTGATCAACATCGGCTGGGTCGCCTGGGGGAGGGTGTCTGATGTTGTGAGACCCGAAACACCCGATGATCCCAGATCACATCACTGAGGATGTGTCCCAGCGCATCTAGAAGGTGTATATTTTTCACAGTGATTTCCCCAAATCTGATTTAACCATTATAATAACTCTTGGCATTTGACATGAATTTTGATAAAAGTATCAGGAACTTCTTGCATAGAAAGTTGTGGAGGAATGGATGTTCTTTGAATGCCAGACACACATTGATACAATTTAAAGTTATATATAGATTACACTACTCGAAAACCAAATTAAAAAGTATCTTTCCTAGTCTCTCCTCTATTTGTGATAAATGTAAGAATCTTGAAGCAAATTTAATACATAGTTTTGTAACGTGCCCACGGTTGAATTATTATTGGATTGAAATTTTTAAAGTTATTTCGGAAGTTCTTAAGGTTGAACTCGACCCAGACCCAAAATTAATAATATTTGGAATTCCGGAGCCAAATTTGGTACTCACAGTAAATCAAAGAAATTTTTTTGATTACTGTTTAATAATAGGGAAAAAAAAATGATACTTAAATTTTGGAAGGGAACATTATCCCCAACAATTAAAATGTGGAAAGCAGAGATGTTGGAGACGTTGAATTTGGAAAGAATTAGATTTGTCCTTTTGGACAGGTATAATTCTTTTGAATCGATATGGTCTCCATATATACAGTATTTAGAGAAGTAGCTATTCTTGGAATCACGGCTCGACGGGTACCCTACGGAATCCGATCCGAATAACTTACTTATATTTGATATTATTGCGCATTTATTATAGATATTACTGTATGAAATAGTATTTCGTATAATGTATTTAGTTTTGTTTATATATATGTAATATTTTTGTTTTTTAAATTTTCTTTTTTTTTTATGGTTGAAGTATGTGGGAAATTTTTTTTTTTTTAATTCTCTTTTTTTTTCCTCTTTTTTTTTCTCTTTTATATATCTTTTTCTTTATTTCCAAAAAATAGAAGATATTAAGTATTGATATGTTATTTGTAGTAATATTGAATTAAGGTGTTAGTTTATAAAGTAAGCTATACATTGTAAACTGATTATTTCAAATAAAAAAATATTACACGGAATGGATAGGACACAGTGGGCGGCACAGTGACGTTGAGCTTCTGCCTTGACTCAGAGCTTCTTCCCCCCGTGCCAGAGACCCGGGTTCGATCCTTACTGCAGATGCTGTCTGCACGGAGTTTGCACATTCTCCCTGTAACCACGCGAGTTTTCTCCATCTCTGGAGAACATGGATAGGTAACGTTTCTGGTCGGGACCCTTCTTCAGATGTATTATTGCTGGATGGGCTACAACAAA
Organism: Raja brachyura; assembly: GCA_963514005.1. Next base: position 58,993,385 of record OY740787.1, read on the forward strand.
TCTAATGGCACCACATCCAACAAGATTGTTTGGTGAAGGGGCACAAAGTGCTGGAGTAACTCAGAGGGTCTGAAGTCTGACGAAGCGTCTCGACCCAAAACATTACCCATTCCTTCTATCTAGTGATGCTGACTGCCCCACTGTGTTACTCCAACATTTTGTGTCTCCTTCGGTTTAAACTGGCATCTGCAATTCCTTCCTACACATAAGCATCTCTGGAGAATGGAGATAGGTGACTTTCTGGGTCAAGACCATTCCTCATATCCAACATGGAGAAAAGTGGACTAGTTCAAACTGAAGCAAAGCCACGTTAAACACAGACCCATTTCTGGAAGAACCATGAGCTTGTGGCCCTTGCTACTTTCTTATTTATACCGGATTAAAAATATGAAGCCAAAATAAAATTAAATTACCATCCCTCCATTCTTATATCATTTCTATTCTACCCTCCCATCTGCCAACGTTATTAAAACTATGCATTCTTAAAAATGTGACTATAATTACATTAGCCGACTATTAGCAAAACATTTGTCGGTGCCAGAAATGTGACGACTCTTTGTGTACTGCCTAAATGCAAAAAAAAGCATTTAATTGTACCGAGGTGTACATGTGACAATAAATTATCATTTAATTTACAATTAATCAATGATCAAAGTGCACAACAGAAATGAGAACACAAACAATTGAATCATTTTGTATAACTTTAGAATCGAGCACTTGCCTCATCACTCATCAGCGTTGCGATGGACCTGCCAATTTCATGATACTGAGGACCCTTACCAAGGGGACCCAAGAGAATAAACAAAAATCTATGTGGAGGAAAGAAACAGGAATATGAGTACAGGCACTCCCCGACTCACGCGCGACAGGCAACTTACGTAAAGTCACATTTACTTAAACAATTCTGTAATCAGTCCCTAGAGCAATCAAGGCAGTTTGTCATTTCCACAACACTGTGCGTCACTCAAGTTCATACATTTCAGGTGCAGAATTAGGCCATTTGGCTCATCAAGTCTACTACGCCATTCAATCATGGCTGATCTATCTCTCGCTCTCAACCCCATTTTCCTGCCTTCTCACCATAACCCCTAACATCCTTATTAATCACGAACCTGTCAATCTCCACCTTAAAAGTATCCATTGATTTGGCCTCCACAGCCCACTGTAGCAATGAATTCCACAGATTCAATACCCTCTAACTAAAGATATTCTTCCTCATCTCCTTTACAAAGGAACATCCTTTCATTCTGATGTCATGGCCTCTGGTCCTATACTCTCCCACAAGTGGAAACATTCTCTCCTATTCACACTATCCAGTGCTTTCACTTGTTTACATCGGAAAACAGCTGGAAATGGCGACAGTGCTTACCCAGAAGGCCACGCGCCGCCGAAAGTGCCCAAGATGCAGTGGGTCATAGCTGAGATAGTATTTGGGGATGGGGATGGCGATTCCGACGTAAGTAAAATTTGACTTATGTAAGGGTACACAGAACAAACCATTATGTAGGTCAGGGAATGCCTGTGTTAGGAATAAACGTCATCCTACAAAAAATGTAGAACGTCAAACAGGGCAACACAGGAACAGGCTCTTCAGCCCACAATGTTTGTGCCCAACATGATGCCAAGACTATCTCATTTGCCTGCAAATAACCCATATCCAAACATTCCATACATATCCATGTGCCAATCCAAAAGTCTTAAACACCACTGTTGCATCGGCCTCAGGCAGCCAGTTATAAGACCTGGTACCCGGACGTGGCGCCGACAGACACGAAGCTGAAGCAAAGAAGTTGATGCCAAAGAATCGAATAGAAACGAGGCCGAAATGCCAATGAACCGAAAGAGTCCGAAGACGAAACGCCTACTATCCGAAAGGATGGGACGCCTAAATGCGAACTAACCGAAACAGCGGGACGCCTAAAAGCCAACGAACCGAAAGGCTGCATCGCCTAAATGCAAACTTACCGAATGGCCATTCTGCCGAAACGCCACCTACCCGATAGGCGGCGTCGCCTACAAGCCAAAGGACCAACTGCCGCTCAACAGAAAAGTCCAATAACGGACTTGACGTTGCCGGGGGGCGGGTGACAGGGCAGTCTGAGCCCAAGCACCAAGTTGAAAGTGGCCGAAGGTGTGCATCGCTCGGGACAGCCCCCTCTCTCCTATGGCCACCGTCCGTGGGCTGCGGGTCGGGTGGAGCGGAGGTTTGGGACAATGTTCATGCCTTCGCAGTGATGTGATTGACACGCGGGTCTGGACCAATCGCTGACAAGTCTCGCCGCCCAGCAACGTCAAGTCCGTTATTGGATTTTTCTGTTGAGCGGCAGTCAGTCCTTTGGCTTGTAGGCGACACCGCCTATCGGGTAGGTGGCGTTTCAGCAGAATGTTTCGGTTCATTCGCGTTTCGGCCTCGTTTCTATTCTGTTCTTTGGCTTCGACTTATTGCCAGTCGGCGCCACATCCGCACACGACAAGACGCATCATCCTGTGTAGGAAAAACTTGCCCCACACATATCCTTTAAACTTTGCCCATCTCACCTTAAAGATAAGCCCTCCAGTATTTAATATTTCTATCCTGGGGAAAGGTTCAGATTGTCTACAGTACCTATGCCTCGCATAATTTTCCATTTTCCCCCTAATTTTTGGTCGCCTTCTAAGATGTTGACCTCCTAAGTGTGAACTAATCTACTTCACACACATTTAATATAACTGCTACTTAGACACAAAGTGCTGGAGTTACTCAGCAGGTCAGGCTACATCTGTGGAGGTGGATACGTGATGTTTTGGTTCAGGACCTTTCTTCAAACATTGGATAGGTGACGTTTTGGGTTGGGATCTATCTGAAGATGGGTCACGACTTGATACTTCGATGCATATTCTCCAGAAATGCTCCCTAACCTGCCCAGTTACTCCAGCACTCTGTGTCCTTTTGTGTAAACCACCATCTGCAGTTCCTTGTTTCAACATTCTATTAATGAACCTGAACATGTCTTTGATGTTGTAAAAATATTAACCGAACACCTTTTTTTGTGAGAAATATGTGCAAACAAAGCTGATTTATCAAACCAGTTCACAGTTATACTTAATGAAGATATACTACTGTTCAGCTATTCATTAACTTAAAACCACAGGAGTTCATATCCAGATGGTTAATTCTATAATCCCTCGCTCCCAGTGAGACTGCAATAGAGAGGAAGTGGTCAGAGTGATTACAGCAGAGTATTGGATTTTCATTCTGGCGTTTGCTGCCTATTCAGGCTGCCGAGCTCACACAAGTCACACAAATTACCCATTGAGGGAGTGACTAGAGGCACAAAGCACAGAAACAGGCCCTTTGGCTCAACTAGCGCATTTAAGAGAGAGTTGGATAGAGCTCTAGGGGCTAGTGGAATCAAGGGATATGGGGAGAAGGCAGGCACGGGTTATCGATAGGGGACGATCAGCCATGATCACAATGAATGGCGGTGCTGGGCCGAATGGCCTCCTCCTGCACCTATTTTCTATGTTTCTAACTAGCCCATGTTGACTCAACTTGGCGACCTACACTAGTCCTACCTGCCCACATTTGGCCCATATCATTCTAAACTTTCCCTATTCGTGTACCTGTCCATATGTCTTCAAAATATTGTTATAGTAGCTGCGTCAATTACCTGCTTTGGCAACAATAGACATAAAGTGATGGAGTAACTCAGCGAGTCAGGTAGCAGCTCTGGAGAAAAAGGATGGGTGATGTTATGGGTCGGATGCCTTCTTCAAACTGTCTCATTCCATACACCCACCTCCCTCTGTGTAACAAAGTTACCCAAAGGTTCCTATTAAATCTTATCTTCTCACCTTAAACATCATTCCAAACACCGTGTTAAGCAAAATGGGATAAACCCAATACCTTGATGCTCTTTGCAACGTACACAACTTTATTGAGTAGTAAGTTGCATAGATTATGGGGATACACTGTATAAAAGACTGTATAAAGATCCTTCAGTCTGAAGAAGGAACCAAAACGTCACCTATCCATGTCCTCCAGGGATGCTACCTGACCTGCTCAGTTGCTCCAGCACTTTGTGTCTTTATCAGTAAGCCAGCATCTGTAGTTACTAATGTCCACACAATTTGCTAGGATCTACTAGCGTTGACACCAGAGTAAATATTACATTTTCTCACGCTCAAGTTGACTTTACAAATAAGTAAATCCAATGTGCATTAGGAGCAGGATTGGTTATCTTGGATTTTTTGATTGGTTGGCAACAAATGGGAACTTTGAACATTTCAGCTTTACAAGCTTCATAAATGCCATTAACAATGCATTATAGTTCAAAACTAATAGTGAGGGAATTTGAGGTGAATGTAGGATTAACATTTCTACCCAGGATTAATTAAAAGCCTCTGAAGAGTAAACCATTTGGACTGTTGCATAGGATCCTGACTACGAGTGCTGTCAGTATGGAGTTTGTACGTTCCCCTTGTGACCGGATGGGTTTCCTCCAGGTGCTCCGGTTTCCTCCCACACTCCAAAGACATGCAGATTTGTAGGTTAAATGGCCATAGTAAAATTGTTAAATTGTCCCTAGTGTGTAGGATAGTGCTAGTGTACGGGGAATGCTTGTCGGCGTGGACTCAGTGGGCCGAAGGGCCTGTTTCCACACTGTATCTCTAAAGTAAAGTCTGAGGTAAAGTAAAGGAACTTATTGGGCATAGAGTGCCACAAAAAAATAGACACTCAACACCCAGATAGTTCAGGTAGATGAAGCAGGTACAATAACAACATTTTAAAAACACTTGGACAGGTATATGGATGGGAAAGGTTAGAGGAATATGGACTAAATGTGGGCAAAAGGGACCAGATTAGATGGGACATCTTGGTCGGCATGGAAGAGTTGGGCTGAGGGACCTATTTCCACACTGTATTACACTATGACATTAACAAACGTTTTTTTACATGAAACATTAACTCTTGTCTTTCCACGGGCATTTGCTAAGTGAATCGACCATTTTGTGGTTTAGTTTCAGTACAGTGTCAGCAAGACAAAGCGGATAGTGATCGACTTCTGGAAGCAAAGCAGTACACGTACATTAATGGTGCCAAATTAAAGATAGTTGAAAGCTTCAAGATCCTGGGAGTAAATATCACCACAACTTGTCTTAGACCAGCCACATCAAAGCAATGGCCAATAAAGCACACTAATGCCTCTACTTCATTAGAAGACATAGAGAGTTTGGCATGTCCCCAACAACCCTCACCAACTTCTACTGATGTGGCAGAGACATCATTTTATGGGCAAACTAGTGAATGGTGTGACCTCCCATCTACCTTATTGAAGACCCTTGGATTATCTATAATCGGACTTCAATGGACTTTATCTTGCACGAAACATTATTCCCTGTATCCAGACTGGGGAACAGCTTGATTGTAATCATGTGTAGTTTTTTTTGCGGACAGGATAGCACGCAACAAAAAAGCTTTTCACTGTACCTCGGTACACGTGACAATATTAAACTAAACTAAGCTATATGTGCCTCAAGTTCACAGCAGTGGTCTGGGACTTGTTCAGAGAGATAGAGCAGCAGTGTATACTTGGCTGAGCTTTAAGTGACCAGCTAAGACTCATTGCGAATGAACATGATCTAATTTCCCACAAGAACTCTCCACCTTTCTTACACTAACAATGGAGCCATTACGTACTCTTCCAACACCGAAACGGACTAATTTAATCACAGTTCTTCTGCGCATATCGAAGTTGATATCTATGGTCCAAAATGTTGACTGAACCTCTTAAGATTTAAGTGTGAATGTACCTTTATCATAAAGTATCTTTGCTGTCCTTGTACCTCATTTCTAGGCAACAACCAATCTCCTCACGTATCAGATTGCTTGCATCCATCATTCAAGCCCTTGTAATGCAGAAGCAGCCTAGCCATCGCTACCACATTAATAATTTCCAATCCCATCAATATTAATGATGCCAGAGATCCCTCACAATCTCATCGCAAAACATCTGCCTTAAAACACATCGCGTTTCCCACCCCCATGTACTTTAAAGTTAGTCATAGAGATACAATGCGGAAGCAAAGCCCTTCGGCCCAACACGTCCATGCCAACCAACATTTGCCCTTCTACACGTCCCACCTGCCTGCATTTGGCCCATATCCCTCTAAACCTTTCCTTTCTAAGTACCTGTCCAAATGTCATTTGAATGAGAGCTCAAACAATCTATTCATAATTGGCGTTAAGAGGAAACGCAAACATGCCTTATTGATCTGGGAAATAAGTCTAATATTTTTCGCCTTGGCAATTAGTTCTAAATTGATCTAAAATATTTGAGTTTCCATGCTTAGAACTTAAAAGGGAGAACATGTTTTATATTTCCTTATCAGCTGAAATGCTTTTGTTTCTAATTTTTTTTTTCAGCGCATTCACCATGAACAGGTGGTTACCACAGAATAAAGTGCCACATGCATCCACAAAACAAGACTAACAAGCCTAAAATGGAAGGGAGGTTAGTTTGCATGATGGTCTGGGCTACAACACACTCCCTGCAATCCAAGACAGCAAAACATTTCAGAGGGTTGTGGACACAGCCCAGACCATCACACAAACTACCCCTCCCTTCCATTGGCTCCATCTACACCATACTGACTCGGCAAGGCCACCAGCATAATAAAGGACCAGTCTCACCCCAGTAACTTCCTCTTCTCCCCTCTCCCACCAGGCAAGAGGTATAGAAGTTTGAAAACACACACCTCCAGATTCAGGGACAGTTTCTTCCCAGCTGTTATCAGGCAACTGAACCATCCTACCAACAACTGGAGAGCAGTCCTGAGCTACTATTTACCTCATTGGAGACCCTTGGACTATCTTTAATTCGGCTTTACTGGACTTTATCTTGCACTATACACTAATCATGTTATTCCCTTTATTATGTATCTGAACACTGCGGATGGCTTAATGGTAATCAAGTATTGTCTTGTTAGTATTGTCAAGTATTGACTGGCTAGCACACTAAAACCCTTTTCACTGTACTTCGGTACATGTGACAATAAACGACACTCAACCAGCGAGAGACGATCCAAACCTCCCATCTGCCTCATTGAAGACGCTCCGATTATCTTTACTCGGATTTTACTGGACTTTATCTTGCACTAAACGTTACTCCCTTTATCCTGTATCTCTACGCTGAGGACAGCTCGATTCTAGTCATGTCTAGTCTGACTGGATAGCACACAACAAAAAGCTTTTCACTGTACCTCAGTACACGTGACAATAGACTAAACTAAACTGACCGTGTGGGGATGGGAACTTCAGCGACTCCCGATAAGACGACAGCTGGAGACAAACGGACAAATGCAACTATCGGTCGATCCAAAAATTCAAGTTCTCCAACGAGAATGTTGGAAGCCTCTGCTCCTGGAGGTATCTTCTTCATAAAGTGCATGTCCACCTAATAGAGAGAGCAACATTAAAAATATTGCTACCACAAAACAAGCACCAATAAATCAGACCTGAATAATTGATCATTTTACCCATTGAACGTCAATTTTAGGCAAACTATTAAATTACCAAGGTCGGCACAATGGCACAGCAGCTGCCTCACAGTGCCAGAGACCCGAATTCGATCCTGACCTCAGGTGCTGTCGGTGTGAAGTTTGCACGTTCTCCCTGTAACCGCGTGGGTTTCCGAGGATGCTCCGGTTTCCCGCAACATCCCAAAGACATGCAGGTTTGTAGGCTATTTGGGTTTGGTAAAATTATAGATTGTTCCTATTGTGTAGGATAGTGCTAGTGTACGGGGTGATCGCTGGTCAGTGCGGACTCAGTGGGCCAAAGGGCCTGTTTCTGCACTGTATCTCTAAAGTCTAACATTTGTTGGTTAATTGGGTCTGTAAATTGCCCCGAGTGTGTTGAGACTGGGTGAGAAAGCCGGATAATACAGAACTAGTGTGAATGGGTGATCGATAGTCAGGATGGACACAGTGGGCCGAATGGCCTGTTTCCATGCGGTATATCTTAATCAATCCCACATTCACCATTCGGTGTTGCCATGAGCAAGATCATTAAATTATTTGCATCAAATATTAAAATCCACTTAATTAAAAGTTCCGAAGATAATGGATGGTTATGTAGTTAGTTAGAACATAGAACAGTGCAGCACAAGAACAGGCCCTCAGCCCACAATGTCTGTGCCAAACATATCTAAAATATATCTAAAAGAATCTTAACCGCCACTATCATAATCTGCCTCCACCACCACCTCTGGCAGTATGTTCCAGGCACTCACAACCCGCTGTTTAAAAAAAACTTGACTCGCACATCTCCTTTAAATTTTAGAGATACAATGTGGAAACAGGCGCTTTGGCCCAGTGAGTGCACGTCAATCTGATATCATCCCATCCACTAGCACAAACTACACACTCGGGACAATTTACACAATCCAATTAACTTACAAATCTCTGGAGAAAACAGATGTTTGATGTTTTTTGGGTCTGGACCTTTGTTCTGAAGAAGGGTCCTAAACCACAATGTCACCCATCGTTTTTCTCCAGAGATGTTGCCTGACCCGCTGAGTTAATCCAGCAATTTATGCACATCTTTAAACCAGCTTATCCAGTTCTTTGTTTCTCACCTACAAATCTGCACATTTTTGGAATGTGGGAGGAAACCGGAGCACCCAGAGAAAACCCACATTGTCACAGGGAGAACGTACAAACTCCATACAGACAGTACCCGTGGCCAGGATCGAACCCGGGTCCCTGGGGCTGTAAGGCAGCAACTCTACTGCTGCTCCACCCTTAAAAACTCTCTTTTAAACTCTGCCGTTGCACCCTAAAGCCATGCATTTTAAATTTCCATCCGATAGTTACAGAACTCAAACAAAAATTCTTAGAACACTGAACACATATAATTTGATGTGTAGGAATAGTTTGATGTATTCAATCAGTGGAAATGGTATCCTTGATGTCACCCCTTACTGAGCAGAAACATGCTGATTGTTTTTAGCATCACGTCTTCCAGCTCTCAAATAAATGGCATGTGAACATGCGGGGAAAATGTCGCAGTCTTAGTTTTATTTTGAAAGTGGTTAGCTACCTTAAATATGTGTCAGCTGTAAAATAACTCACTGTTTGCAGAACACATCTATAAACCTGCATTCTACAGGGTGAGGGGTTTTCAGATAACTGCAGCTCCTCTTGTTCTTACATAATATGGATTCACATAACTGCTGCTTGATTTATATGCTGTTCCAATCTCACAATCTGCTGCAATGCGTCAAAACAGCAACATAAGGTGGCAGTTACAGCAAAGAGAACATTACATTAGCCGTGCTGGCAACTGTAATAGTGAAAGGTTTACACTGAATTAGTCTAGAAGCAACCATTGCAACTCTAAGCTGCATTCACCCAAGCCAAACATCCCACTTGATTAACTGAACCATCAGCTCAAATCTTTTACAGTTCCTTTTGTAATAAATTAAAATATTCAATCCTTACTCTATTCATCAGCTTATGGCAATTTGCATTTTCTGCATCCCCATTCTTTTAAAAGACAAAAAAAATTAAGCTATGCTTCTCGATATATATTTTCCAGGTGTACAAATAAAGTAGTTACAGCTCTGTTTAAATGCATGAATGCTATAGGATAAATATAAAGGTACTGGTTGCTCCACATGCACTCTAATGCAGAGAGATTAAACATGTTTATATGTACTTAATAGGAGGCAGCTCAGTGGCATAGCGGTAAGTTGCTACCTCACAGCGCCAGAGACCCGGGTTCAATCCTGACCTCGGGTGCGGTCTGTAAGGAGTTTGTACCGTTGTGACCAGGTGGGTTTTCTCCGGGTGCTCCGGTTTCCTCCCACATCCCAAAGACGTGCGGGTTTGTAGGTTGATTGGTTTCTGTAAATTAGCCCTAGTGTGTAGGATAGAACTAGTGACCGGGTTGATCGCTGATTGGCGTGGACTCGATGGGCTGAAGGGCCTGTTTCCACACTATGTCTCTGAACCAGAACAATGACATTTTAACTTGCTGCAGCTTCACAGCCACATTAAATGAAACGTCAAATAAATACACAATAAATTAAGTTGGGAGGTCATGTTGTTATTATATAAAACATTGGTGAGGCCACATTTAGAGTAGTGGGCGCAGTTTTGGTCGTCATGTTATAGGAAAGATGTGGTCAAGCTGGAAAGGGTGCAGAGAAGATTTTCGAGGATGTCGCCAGGACATGAGGGCCTCAGCTATAGGGTGAGGTTGTGCAGGCTAGGACTTTATACCTTGGAGCGCAAGAGGATAAGGGACAATCTGATAGAGGAGTTCAAAATTCTGCGAGGAACAGATCGGGTAAATGCCCAGTTTTATGCACAGAGTAGGGGAAATCAAGAGGACATGGATTTAAGGTGAAGGGGGAAAGAGTTAATGGGAATCTGAAGGGCAACTTTATTTACACAGAGGGTAGTGGGTGTACGGAACAACCAGCCAGAGGTAGTTGCGTCATGTACTTTCACAACATTTAAGAAACATTTAGACTGGAACATGGATAGAGGGATATGGGCCAAATACGCGCAGGTGGGACTAGTGTAGAAGGGACATGTTGGCTGTTGTGAGGAAAGTTGGGCATAATGGGCTGTTTCTATGCTATATGACAATGAAAATGTTGTATGTCTGTGAAATTATTAGTTATTCTAAGTAAACCGGACCAAGAATGTGCAAAAAGACATGGGTCAACCATTGTAGGGAAAACCCAGATCTTATCGGGCAACTGAACCATCCTCTCACCAACTATAGTGGTCCTGATATCCCATCTACCTCATTGGAGTGTCTTTAATTGGACTTTATTTTGCACTAAATGTTGTACCCTTTACCCTTTATCTGTACACTGTGGACAGCTTGATTGTACTCATGTATATTCTTTTTTTTACTGGACTACACGCGACAAAAAGCCTTTCACTGTACCTCGGCACACATGACAATAAACTGAACTGAAAGTAAACAAAGTACATTTTGGTTTGCCACTGAGGTATAGTTATGGTTCGGACTACACAGTGGTTTAAGGGCCTGATAGTTGTGGGAAGAAGCTGTCCTTGAACTTGGAGGTCATGGTTTTCAGGCTCCTGTACCTTCTTCCCAGCAGCGAGATGAGAGCATGGCCAGAATTCAAGATTCAAGAGAGTTTATTGTCATGTGTCCCAGATAAGACAATTAAATTCTTGCTTTGCTTCAGCACAACAGAATATAGTAGGCATAAATAAACAGTGTAGGTGGGTCTTTGGTGATATTGGCTGTCTTTTTCAGGCTGTGCCTCCTGTAGATCCCTTCGATGGTGGGGAGATCAGTACCCGTGATGGATCGGGTAGTGTCCACCACTCTCTAGATCCCTTCAATGGTGGGGAGGTCAGTACCAGTGATGAAACGGGTAGTGTTCATAACCCTATGTAATCTCCTTCTTTCCTGGGTATTCGACCAGGCCGTGATCATTATTGATTAGGGGAAGATTTTTTAAACGTTGTGATAGAACCTGCCTCAATTACATCCTCTGGCAGCTCTTTCCATGTACCCACCACCCGTTGTGTAAAAAAGGTGCCCCTCAGGTTCCTATCAAAACTTTCCCCTCTCATCTCAAACTTTCCCCTCTCATCTGGTCCTTGATTCCCCGATCTTGAGTAAAAGACTGGTGTGCATTCACCCTATCTATTCCCCTCACGATCTTATACACCTCTCTAAGATCACCCCTTGGTCTCCTGCATTCCAAGGAATAAATTCAAAGCCTGCACAATCTCTCCGTATAGACACAGAATGCTGGAGTAACTCAGAGGGTCAGGCAGCATCTCTGGGGAAAAAGGATGGGTGACATTTCTGGTTGGGACCCTTCTTCAGAACAAGGGTCCTGACCCAAAAAGTCACCCATCCTTTTTCTCCAGAGGTTTGTGGATGAATTGGCTTCTGTAAATTGTAAATTGTGCCTTTTATGTACGATACTCCCAGTGCACAGTTGGTTGGTGTGGACTCGGTGGACCAAACGGCCTGTTCCCATGCTGTATCTCTAAAGCTTCTAAAGCCTTGTGTGCGGGTCAAGTTTTTTTACTCGGAAGTAGCATTTCAATCAGGACCCTTCTTCAGATAGGACATTTCGATACAAACCAGAATCTGCAGTTCCTTTTCTACAAATTCTTTCCTTATATTATTTTAATAATAAACATGCTTTCATTTATTTTAATATTTTGAACAAAATTTGAGCATTCGACTGTTAGATTGTCTAATTGACAAAATTGTGACTTGTGAGAGTTATAAAAGATTACTACTACAATAAATTGTGAATTAATTTTATTGTGAAATCCAATTCTGAGAAATGCAAATTTAAAATCATATTCCCATATTATTTTTGACAATTAGCAGTGAAGAAATGTCTGATATCTTGCATCCAAAGGAAAATAACCTTAGTTACTATAGTTAAACAGTTGGGCGCACAGGCACCAATTAGTTTTCAAAATTAATACTTCAACTAATTGAGCTCAATTTTATTTGCAAAATAACTGTACGAAAGGAAGTCATTCAGTTGTACACACAAGGAACTGCGGATGCTGGCTTACAAAAAAATGACAATGTGCTGGAGTAAGTCAGCGGGTCAGGCAGCATCTCTGGAGGATGTGGATGGGTGATATTTTGAATTTGGACCCATCTTCAGAATAAAAGGACGCACCTTTATAAAGGAGAAGAGGAGGAATTTCTTTGGCCAGAGGATGGTGAATTGGAGGGATTAATTGTCACGGACAGCGGTAGAGACCAAGTCAATGGCTATTTTTAAATCGGAGATTGACAGGTTATTGATTAGTACGGGTGTGAACGGTTATGGGGAGAATGGGGTTGTGAGGGAAAGATAGATCAGCCATGATGGAATGGCAGAGGAGACACGAAGGGCCGAATGGCCCAATTCTGCTCCTATGACACCAACCTATGAACAATAAACTGACAACAATAAACTGTGAGGACTGAAATGTAAAGAGGACAGAACTTTAAGGAATTGCAAAGTGGAGAAACCACCAGTAAGTAGGGATAACAAACACTAATGGATGTGGACTACTACACCATGTAGAGTAAGGCAAGGCAGGGCAAGGCACAGACACACAATGTACTCTCAGCAAGCGGGGGTGTGTTCAGCCGCGAGTACTCCACACGTTTGAGCCTCCACGACACCCGGTGGGGCGGGACAAGGGTCGCCTGCTCTCACGACCAGGCCATCGCCCTCCGCTGGCGGAGGTGGGCCCCGGTAGACGGCAACCAGGTTCCAGACTTGGAAGGACTTTGTTTAGGCTGCATTTGGATGCAGTTCTGGTTGCACCATTACAGGAAAGATGTGGAGGCTTTGGTGAGGGTGCAGAGGTTGTTTACCAGAATGATGCCTTGATTAGGGGGCATTAGCTAGAGGAAGAGGTTGGACAGACTTGGACTGTTTTCTCTGGAACGCCGGAGGTTGCAGAAAGACCTGATAAAAACACATAAATTATGAGATGCATAGATAGATAGGGTAGACAGTCAGAACTTGTTTCCTCCAGGATAGAAAAATCAAATACTAGCTTTAAGGTGAGAGGGGCAAAGTTTGATGGAGATGTGTGGGGTTAGTTTTCTTTTTACGTGGATGGTGGTGGGTGCCTGAAATGCACTGCCAGCAGGGGTAGTGGAGGCAGATACGATTGTGGCATTTAAGATAATTTTGGATTGGCACAGGGACATGCAGGGAATGGAGGGATAAGGGTTACGTGAAGGTAGATAAGTAATGGTCTTAGCATCATGTTCAGCATGGACATTGTGGGCTGAATGGCCTGTTATTGTGCTGTACTGTTCCATGCTAATAAGAATGCAGTTTAAGGGTAAACCTTTAGTCTTTAGTCAGGAGGTGGTGAATCTGTGGAATTCATTGCCACAGACGGCTGTGGAGGCCAAGTCAATGGATATTTTTAAGGCACAGATTGACAGCTTCTTGATTAGTAACAGTCAGGGGTTATGGGAAGAAAGCAGAACAGGGTTGAGAGGGAAATATAGATCAGCCATGATTTAATCGTGGAGTAGATTTGATGGGCTGAATGGCCTAATTCTGCTCTGACCTTATGACTTAATCTTAACAGGTATAGACCACCTGCCCAACTTCACACCCAAGTATTAATGATAGCAGAGGATGAAAAAATAAAACAAATGAGAAAACAAAAATATCCACTTTAACAGATGCCCCACATGAAATAGTATTTACTATTGTCAACCAGACCTAGTTTGGCTTGCAGTGAATTGTACTTATCCAAAGCACTTACCAATCCTATCTTATTCACTACCTAGGCCATGCATTGAACAGAATCCAGTAAAGAATGTAATGCTTTGGTTTATTGTATGAACAAACATAAAAGGGGATTAAAATAAGCCTGTTTCGAAGCTTCTTAACATGGGTTGACTTGAACATCACATTTGCTAACGGCTTAATTTACTTCAATTGTGATTGCATTGCGCATTTTAAAATCAAATCTGCTAAACCTTGAGAATAATATTTGGTTAAAAAGTTCAGTTCCATACGTTAATCTTCCTAAATGTATACTCTGTGCAAAATAGCAAATGCTTCCCGATCAAATACAACAAATCGGTCTAGTGTTTGTTCAAGATATGGATAGTGCAAGATATGGACATTTAATTCATGCTCCATTAACCTTAGAAAAATAATTGAATACATGCAGCTCAGTAACTCATACCAGAATATCAACCCTGTACATTTAAATCTTCCCAAACAATACTGAGATGGGGTTGACACACAAGGAACGGCAGATGCCCGGAATCTTGAGTAAAGCACAAAGTTCTGGAGTAACTGAACGAGTCAGGCAGCATGTCTGGAGAACACAGATAGGTGATGGTACACAAAAGGCTGGAGAAACTCCGCAGGTGCAGCAGCATCTAAGGAGCGAAGGAGATAGGCGACGTTTCAGGCCGAAACCCTTCTTCAGGTTTTGGCCCAAAACGTTGCCCATCCCCTTCACTCCTTAGATGCTGCTGCACCCGCTGAGTTTCTCCAGCCTTTTGTGTACCCATTTTCCAGCATCAGCAGTTCCTTCTTTAACACAGATAGGTGATGTTTCAGGTCAGACCTTGGGGTCAAAACTCGAAACATCACCTATCCACGTTCTCCAGAGATGCTGCCTGACCCGCTCAGTTACTCCTGCATTCTGTGACTTTGTTCTGTAAACCAACATCTGCAGTTCCTTGTTTCAATGTTACGGAACCCATGGACAGGCAGCATTTTGGATCAGGATCCTTCTCGAAATCATCTAAACATGGCAGCATTTTGGGTCAAAATCCTTCTTCTCGAAACATCATCTAACCATTTTCTCCAGAGTTGTTGCCTGACAGCTGAGTTACTCCAACACATTGCATTTCACATCAGAACAGTGTTTTTATTTTGGGCATATGTGGAAAAATGTACCTCAACTGCATTTGAAATTCAAGTGATTACGGTAAACTTAATTATTTGGCCACGATTAATTTACCAGAAGTGCACGTTTATTTGTGAAAGAGACATGTGCTATAATGGCACAGCATGAGAAATCTGATGTAGAAAATTTTCAATTGGGATATACAAATTAAGACAGTGTGTAAAAGCAGTGCGATTTGCTATCTTATTGGTAGTGTACCTGTAACACCATGTGAGAAGAGGTTTTAGAGCACAGAGCACACAAACCTGCACTATTTGAAATAATGCCTTGTCAGTAATGCTCAGCTTGCAGGGAATGGAGGGATATGGCTCAAGTAGAGGCATACAGTATCAGGATTAATTTAGTTTAGATACAAAGAAATGCAGATGCTGGTTTATACCAAAGTGCTGGAGTGAGTCAGCGGGTCAGACAACATCTCTGGAGACAAAGGATGGGTGACATTTCAGGTCGGGACCCTTCTTCAGCCCCAATCCTGACATGAAACGTCACTCACCCTTTTACTCCAGAGATGCTGCTGACCCACTGAGTTACTCCAGCACTTTGTGTCTATCATTAGTTTAATTGTCACATGTACTAAGGTACAGTGAAAAGCCTTTTTGTTGCGTGCTGTCCAGTCAGTGGAAAGACTATTCATGATTACAAACAAGCCTGGTTGACCATCCTATCTACCTGTGATGCCACTTTCAACAACGTTGTGCCTGCACTCCTAGATCCTTCTGCCCTACACCACTCCTCTGTGGACAGAAAGGCCTGTGCTCTGTTCTATGCTTTTGTATGTTTCAGTTGTTTAAGGTCGTGAGCCAGACACAGAGTGACTCACCTTACTAAAATCAACCGTGCTGTTCTCTCGACTGACGTCCGTTTTGCCTTCCAAATGAGCAGGAGCGGATTGTGGCGAGATCATTGGACCTGTTGCACAGGAAAGGATGAGAGTCCTCCAGAGTTACAGAATCTTTACAATCGGTTTCAAAGCATTCCAAAAAATATGTATATATCCAGAACTAAATAACTCATTGCAACAAGCTAGGTTTAAACCTCACAATCAATCATTCACAACAATCAGTGTTTCTGTGATACAATTTGGGGCAGCACAGTGACACAGCGGTAGAGTTGCTGCCTTACAGCGCCAGAGACCTGGGTTCCATTCTGACTTCCGATACTGTCTGTACAGAGTTTGCACGTTCTCCCTGTGACCGCGTGGGTTTCCTCCCACATCCCAAAGACGTGTGGGTATGTAGGTTAACTGGCTTCAATAAAATTGCTAATTATCCCCCCAGTGTTGGATCGAGCTGGTGCAGGGGGTGTTCGCTGGTCCGCACGGACTCACAGGGACAATGGGCCTGTGTCCACACAGTATCACTAACGTCTAATGTCTCTATACATTATCTTACAAAAATGCTCATTAAACAAAACACACATGATTAGAAAACAATGATTGCTTGTCCTAGTAATTTTAAACACCCTTAAATTAAAAGGCCAATTATTTTAAGAGAGGCTGCCTCTGGGCTCCATGAACATGGGTTTGTTCTTGATCTTGAACATTGTCTGTGTGGAAGTTGCATCCTCACCATGACCTGTGTATATCTACGAAGCATTTCAATTTCCTCCTGCATCCCAAAGACTTAATAACAGGTTAATTGACTGCTGTAAATTGTCTATACTGATATGGGAAGGATATCATTAAGCTGGAAAGATTACAGAGAAGATTTACGAGGATGTTGCCAGGATTTGAAGACCTTGGAGTGCAGGAGGCTGAGGGGTGATCTTATAGAGGTGTATACGATCATGAAGCGAATAGATAGGGTGAATACACAATCTTTTACCCAGAGTAGGGGAATCAAGAACCTGACATAGGTTTCAGGTGCGAAGGGAAAGATTTAATAGGGAACTGAGGGGCAACATTTTCACAGAGGGTGGTGGCTATATGGAACCAGCTGCCAGAAGAGGTAGTTGAGGCAGGTACTATAACATTTAAAATACATCTTAAGGGTGTCTTTTGATCAAAGATTATGGGGAGGAGGCAGGAGAATGGGGAGAGGAAAATATAGATCAGCCATGATTGAAAGGTGACTTTGTTGGGCTGAATGGCCTAATTCTGCTCCTATGAGCCATGAACATGACAGTTGGACATGGATAGGACAGGAAGGGAGGGAGGGATACGAGCCAAAAGGAGGCAGATGGGACTAGTGTAGATGGGGCATGTTGGTCGGTGTGGGCAAGTTGGGCCAAAGGGAATGTTTCCGTGCTGAATGACTCTCTGACTATTACTAATGTGTAAAAGTGATGGGAATAAACAATCAATCACCTGAAGGTCTTTGTGGAGAGGTTTCAGCGTGTCTCGAGGTCTTCCCACCAGCTTTCGATAGGCCATAAAGAAACAAGTGAAAGAGCAGAAAGAGTTGGGCCTGTTAGAGGTAGGTATAAAGATGGAGACAAGATACAAAACTCATAAGGACAAATGAGGATATGAA
This sequence comes from Raja brachyura, assembly GCA_963514005.1. The sequence goes on from OY740787.1 coordinate 59,011,312, forward strand.
CAATAAAAGATGCAAGACAAATTTATAGAGAAGTGCAGAAAATGCAAAACAAATTATGAAAATAGAGGACAAAGTAATAAACCAACTTCTGGCAAGGTTAGAAATTGAGCAGAACTTTGCAAAGGTTAAGAAGAAAATATGGAGAGTACAGTGAGCGGCACGGTGGCACTGCTGCTAGAGCTGCAGCCTCGCAGCACCATAGACCTGGGTTCGATCCTGACCTCGGATGCCGTCTGTGTGGAGTACGCACGTTCTCCCTGTAACCGCGTGGGTTTCCTACAGGTGCTCTGGTCTCCTCCCACATTCCTAAAGACGTGCAGGTTTCTCGGTTAGTTAGTCCTCGGTAAAATTGCCGCTAGTGTGCAGGGAATGGATGTGAAATTGGGATAACGAGGAATGTCGGCATTCAAAACAAAGGCAAATATTTTCTAATAAAACTTACCTGTGGGAATAAAGGGAAATAAAACCTGAAGTAGAACTGACACTGACAATGATCCATTAAAGTTACTACCGTGGAAGATAAGATGGTTGAGGAGAAAAATGGATTTCCCTTTCCAGGCTTGGAGTAATGAAACGGCCAAATCATTTGAGAACAATATAGTACGCCTCCGACAGGTGCTCTAATTCCCTCGCATATCCAGAAGACATGCAGGTTTGTAGGTTAATTGACTTCTGAAAATTGCCCCTCGTGTGTAGGAAGTGGATGAGAAAGTGCGATAACATACAACTTGTGTGAATAGGTGATCGAATAGATGACCGAAGGGGCCCGTTTCCATGCTGTATCTGTCATTCAATCTATTGGCTTGATAGAGAATTATTGTGGATTAATTGGGTAGTTCTACTGATTGATAGAACTATATACAATTACGAGAGGGTAGACAGTCAGAACATTTTTCCCCAGGGCAGAAATATCAAATAATAGAGGGAACAACTTTAAGTGAGAGGGGTAAAGGATTAAGGAGATATGTGGGGCAAGATTTTTTTTTTTTTTTACACAGAGTTTTCAGAAGGGAAAGATTTAATAGGGACCTGAGGGGCAACATTTTCACAGAGGGTGGTGGCTATATGGTGAGTGCCTGGAACACACTGTCAGGGGTTGTGGTGGAGGCAGATATGATAGTGGTGTTCAAGAGACTTTTGGATAGACACTTGGATATGCAAGGACTGGAGGGATATGGATTATTCACTGTAAATATTGCCCTTATTGTGTCGGGATAAGAACGCAGAACTAGTGTGGACGGGTGATCGATGGTCAGCGTGAACTGAAAGGCTATTAAAATGAATCATCTTTCAATCAATCAAAAAGTATAGCCTCTCTGGCCAATGTATCACAAGGAGAAAGTGATGGAGAAGATTTGAGAGTTTTTGGTCAGAGTGAAGAACTTTGGTTTGAGTTATATTTGACTTTCTTCTTTCTGTAGAATGAAGCATATGGAATATTAAATCATGAGATAGAGTGAATGGATGGGAGTTAAAACTCCAAGCAGAGAGGTCAACTAAAGGATGTATATTTAAGTAAATACATGTAAGGATTGGAGTCAGAGAAATAAAATCATTTTAACATGGCTGTGGTGACATGTACAGTGGAGAGCATATTGGCTTAGTTGCATCACAGCCTAGTTCGACAACCCAAACACCCAGGCACAAAGGAGGCACTACCCAGTCCATCGCAGGTACTGACCTCCTCACTATTGAAGGGATCTAAAAGAATCGCTGCCTCAAAAACCACACCACCCTTGTCACGCTCTCATTTCACTCCTACCATTGGGAAGAAGTTATAGGAGCATGAAGACTGTAATGTCCAGGATCAGGAGCAGCTTCTTCACTACTACAATCAGGATATTAAACACTACAACCTCCAAATAGGCTCCGAACTCTATAGACATGGGGACATTATTTTTGACTGTTGTCTATTTATTTGTCTGGATTTTTTTTAAAATATATACCAAACTTGTTTTTGTTGTTTATTGTAGGTTTTGCAGAGTAAGACGGTTATATATTTGTTGTGCTGCTGCAAGTAAGAATCGCATTGTTCCATTTCAAGATATATGACAAAAAAACTCTTTTACACTCTGCCAACCAACATGCCGCATCTACATGTCCACATTTGGCCCATATCCCTTTCAACCTTTCCTATCCATGTACCTGTCCAATTGTCTTTTAAATGCTGTCTTCGTAGCGATGTTACAAAACCTACCATCAGTGGCGCTGTAGATCTGCCACTGCCGGTGAGTGCTTTTCTGGAGGCTTTGGCGGGGGGGGGGGGGGGGGAGATTAAAATGCAGGCTTGCATTGGTTGTCGGAGAGGGATTTCCTCGGGCTGCTAGCTGATGAAGAAAAATTGTTCACGCTTCCTTTCGCAGTTTTTTAAAAATAATTGCTGGACGATTTAATCACTGCATTGAAGTTAAACGCAATTAAAAACGCCTTCAACATCATGGATCGCAATATCAGGACAAAACAAAAGGTATGTCGTTTATTTAACATATTATTCTGCTTTTTGATGTGGGTTCATTTTAATCTTATGATGCGAAAATTTTATTTAGGCCCCCACACGAATCGGCCGTGTCTTGCCTGCCAATATGGACTTAAATTTATGGCAACAGCAAAATTCCAATCGATCACATTCCAGAAACATCTACTCTCAAGATAATCAAATTAACTATTTTCTTGCACAATCGTGTCAAAAGAACATCTAAATCATATATATTTTGTGTTATTGTCTATCTATGATCAATATTTTCATACTAAATATCCAGAGTACAGTTTTGGTCAGATGTATAGTGCAATAAATAACGATTTTTATTATCTTGGAGTGGATATTTCTGGATTAATTTATGGGAATTAAACATTAAATCCCTTCCATTTGGCATATAAATTCATGACAGTGAGATTTAAAAATCATGTTATATTGTGAATTATTGTGTGAATGGGATCAGTTTGTTATTTGGAAATCTCTCTTTGTCATGAATTTATATGCCAAATGGAAGGGATTTAATACTCTGGACATCCGGTGGCATCGTTGCTAGCTGTCTGCCCACAGTCTGGCTGTCTTTTTTTATTTTGTTATGTGTAGAGTGTGTTTTTTTTAGTTTTTTTGTTTTTTTTAGGTATTTTATGTGAGGGAAGCGGGTAGCTTCCTGGCGAGGATATGGCTATTATTCGAGTCGTGTCGTCGCCCCCCCCCCCCCCCCTCGCGAACTACCAACTGGATTGGCGTGGCCTTTCCTGCCGGGACCGGACCAGAGCTTCAGCAGTGGCGCCGAGCCGCTGGAAACATCGCAGAGTGGGCGAGGCCTTCCTGGGATCGCCGCTTGGAGCTCTGGAGTGCTGGGCCGCTGCTCCAACATCACGGAGCTGTGGGTGCAGAGCTCCCAACGCGGGCTGCGCCGACTTTAACATTGCGGAGCCCTGGGACCCTATGCCGGGAGTTCCTTGTGCGAATCTCTGCCCAGCGCGGTGGACTCCGGTGGAAGGTGGCCAATGAGAGGTTCCAGGCGGGAGGGCCTGAACATCGGGCTGCCCGTAGCGGCGACTACGGGGTGCTTGGGATGCCCCGACCACTTGTGAACATTGGGAAACATCGGCAAGGAGGTTGACTGGACTTTGGTTCCTTCCCTCACAGTGGGAACTTTGGTGCTGCTGTAGGGATGTTTGTGTTGTGGACTACTGTGTTCTGTGTTTTTTTATTTTATTCTTTTTGTATGACTGTAAGGAAAAAATAATTTTGTTGTCTCTTCATTGAAGATAATGACAATAAATTAAATCAAATCAAAATCAAACTTAGGCTATTTAAAAATTTTAGCCTTTTGCTAGAAATTGTAATTTCTTTACCTATCTGTTATGGACTTACATCATATAATACAATAATATTAAAGTTCTGATCTTGAGAATATCACATTTTTGAATTTTCAAGGCAATCTGGATGTCTATTACTATTTCCGTCACAACGGTCAATTTTGTAATTAGCTACAATTAGGTAACTAACTAATTATATGCTTTACTTTCAGGTCATCCAAGTAAAATGTTTCATATCGGTTTCAGAATGCTCCAATCTATAATAACTGAAAATTTCATTCAGTTCTCTTAATTTTTAAAAAAGTTATGGGCTTTTGACTGTCCTCGATCACAGCTTTTGTGTTAAGTCAATGGAAAAGCAATAGGGAATAAGATGCTAATTTCCGAGTATGAAAATGACCATAACTTTTAAAATACTGAAGATATGAAAGTGAATTGGGTATCAAATTAAAGTTATTTTCATGCTTTATATTATGGGATAGATTACTGGCTTGATTTTTAAAATCTCAAAATGTTGTAACATTCCTAGTCTTAGTACCTGCCTGGACTACCACCTCTAGCAGCTCATTCCATATACCCACCACCCTGAGTGAAAAGGTTGCCCCTCAGGTTTCTAGCCGATTGTAGTAGGGGCGGGCGGCTGGGATGGGGAGAAAAACAGTACAGTGGCACAGTGGTAGAGTTGCAGCCCCAGAGACCTAGGATCAATCCTGACTATGGGTACTGTGTTCAGAGGTTATCTAACCTGGGACCATGGGAGTGTTCTCCAGGAGCTCCAATTTCCTCCCACACTTCAAAGTCTTACATGTTTGCAGGTTAATTGACCTGTAAATTGTCCCTAATTTGTAGGATAGTGCTAGTGGATGGGTAATCGATGGTCGGCATGGACTTAGTGAGTTAAAGGGCCAGGTTCCGTGCTGTATCTCTAAAGAGCTGGAGAAGTGAGGTTGGGCCAGAGCAGAGCCAAGCAAGTGATAGGTGGATACAAGCAAGGGGGACCGGATGGGCAGATGTGGAGTCAGTGACAAAGGAGACAGAAGGGTGTTATTGAGGGTCACAGGGCCTCAACTATACCTCGGCAGGGAAAGCCGCCAAGCCCGGCCCCTGCTCTCTCCTGAGCCCTGGAGAACCAGAGAGTAGGGTAGAGGGAGTCGTCAACGGCAATGGATGCAAGATCAACGGGGCAGTTAGGCAAACCAAGGGTCTTATCTTGCGCGATCCCCAAGGCTGGAGGTGGCCAGGCTTGGAGAGGGACGACAATCCCGACAGAGGCGACGGCTGCAACGGGCCTCAATGGCCAGCTGGGACTGTGGAATGGTGCCAAACCTTGGTGACTCGTGTAATATGGACTAAGTGACTCAGTGATACGTTACTGTCACATGTACCTAGGTACAGTGAGAAGCTTTATTTTTGCATACAACAGGTAAACTCATACAACAGACCTCCGCCTAGAAAGTACACAGAGTCGCCACAAAGTTACAAAAGTTCATCAAACAGTTTTATTTTCTCTCGCAGCGGCGAACCAGGCCTGCCGCCACACATGGCCACAGGCAGCATCCTGCCGGGTCCCCCCATCCTTCTCGGCAGCCCTCCCTTCCTGGGTAGCTCTCAGGCTATTTCTACGCACTTTACACAATAGACAATAGATGCAGGAGTAGGCCATTCAGCCCTTCGAGCCAGCACCACCATTCACTGTGATCATGGCTGATCATCCACATTCAGCCCTTCTCACCATATCCTCGGACTCTGCCATCTTTAAGAGCTCTCTCTAACTCTCTCTAGACAGCATCCAGAGAATTGGCCTCCACAGCCTTCTGAAGCAGAGAATTCTACAGATTCACAATGCTCTGGGTGAAAAACATAATACCTAATCTGGGATTGTATTTGGGCACGATGATAAATTGTATGCAAAAAAAAACAAATTTTACTGTACCTCAATAAAGAAGCATCGAAGGATGAGCTGCAAAATGCAAGGCTCTGGACCAAGTGCCAGAAAAAGGGATTTCTCAATCGCTCTGTGATTTATGCAGCATGAACACAATGGTGTGAACAACTTCCGTCTGTTCCACATATTTTCACAAAATGACACAAAAAGCTACGTGCAGTATAAATGATGAATGCAAGTTTTAAAAATAAATGTAAAGCTCAGCGGATGAATCTGAAATCTAAGGGGTGGCACGGCGGCTCAGTTGCTGCTTCACAGCGCCAGAGACCCGGGTTTGATCCTGACTACAGGTGCTGTCTGTACGGAGTTGTACGTTCTCCCTGTGAGTTTTCTCCAGGTGCTCCAGTTTCTTCCCACACTCCAAAGACATGCAGGTCTGTAAGTTAATTGGCTTCTGTAAACTGTACCTAGTGTGTAGGATAGTGTTCATGTGCAGTGATCGCTGGCCGGTGTGGGCCGAAGTGTCTGTTTCCACGCTGTATCTCTAAACTAAACGCATGTATAATTCAGCTCTGTCCTCAGCACATTGACCTACGTACCACAAGTGTCAGGTATCTTCCATTTCCTTGCCAGTTGTCATTCATCAAATGCCAGCCTAAATAAACTACGGGCTTTCAGAACTAAAACCAACAGAGCCTGGAAGCAGACACAAGGAACTGCAGGCTGTGGAATCTTGAGCAAAAGACAAAGTGCTGGAGGAATTCAGTGGGTCAGGAAGCACCCGAAGGCAAGTCAGGCAGCAGCAGTCTGAAGAAGGGTCCCGACCCGAAACATCACCTGTCCACATTTGCCAGCGATGCTGCCTGACACACTGAGTTATTCCAGCACTTTGTGTCTTTATCTGTGGAGGGAACGGTCAGACAACTTTTCAAGACACACAATTATTATGTTGGCCTTACTGTTCCAAAAGATTGAAAATGGCGCGGTAAAAAGCGCAGACGTCTAAAATAAAATAGGATGAAACAAATGGATGTAGAAAAAAAAGTTTTAACTGAACAAAATTAAATGAAAATGCAATATTCCTTTCATCATTTACAATTATTACAAATAATGTTTGTTGTGCTTCAATATATATATTCATTCTAATTACAAAAGAAAATGCTTATTTTGTCGCAGACTTTATTCTCCTTTACGGATATTAAGCATAGACGCTGGCATCTCACCATTTTTATCCAGGGAATGAGGATCAGAATGTTTCTTCCCAATATCGGCAAAGGATCGCACAATTGGAATGCGGGTGCTGAACTTCTTCTGACTTTGATGATGATGTTGCTTCAGGAGAGCTTGGTGTACTTTTTGACGGATGTCATCGCTTAGTCCCGAGGCTGCTTGCTGGTCCAGGATTAAATCTGCGAAAAGTGAGTTACAACAGAGTCATTGAGCCATGCAGAACGGAAACAGGTCCTTCGGCCCAACTCCATGCCGCTCCAGATGCCCCATCCACACTAATCCCATTTGCCACCATTTTGTCTATATCCCTCTAAAGCTAAACCCTTCCTATCCATGTATCCTTGTCTCTTTCATGAGATGTTATTGTACCTGCATCAATTATCCCCTCTGACAGCTCGTTCCATACACCCATCACCCTGTTTGAGAAAAAGGTGCTCCTCCTCCTCCCCCCCCGCCCCCCCCCCCCCCAATAGACTCCATGTACACTTAGCTCTGCCTCAGGAATGCAACAAACAAAGGACCACCTACACCATTCTCAGTCATTCTCTCCACCCCCTTCTCAACAGGGGCAGAAGATACAAAACCGAAAAAGCACGTACTGCCAAGTTCAAGAGCAGCTATCAGACTCCTGAACTGACTGCCCATTTGGCAAGCATAAATTCCCAATCCTCCAATCCACCTTGTTGCAGCCTTGCATGTTTTCATCTGCACCCTCTCTGCAGCTTAACATGATATTTTGTAGTCTGCATATTTTATCTTTTGCACTCTCCGAATGTGCTTGTGTGTGGTATAATGTGCCCACATACAGCAACTAAGACATTGTTTTGCATGGTATCTCAAAACATGACGGTAATAATCCAATACCAATGCTTGTGATTCATAATCCTATCCCTCAATTTTATGAATATGGCAAAATTGCTTATTAATAATAATCAACATTAATAGCTGGCTATACCAGGAGAGTGAACCTGGGGTCTGGCCTTCCGCACCCTCATGGTTGGCTATGGGGGGGGCGGCCCTGGAGACCAAATTGGATGGGCTCGAAATTATCCACATGTCAAAGGCAGGTGATGGCTGGAGGCCCTGCATCAGCCTGGAATTCACCTGGATCGGGCTCCGCTCATAAGACCTAGAGCGCGGACTAGACTTTGAAAATGGCGCCTAAACATGGCGCCTCTTGCATGCGGTTTCAGCGGACTATTTCTGCACATTTTCTAATTAGGGATTGTGCTTGGGTGCGGAAATACTTCACTGAACTGAATGCCAAAAAAACTGAATTTCACGATGCATTTGCACACGTGACAATAAAGCACTATTGACCCATCGTTGCCTTTTTTATCAACGTTGCCGTTTAATGTACCTCCGATTTCTTCGATGGTGCTGGCTTTCATGTCCAACAGGACTGTTCCATTAATAATGCAGCTCCTCAGCTCAAACAGACTATGCAACGACAGAGTGGCGACATACGGTTTGCTCCAACGATCTCCTCCATCCTCCACATCCTCCTCAAACTTCAGCCATCTAATCTCACAGAACAGAAGTTTATATACATCAACATTTTAAATCGTTTGCATATCAGGTGTTAAATAAAGTTCCTGGGCTATATGTAGTACACGGGTTTGGGGCGACATTCCTCCCGGTTCCTCCCACATCCCAAAGACGCGACTATTCTATATTTAGTGCGGCACAATGGCGCAGCTGGTAGAGCCACTGCCTCACAGCACCGGAGACACAGGTCCCATTCTGACCATGTGTGTAGTCTGTGTGTGGAGTTTGTACTCCCACTTCCCAAAGTCGTGCAGGTTTGTGGATTAATTGGCCCTCGGTAAATTGCCCCTAATGTGTAGGGAGTGGATGAGAAAGTGGGTAACATAGACCTAGTGTGAACAGGCGATCACTGGTCGTTGCAGGCTCAGTGGGCCGAAGGGCCAGTTTCCATGCTGAACCATCATGGAGGCCATCTCTAAACTGAACTAAGCAATTCTACCAGCTGCACCATTGTCATCTTATCACAATCACAATAACAATAAGACTTTATTAGCCAAGTATGTTTTGCAACATACGAGGAATTTAATTTGCCATATTAAACAGTCATACCAATAAAAAGCAACAGAACACACAAAATACATTTTAACAGTGACTCCTCCACATTCCTCACTGTGATGGAAGGCGAAAAAAAGTTGAATCTCTTCCCTACTTTGTCCTCCCGCAGTCGGAGGCCTCGTGTCTTCCATTGGCGGGACGATCAAAGTCAGTCCCGAGCGACAATAGGTGCAGGAGTAGGCCATTCGGCCCTTCGAGCCAGCACCGCCATTCAATGTGATCATGGCTGATCATCCACAATCAGTACCCCATTCCTGCCTTCTCCCCATATCCCCTGACTCCGCTATCTTTAAGAGCCCTATCTAGCTCTCTCTTCAAAGTATCCAGAGAACCGACCTCCACCGCCCCCTGAGGCAGAGAATTCCACAGACTCACAACTCTCTGTGAGAAAAAGTGTTTCCTCGTCTCCGTTCTAAATGGCTTACTCCTAATTCTTAAACTGTGGACCCTGGTTCTGGACTCCCCCAACATCGGCAACATGTTTCCTGCCTCTAGCGTGTCCAAACCCTTAATAATCTTATATGTTTCAATAAGAGCCCCTCTCATCCTTCTAAACTCCAGAGTATACAAGCCCAGCCGCTCCATTCTCTCAGCACATGACAGTCCCGCCATCCCGGGAATTAACCTTGCAAACCTACGCTGCACTCCCTCAAAGCAAGAATGTCCTTCCTCAAATTAGGGGACCAAAACTGCACACAATTATCCAGGTGTGGTCCCACTAGGGCCATATACAACTGCAGAAGGACCTCTTTGCTCCAATACTCAACTACTCTTGTTATAAAGGCCAACATGCCATTTGCTTTCTTCACTGCCTGCTATACCTGCATGCTTACGATGCATGCATGCTTACGATCCAACTCCAACATGTTAGGCCGCAGAGCGACCAGAGATACGACCCGGCAAGGTAAGAGATTGAAAAAAAGTTTCCCCGACCCCCATCCACCACATAAAACAAACCAGAGAACAATAAAACAAACTTTCAAAACACACTAAAAATAACAACAAATAGACGAAAAAACAGACAGATGATTTAGCCGATTAAATCTGTGATTTAATCAGCTAAACCCAGAACAACATTTAAAGATCAGAAGCCAAGTTTCACACTTCATTTGTTTACTGATACAGCATGGAAACAGGCCCTTCGGCCCACCGAGTACACGCTGACCAGTGATCACCCCGTACACAAGCTCCATCCCACACACTAGGGACAATTTACAATTTTATCAAAGCCAATTAACCTACAAAACTGTATGTCTTTGGCGTCTGTGCACCTGGAGAAAACCCATGCGATCACAGGGAGAATGTACAAACTCCATACAGAAAGCACCAGTGGTCAGGATCTATTCGGGTCTCAGCCACTATGAGGCAGCACCTCTAGCGCTGTGCTACTGATCAGTATTCAGACACACAACACACCTCGCTGTCTCCTTCCACTCTGTATCTTCACCATCATGCATGCAGATCTCATCGAGTTCAGTGAAGAGGTCATGGGGGATATGTTCTTCATCATCATCTTCAATCCCAAGGATAAACTGCACACGCTGGGATGGAGTATCTGAAACACAGTGGACCAGGCACATTTTATAAATGGATCCTGATGTAGATTGAGAGTGCAGAGAAGATTTACGAGGATGTTGCCAGGAATGAAGGGCCTGAGCTGTAGGGAGAGGTTGGCTATACTTTATTTCTTGGAGTGCAGGAGGCTGAGGGGTGATCTTAGAGAGGTGTATAAGATCATGAGGGAATTAGATAGGGTGAATGCACAGTCTTTTACCCAGAGTGGGGGAATCAAGAACCAGAGGACGTAGGCTTAAGCGGAGAGGGGAAAAATGTAGTAGGAACCTATTTAATAGGAAGGTGTGGGGGAGGGAGGGGAAACTAGTGGGATAACAGAGAATTAATATAATCAGTGGTTGGCATGGGTTCAGTGGGCCGAAGGGCCTGTCTTTGTATCTTTCAACCAATGCATCCAGAGATGCACAAGAGGCCAGGATTAGAGAAGCACTGTGGATCTTTAACGTGAAAGCAAAATACCGTACCGTAAGTTGGAGACACTCTCCCATCCTCGTTGCTGGAGTCTCTCTCTCGGTCACGCTTGCGATGTTTGTGCCCGCGATGTCGGTGCCTTCGGTGGCTTCGCCTCCCGCTCGGAACATGAACTCCGATGTACAAAGTCCGATGGCCTGCAGACAAGGAAAATAAATGTGTGTACGAAAGAACGTCAGGTGCCAAATGGATCCATCCAGATTCCTCACCATTTCATGAACTTCAATCTGACCTTCTATCAGTGTGTTCCCTAAACCACTGAGTTACTCCCACACTTTGTATCCTCATCAGATCTTCCTCACTACTTCAATCTCCTTCTCTTCACAGAAAACTGTCCCATCGTCTTTAATTCCATGAATCATTCTTGCAATTCTCTTCTGGGCCCTCACTCATACCTTTACATCCTTCCCATAACATTGTAAAAAGAAATGGACAGAACACCAAGTTAGAGTTTTAGAGATACAGCGTGGAAACAGCCCTTTTGGCCCAATGAGTCCGCGCCGACCAATGATTTCCACAGCATCTCAATTTTGCATCCTACACAGTCGGGGCAATTTATGGAAGCCAATTAACCTACAAATCTTTACGTCATTGGAACTTGGGAGAAAACCAGAGAACCCGGAGAAAACCCACACAGTCACAGTGAGAACGTACAAACTCCGTAGAGACAACACCCTTAGTCAGGATCGAACCCCCCCCCCCCCCCCCCCCCCAAGCGGAGGACAGGACAAAACTTTTGCAAAGTTGTACCATAAGTTCCTCTTTTATAATCTTTGCTTCTGTTGATAAAGCTCAGAATAGTGTATGTCTTGATAAACCAACACAGTGAAATTCATTTTTGCACACAGTTCAGCACAAGTATTACTATACATGAGCATATATTCAATACAGAAAGAGAGCAGAGAAGATTTGAGGATGTAGCTAAGACTCGAGGGCCTGAGCTATAGGGGTTGAGCAGGCTAGGACTTTATTCCTTGGAGGGCAGGAGGCTTGATCTTAGAGAGGTGTACAAGATCAAGAGTATTTTACCCAGAGTAGAGGAATCAAAAACCAGGGGCCACAGGTTTAAGGTGAGGGGGGGGGGAAAGATTTAATAGGAACACGAGCAGCAACCTTTTCCACACAGTGTGTGGAAGGTGTATGGAACGAGCTGCCGGAGGTGGTAGTTGCGGCATAACATAACATTTATCATAACATTTAAAGATATTTGGACAGAACATCGATAGGAAATATTTAGAGGGATATGGGCAAAATGCAGGCAGGTGGGACTAGTGTAGATGGAGCAAGTTGGTCAGCATGGACGAGTTGGGCCTAAAGGCGTGTTTCTGTGCTGTATCACTGTGGCCATAAACCCTATGATCACACATGGTCTCAGCAATGGAGGCAGGGCCTGTCCCACTTAGGTGATTTTTTCAGCGACTGCCGACAACTGTCATAGTAGTTTGCCGAAAAACCGGTGACTGGACCCCTGCTACGACAATGTCTACAACAACCTACCTCCTAGTCAATGGCAAGCTACTGACAACCAGCGACCATTAGGACGTCCAGCTACGACCACACCAAAACAACCTACGTCCACCAGCGACAAGCTACGACAATTGAGTCGCCGGTACCGGTCACCGGTTGACACAAGTAGTCGGCAATGGAATTCACTGAAGTCAGCACCGGCGACAACCTACGTCATCCTGGCGACAGCCCCTACGTCAGGCTACGATCGTTGGCGCCAAACCCACGAGCACCGACTGTTGCCGAAATGTTTTGAACATTTCAAAATCCAGCGGCGACCAGAAAAAAGGTATGACTCTTTGGATGACTGAGGAGACCATGCAGGCGACACCCACTGTTGCAATAGCCTAGTCGCCTTAAAAATAATTTAATAAATAAATAGATAAATAAATAAAAATTGCCTGTGGGACACGGGCATTAGCCTCACAGATCTGAACCAGTTTGGAATCGGATAATTGGTCGTCCAAAAAATGAACGTGGACAATATTCTGCAAAGTCCTGGCTAATGATAACAGCTTCAGGCATGAAAAGTAGAATCAAACGTTTTCTCTCTTTTGTTTAATTAAAGCGCAGGATGCCACAATTAAAGATGTGCAATGCCCAAGAACACAACATCATTAATAAGAACTAAAATACATGGTGCGCTGGTAATAATGCCTTAACACTTGTCAAGTACTAATGAGAATACTTTATCGTTATAAATGCTGAAAAGCTGGCTTATAGAGCTGTGAAATATACTTGTGCACTATAATGGGGAAATGCTGGCTTATAGAGCTGTGAAATATATGTGCATTATAATGGGGAAATGCCAGCAAGTTCGTGTAAACTGGAAGGCAAAGTAAAGGAACATCCCAACAACATCTACAGTTTTATTCAGAGTAAAAGGGTGGCTAGAGAACGAATAGGTCCTTTAAAGATGATCATGATCATTGTCATGTGGTTTTGTGTAGAGCCACAAGAGATAATTCAATAAAATTGGTGGCACAGTGGTGGAGCGGTAGCGTTGCTGCCTGACAGATCGATCCTGACTGCAGGTCCTGTCTGTACGGAGTTTGCACGTTCCCCCTGTGACTGTATTGGTTTTCTCTGAATGCTTCGGTTTCCTCCCACACTCCAAACACATACAGGTTAACTTAAATGGCTTCAGTAAAGATTATAAATTGTCCCTAGTGTCTAGGCTGATGCCCGTGTATGGGGATCACTGGTCAGCACAACGATAATGAGTCGAAGGGCCTGTTTCCACAGTAAACTCTAAATTAAACTAAAATACGTTAAATGCAGAACTAACTCAGCAGGTGAGGCAGCATCTCTGGAGAATATGAAAATAAAGTCCCTTCCTCAGTCACGACCCAAAATGTCATAAATTTGTAAGATAGTAACTCAGTGGGTTAGACAGCTTCTCTGGAGAAATATAATAATCGACATTTCGGGTCGGGACCCTTCCCCAGAGATGCTGCCTGGCCTGCTGAGTTACACCAGTTCTCTGCATCTTTTGTTGCAAATCAGCATCTGCAGTTCCTTGTGTCTATTCTAGAGTTGATTCAATACTCAATACTACGACAACCTACGCCAAGTCCTGATCTTTGATGGCTTCAAAGTGTTATTTCTCGAATTTATTCTTACAACATAGCGGGTGGCTATTCAGCCTATCATCTCAATACTGGCCCTTGAGGCTGTTTTCAACTTCTGCAAGAATTTCATTGCTCTATCTGGGATATGACAATAAAACACTCTTGCGATCTGTTCTCTTCTATCAAACGCCCCCGTCGTTTCAACCAATTCTCCTGCCATGCACCAACAAACCCGCACACTGGTCACGGTGGCGCAGCGGTAGAGATGCTGCCTTACAGCGAATGCAGCGCCGGAGATGCGGGTTCGATCCAGTCTATGAGTGCTGTCTGTACGGAGTACATGCGTTCTCCCTGTGATCTGCGCGGGTTTTCTCCGAGATCTTCGGCTTCCTCCCACACTCCAAAGACGCACAGGTTTGCAGGTTAATTGGCTTGGTAAATGTAAAAAATTGTCCTTAGTGGGTCTAGGATAGTATTAATGTGCGGGGATCGCTGGTCGGCGCGGACCCGGTGGGCCGAAGGGCCTGTTTCCGCGCTGTATCTCTAAATTAAACTAAACTTCAGGATGTGGGAGCAGAAAAGAGAGGACCCTGGGAACCCTTGCAAATTCTGCACCTAAAGCTGGTATAGAAGCCAGCTTGCTAGAAATGAGGATGTGCAGTGTTACACCACCAACTAGTGCCTGCTATTTTTTTTCCCCAAATCTGTACTAAAGTCACAAGACCTGGCCCTAACATGGTTGTCAATCCCTTCTGGCTTGCAACAGGTCTCACACAGGATATAAAGAGTAATTGCCAGCGAGTCATAGAGTCATAGAGCAGAAACAGGTTCATTGGCCCAGCTTGCCCATGCCATCCTTTCAGGTGAGGCAGAGGTTTACTTGCACCTTCTCCTCCAACCTCTACTGTATCCGCTGTTCCAGGTGTGGACTCCTGTGTATTAGCAAGACCAAGCACAGACTGGGCGATCGATTTGCTGAGCACCTTCACTCAGTCTGCCTTGGCCTCCCGGTTGCCAAACACTTTAACTTCCTTGCCCATTCCCATACTTTCCTTTCTGTCCTGGGCCTCCTCCATTGTCAGAGTGAGGCCAAATGCAAATTGAAGAAACAACACCTCATATTTTGCTTGGGCAGCTTACAACCCAACGGTATGCATATTGATTTCTGCAACTTCAGGTAAACCTTGCATCCCCTCTCTCTCCCTCGTCCCTACCCCACCCCAGTCGTTGTACTAGTTTTACTGCCGTCCTATTGAGTTACATTGTCTGTATAACTCGTTATCTATTCCACAACCAACAATGGACCATTGTGGGCTCCACCTTTCCTCGTTCATCATTGCTTTTGGTATATATTTCATTCATTTGTCCTATTACCGTCTATATCTCTCATTTCCCTTTCCCCTGACTCTCAGTCTGAAGAAGGATCTCGACCCGAAATATCACCTATTCCTTTTCTCCACAGATGCTGCGTGACCCAGCTACTCCAGCCTTTTGTGTCTATCAAAGAATTACATAACTCAGAACTAAATTTACATTGCATGTGTGTTGTTAGTCTTTTTGTTTAGTTTAGAGATACAGCGTGGAAACAGGCCCTTCGGCCCACCGAGTCCGCGCCAACCAACGATCACTTGTACACGAGTACTTCCTGCACACTACGGACAATATACAGAGGCCAATTACCCTCCAAACCCGCGTGTCTTGAGAGTGGGAGGAAACCACAGCATCCGGAAGAAATCGGAGAGAGATTTACAGGGAGAATGCACAAACTCCGTACAGGCAGCACCCGTAGTCAGCATCAAACCCAGGTCTCTGGCGGTGTGAGGCAGCTGCACCACCGTGCCGCCACGAGTCAACATTCAAGCTGGGAACCAAATTTGTTCATAAACTCAGAACCTTTCTATTAAATGAAATGCTGAAAATTGATCTCTTTCAAGACAATAGGCTTTACTGAGAAATACAAACACATTGAAATTCAACAGGATAAAATCCAATTACAAATGTGCACTTCTTGAACCTGTATTGAGCATTGTAAAATTTTAATAATGGATTACAATGCCTGCACGCAAATTGAAACATGTAGCAAACTAATCAAACGTGCTTCTTGGACTCGCTACAGAACTTAGTCATGCTAACAGAAAATAACATGACACTGTGCACATCATAGATCCTGCATTTCCACTGAGTTTCTCCGGAGCCCGACATGAAACGTCATCTGTCCATGTTCTCCACAGATGCTGCCTGTCCCGGCTGAGTTATTCCAGCACTTTGTGCCTTTCTATTGAAATCACAGGCATTTTCTGTCCCTATCTTCTTATCTCAGACTTGTTGCCTTTTCATCTCTGACCTTTGTCCATCCATCAGTCTATCAACCTCACCCCACTTACCTGTATCCACCTATCACTCGCCAGGCTCCCATAAGTCTCCCACCCCCCTTCTTTCTTCCAGCTTCGCCCCCCCCCCCCCACCCCCACCCATCACAATCAGTCTTAAGAGGGATCCCGACCAAAAACGTCATCTATCCGTGTTCTCCAGAGATGCTGAAGATAGGCAAAGTGCTGGAGTAACCCAGCAGGTCAGACGGCATTTCTGGAGAAAAGGAATAGGTGATGTTTCAGGTTGAAACCCTTCTTCAGCATTTGGAGTGCATCTCTGGTGTAAACTAGCATCTGCCGTTCATCACTACACATTTTGTCTTCTCTGGAGACGCTGCCACTTTGTTCTTTTTTTGTAAACCTGCACCTGTAGTGCCCTGCCCACCCTGGACTTAAGTAGAATCGTGACCCCGTGTTGTAATCCAACGTTACTCACAGTGGTACAAAAAAAAAAATCTAATTAAAAAAAATACCTTACATATTTATTTACCTTCTTATTCCTAATATTTAGTTTCACTGCTCCCTTAGAAGCAAACTGTAGATTATTCTCTCTCATGGGAAATTCAAGTAATTGAAATTTACTGATCTAATGATGGCCATTTGATTGAGTCATTAAAATTAATACAGCACTTTGGAATTTATTCAAAGTGACTATAAATCATAATAAAATATTTCAGTCTTACGGCCAAGCTGCTTCCAGCAGAACATGCCCAACAACGATCTAAAGAGTATCCTAATTTAGTTTACAGATACAGCAAGGAAACAAGCACTTCAGCCCACCGAGTCCACACCGACCACACTAGATCTATGTTATCCCACTTTCTCATCCACTCCCTGCACACTAGGGGCAATTTACAGAGGGACAATTAACCTACAAACCCGCACATCCTTGGAACGAGCTCCAGCGCTGCGCGCACCGTAGCTAGCCAACGGTCGATCATCTTTTCCTTTATGTTTACTTATTGAACTCCTATTTATTTTGTATATTTTTGGTTAGTTAGTTAGTTTATTGCACCATATTGTAGTGGGAGAAACCTTTTATCTGTTTCCTCGTTGGGGAGATGCCTTTTCAGTGTCTCTGTCTGTGCACTGCTGCTGCAACAACGAGGAGCTGGTCTCTCTGTTGTCTTCAATGGGGATCAACTACTGGAGCTCCAACCACCCCGACCGGCTAGCTTTGCCAAGGTTACATCAGAAATCCCCAAGGAACTGAGGAGGAAATACAGGGAACGCTGGTCGGGAATAAAACGTTGTGTGGAGAAAAGGAGGTACAAGCCATACTTGCCTTCCATCATAATGGGGAATGTGAGATCGTTAGCTAACAAGATGGACGAGCTAGCTGCACTAGTGAGGACCCAGAGGTAGTACAGTGAGAGCAGTGTGATGCGTTTCACAGAGACATGGCTCCACAAGGACATCCCTGAGTTGAACGCCAGTGTGGACAGCTTTCAGACTGTTCGGGCGGACATGAACTGCAGAGGAAGTGGCAAGTGTAAAGGTTGGGGACCTGGTCATATCACGGTTAAGGAGCGTGTGTGTAGCCCGGACATTGAACTGATGGCTGTGGGTCTCCATCCATACTATCTGCCCAGGGAATTCGCGCACGCCATTGTGATACCTGTTCACATTCCTCCGTCTGCCAACTCGCTGCGCGCGAGTGACGTCATCCACACAGTCACTCTGAGACTCCAGACACAGCATCCGAGTACTTTCAATCGCTATCTGGGGATTTCAACCATGTGAAGTTAGACACTACCCTACCCACTTTCACTCAGCTTGTTGACTGTCCCACCAGGGATATGAAAACATTGGACCTGCTGTATGCTCATGTTAAAGAGGCTTACAGCTCCATAGCCATTCCGCTACTTCGAAGATCTGACCACAACCTGGTTCACCTCCGACCCAGGTATACTCCACTGATCCAGAGGCTGCCTGTGACACAAGGCCAGTGAGGAGGACGTCACAGGAGACTGTGACGCTCACCAGGGCTGTTTTGAGCTCACAGACTGGGTCGCACTCTGTAGTCCCCATGGAGAGGACATTGATGGACTTACAGACTGTGTTACCAGTGACATAAAGTTCTGTGTGGATACCGTTGTCCCCGAGGAGACTGAACACTGTTTCCCCAACACCAAACCCTGGGTCACCAGTGACATAAAGGCCCTTCTCAACCAGAAGAGGGCCTACAGGAATGGTGACAGGGAAGAGGTGAAACGGGTGCAGAAAGACTGAGACAGGGCAAGGATGACTACAGGAGGAAGCTGGAGCTGGAACCTCGGCAGAACAACATGAGGGATGTGTTGGGCGGTATGAAGAGCATTACAGGCTACAAAATGACCAGTGGCCTGGGGAGGGAAAGCAATCAGGCCAATGAGCTAAACCCATTTTCAAAATAGATTTGATGGTGGGGCCCCTGCCCAACCTTCCCCCCTGCTCCCCGACAGAGTCTCCCCTTCAATACCCCTGGTCCACGTCCTCTGCCCTTTCTTTGCCGAGCTAGACCATCAAGTGTAAGCAGATGTGGAAAGAGCTGAGCAGACTCCACCCAGGCAAAGCTACAGGTGCCGCTGGTATCAGCCCCAGGTTACTCAAGGCATGTGCCAGGCAGTTGTGCGGAGTACTACAGCATACCTTCAACCTGAGCCTGGAGAGGGTTCCTGTGATGTGGGAGACATCCTGCCTGGTGCCTTTACCAAAGAGGACATCCCCCAGCTCCTCCAATGACTACAGGCCGGTGGTGTCGACTTCACACATCATGAAGTCCCTGGAGAGGCCGGTGCTCTCTCACCTGCGACCCATGGTTAAACCCTACCTGGACCCCCTGCAGTTCGCTTACCAAAAAAAGATGGGGGTTGATGACGCCATCATCCACCTCCTCCATCGTTCCTATGCTCACCGGGATAAGCCGGGAAGTATTGTGAGCGTTATGTTTTATTTTACTTTTCCAGTGCTTTTAACACCATCCGTCCTGCACTGCTAGGGAGAAAACTGTCGGAGATGCGGGTGGATGCTCCATTGGTGTCCTGGATCACCAACTACCTGACTGGATGACCACAATATGTCAGGCTACAGAACTGTGTCTCGGACATGGTAGTGAACGACGCAGGGGCCCTACAGGGGATGGTCCTCTCGCCCTTCCTGTTCACCATCTACACCTCGGACTTCAGATACAACTCGGTACAACTTCCTGCCACCTGCAGAAAGTTTCAGATGAATCTGCAATTGTAGGCTGCATCAGTGAGGGGAGGGAAGCTGAATACAGAGGTGTAATCAACGACTTTGTTGCGTGATGTGGGCTGAATCACTGCAGCTCAACATCAACAAGACCAAGGAGTTAGTGGTGGACTTTAGGTGGCGAGGAACACTCCTGTCCCCTGTCTCCATCAATGATGTGGATGCGCAGTTTACCAGGGAGTACAAATACCTCGGAATGTACCTGTACAGTAAACTCTGGCTCTGCTCCTTCAATGTCTGCAGTAAGATGCTGCAGATGTTCTACCAATCGGTGGTAGCCAGTGGCATCTTCGTCGCTGCCGTGTGCTGGGACAGTAGGGTGAATGCTGCGGACTCCAATAGGATCAACACGCTCATCAGGAAGGCTGGCTCCGTCCTGGGGACGGAGTTGGACTCATGGGAGGTGGTCTGGAGGGGAAGACGATCCTCAAACTGCGGAGCATCCTGGACAATACAGCTCACCCCCTCCATGACACACTGGTTAACCTGATGAGTACCTTCAGCAACATAATGGTTCCTGCAAGAACACATCTTTCCCTCTGGCTATCAAATGGCACCTCCCCCTTCTGTCATGGGGTAGGCTGACTCTTTCTCTCTTCCCCCCCCCCCACACGAATCTTTGCATATCCCCGATCTATTCAACTCATCACTTTAATTTCACGTTTCATGTATTTTGCTGTTCTATGTTCAATTTCCCTCCTGGGATAAATACTGTTCTATCGTATCTCATCAAACCCAGAGTAAACCCACAATCCAGCCTGTAGAAGGGTCCCGATCCATGTCCTCCAGAGATGCTGCCTGGCCTGCTGAGTCACTCCTGAAACGCTGAATGATTTACTGGCATACATTTCTTTCAGTCTTTATTCCTGCTGTAAATATTTGAAATGTTCATGCCCATTTGACTTTCTGAGAGTTTACTATAAGGCTACAGTTAAGTGGCAGACTGTAAAATGGTAAAGAATTTTAAAATTAAGCCACACAAACTCAGAATCAGAACAATGAATGTTGACAAAATGGAGGAATGAAAGAAGGGAGTTTAGAGATACAGTGCAGAAACAGGCCCTTCGGCCCACCTAGTCCGCGCTGACCAATGATAGGGAGAATTTATAGAAACCAATTATCCTTCAAACATTTGGAATGTGGGAGGAAGCCAGAGCACCCAGAGAAAACACATCCATACACCTGCGCTATCCCACACACTGGGAACAATATTAACAATTTGTACAAGTCTTACACACAAGGGGGCTGAGATATAGACATCCTCTGAGAGAAACAGACAGAGATCACAATGTATAATTAGGTCACGCACGTAGTTCCTAATGTAGACAGCCAACTCTGGGCTATCTGCTTACATACATGATTGATTCAGGCAGGCAGCACGAACTGCATTGTGAAGTGCCCGACCCCACATTAGGGAGCTGAAATCCAGAATTATTAAGGTCGCACATAAACTTGAAGACAGCCCGTACCATTGAGAGAGGACTGAGGATCTTGCAGGTGCTGGAAGGCACAAAGGAGCTCATCCTGACCCTTGTGGTGGCACAGTGTCGCAGCAGGTAGAGCTGCTGCCTTACAGTGCCAGGGACCCCGGTTCGATCATGACCCCGGGTGCTGTATGCATGGAGTTGGAACGTTCCTGCTGTGACCATGTGGGTTTCCTCCGGGTGCTCCAGTTTCCTCCCACACCCAACTCCGGATAAAACACTCTGTGCACAAACCTTATTATTCTCCTCTTGATTTTATACACAAAATACGGTTTCATCCCACGTCCCAAAGACGTGCGGGGGTTTGTAGATTAATTGGCCTCTAAAATTGCCTCTCATGTGACATTGAGAAAGTGGGATAACATAGAACTAGTGTGAATGGGTGATCGATGGTAGGTGTAGACTTAGTGGGGCGGAGGCCCCGTTTCTATGCTGTGCCTCTGAACTAAACTAAACTAAAACAAAATGGTAGATGAGGGAAATAATGGTACCTAAGAGACAGATCCCAAGAAAAGATATTTGGTGAGAGCATGTCAGAAGTGCTCACATGAAGTTCTCTTGATTCAAGAACCCATTCTCTTAGGCTGGGAAGTTGCACAAAGCACTTCATGTTAGATATTGGAGCTACAATGCGGAAACAGGGACTTGGCTCACCGAGTCCGCGCCAACCAGTCATCATCCCGTACACCAGCACTATCTTATAGACGAGGAACAATTTTACAATGCTTACCAAAGCCAATTAACCTGCAAACCTGTACGTCGGGAGTGTGGGTGGAAACAGGAGCACCCGGAGACAGGGAGAATGTACATCCTTCATACAGACAGCACCTGTAGTCAGGTTGGAACCTGGGTCTGGCAGCAACACTACCACTGTGCCACCCTTTCTATTCAGAATTCAGCAAAAGCATATATCTTAGAAACACTAATCTTGCATTTGCTGTCTGAAATGTACTGATCCATAATTAGTGAAAGAGTGACTAAATACTGTGAATATTTTCAGCTGATCAGAGGCAGCTGGTCCAGATTTGTTAAAGTAGATCACGACTGACAAATCTGATTAATCGTTGAGGTGATGACTGATTGTTTATGCAAATTATATTCATGGACTTCCATATAAACTCCCACAATGAATTTCAGAGTTGAATGCGCTCATGAAACTGAAGAACATAAGATGGTGCAACCATAGTCGTGAGTTTCCTCAGTGACAAACATTTGTCTATAAATCCCCCCTATCAATCGTCAGACATTGGCCCACCCCACCACTCTCCCATCCCTCTGTCACCAAACCCACCCCCACCACCATCACCATCAGTCTGAAGAAAGGTCCCGATCCGAAATGTTCTCCGGAGATGCTGCCTGACCAGCTAAGTTACTCCAGCACCTCAGCACTCCAGACGGCTCCCTCCGCAACTCCCTTGTCAATTCTTCCCTTCCCTCCCACTCCATCCCTTCCCCGGGCACTCTCCTTTGCAACCGCAAGAGATGCTATACTTGTCGCTTTACCTCCCCCCTCCACTCCTTTCAAAAACCCAAGCAGTCGTTCCAGGTCCAACAGAGGTTCACCTGCACCTCCTCCAACCTCATCTATTGCATCCACTGCTCTAGATGCCAGCTGATCTATATCGGTGAGACCAAGCGGAGGTTTGGCGATCGTTTCGCCGAACACCTCCGCTCGGTCCACAATAACCAACCCAACCTCCCGGTGGCTCAGCACTTCAACTCTCCCTCCCATTCCATATCCGACCTCTCGGTCCTGGGCCTCCTCCACGGCCAGAGTGAGCATCACCGCAAATTGGAGGAACAGCACCTCATATTCCGCTTGGGGAGTCTGCATCTTCTTGGCATGAACATCGAAGTCTCTCCATTCTGTAAACCCTTGCTGTCTCCTCCCCTTCCCACCTCGCCCTCATTCTTCCCCCCGCCTCCCCCCACCCGTTTCAAGAAGGGTTTCGGCCCGAACGTTGCCTATCTCCCTCGCTCCATAGATGCTGCTGCACCCGCTGAGTTACTCCAGCACTTAGTGTCTTTTTTGGTAAACCACCATCTGCAGTTCCTTGTGCTCTATTTTTATAGATTGTGCAAAATTGACTCCCAGTGTAAAATTATTCATTATTCAGGTAGGATTTATTGGTGCCCGTTTTGCGATACCAATTTGTTTATTGTTGTGCTCTTAAGGGTGAATAAGCACTTTCAAGAGTCAAGAGTGTTTTATTGTCATATGTTCCAAAATGGAACAATGAAAAATGGAACAATGAAATTCTTACTTGCAGCAGCACAACAGATATGTAAACATAGTGCTCTGTAAAACACGTAATAAACAACAAGTTCAGTGTGCAAGAATAATAGTGCAAAGTAATGGAATTAATCCAGAACTTAGTGTCCACCTTTTATCCTCTATCTACTGCTCTCCGGTAAAGAAGGAAAAAAGTTTAAATAAAGGGCTTCAATTACTTTCCTTAGATAACAAATTATCTCCAGTTGCAAGCTCAAAGGAGCCAAGATCCAATAGCTAAGGTCAACTTGACATCCACAGGCAAAGCAATTCGCACCTTGTTCAGGCTGCAATTCGCTGAACTAATTCAGTGGCAAAAAAATACAAACGTCTCACATAATAGTATTCACAGAGCTTGGAGCCAATTGCTCACATCTAGGTCAGAGCTCCATAATCCTCCGTACACCTGCATCTTTTAGCACCTTGACCTCTTCTGCCCACTCCTCTCATTCACCCCATCATCCAACTCTCATTTACTTTATTGTCCTTACAATTGAGCCATCCACATTGTATAGACACAGGATAAAAGGTAGAAAGTTTAATGCAAGATAAAGTCCGATTAAAGACTGATCAAAGATAGCCCGAGGGTTTCCAATGAGGGAGATGGGAGGCCAGGACCACACTCTAGTTGGTGATAGGATGGTTCAGTTGCCTGATAACAGCTGGAAAGAAACTGTCCCCGAATCTGGAGGTGTGCGTTCTCACATCTATGTACCTCTTGCCTGATGGGAGAGGATAAAATGGAGTGACCAGGTTGAGACTGGTCCTTGATTATGCTAGCGGCCTTGCCGAGGCAGCGTGAAGCGTAGAGGAGTCAATGGAGAGGAGGTTGGCTTGTGCTGCGTCTGCATTTTTCTGCAAGTTCTTGAATGTAACTGTTCCCAAACAGGAAAAAGTGCACTAACGTCTCTTCACATTAGTTTAGTTTAGACATCCTGCATGGGAACAAGCCTTTAAGCCCAGTGAGTCCTCACTGACCAGCAGTAATCCGCTCACACTAGTTCCATGTTATCCCACTTTTCCATCCACTCCCTGCACACAAGAGGCAATTTACAGAGGGCCAATTAACCTACAAACCCACACATATTTGGGATGTGGGAGGAAAACGGAGCACCCGGAGGAAACCCACATGGTCACAACGAGAACCTGCAAACTCCTCACACAGACAGCACCCAAAGTCAGGATCGAACTGTAATTTCTGCTGCTGTTAGGCAGCGGCTCTACCAACTGCACCACTGTGTGCCACCACATATACAAAAAGGGTGGCATGGACCCTTCTTCAGACTGAAAGTAGAGGGGGGGGAACTGGTGAAAGGATAAGCCCTCAACAAAGCTGGGCCGGCAACAGGTGACCAAGGAATCCATAATGGTCCTTCTTGGCTGGGGAAGAGGGGACAATGAAGGATGCAAACAGTGGAACTAGTTGGTGGAGGGGGCAAAAAATGGGAATGCAGGTGTGGCGATATTACTGTGTTCCCTGGTTAGGAGATGATGCATTCAACTCCTCTATTCCCCTCATGATTTTATACAGCAATTGTGTTCCTCTCCATCCTGAAATGCATGGAGGAGAATTTCCTAACCTTTTATCCGACAATTGCCCCTTTCTAGTTTGAACGTGTCTCGGAAATCAATTGAAACCATTCTGGTCAGAGTTCTGTCTGCAATCTTTCACAATCCTTTCCATTTTCACCTTGGTCACCTAGCAGCCGCCTGCTCGCAAGGCTTTGCTCAAAACATTGCCACAAGGATTTGGCACTTATCTTCTGTGCCACGTTGCCTTGAGTGATTCAATGTCTCTCTTGTTCCTTTGTGACCGGGGCCAGATGCAGTATTTATTGAACCAGCTCGTTAAAGTAATATACCATTTAATTACACCCCATCCCTCGTCGCCATTCCACAACAAAGAGAGATTGAGATGACTTGCCTTATAATTGTTAGAGTCCAGCATTACAATGTGGGAGCAGTGATTAATAGTGGAGTTCGGAGTCAAGAGGAGAAGCATTGAATCAGGAAAGGTCTTAAATATTGGTTCAGAAGAAACAATGACTCTCTCTTTGGTTTCATATTAAATGTGATTAAATAAACTATCTAGGAGGTCACTAGTAATACTTAATTTTTAGATCCTTGCTTCAGTGATGCAGAAATCTGGGTTCGATCATAGCCTTGGGTGCTGTCTGTATTAAATTGGCATGTTCTTCCTGCGACCACGTGGTTTACGTCTGGGTGCTCCGGTTTCCTCCCACTTCCCAAGGGCATCCCAACTGGGATAACATAGAACTAGTGTACAGGATGATCGATGGTCAAAGGGCCTGTTTATACACTGTGTCTCTAAATTTAAATTAAAACTCTTTGGTTTCACATTAAACATGATTAAATAAACTACCGTGGAGGTCACTAATAATCCCTGATCTTTAGATTCTTGATACAGTGGCACAGCTGGTGGAGCCACTGCCTCACAGCGCCAGAGACCCAGGTTCAATCCTGCCCTCGGCTGCTGTCTACGTGGAGCTTGCACATTCTCCCTGTGACTATGTGGGTTTCATCCAATACTCCAAAAATATACAGGCTTAGAGGTTAAATGCGTTGGTAATTTTCCCCTGGTGTTTAGCATGCGTAACTGAGACAACAGAACTAGTGTATGGGTGATCGTTGGTCGGCATGGACTCAGTGGGCCGAAGAACCTGTTTCCACGTTGTATCTCCAAACTGAACTAAACTTGGTTCAAGCTTCCGAAAGCAACCATCTTGAACCTAACACAATGTACCTCGTATTTCGCTTGGGCAGCTTACACACCAGCAGTATGAATATTGACTTCTCTAACTGGCTTTCCCTTGTAGCAGGGGATGGTCAGACACATTCGACCAGTCTGACCATCCCCTATTGTATCTCTGCTTGCTATGTTGTCACCTTCTCCTAGCTAACAATGGTCTATTCTACATTTTCCTTGATCTGCACCTCTTTTGATCTCTTATGCTTCCTGATCACTGTAAATCCCTCTCCCCGACCCTCAGACTGAAGAAGGTTCTCGTCCCAAAACATCACCCATTCCTTCTATCCAGAGATTCTGCCTGTCCCGCTGAGTTACTCCAGCATTTTGTGTCTATCTTTGGTGTAAACCAGCATCTGTAGTTCCTTCCTACACAATGTACCAGGGCCAGTTATTGGCATATGCTGGGGACCCACAATTACTTTTGATATGGATAATGGTGGCCTAATTTTTCGTTTGCACAAAATAAAAGTGCTGGAGGAACTCAGCTGGTCAGGCACCATCTGTGGAGGGAATGGATAGATGACATTTCAGGTCAGCAGCTTTCATCAGACCCTTCAGAGTCTGGAGAAGGGTCTCGACCCAAAACGTCACCTGTCCATTCCTTCCAGAGAATCTTGACCCACCGTGTACCTCCAGCACTTTTGTGCTTTGTTTAGTTTAGAGATACAGCGCTGAAACAGGCCCTTCAGCCCACCGAGTCCACGCCAACCAGCGATCACACTGACACCATCCTACACACACGCACTAGGGACAATTTACAATTTTACCAAACCAATTAGCCTCCAAACCTGTACATCTTTGGGATGTGGGAGGAAGCCGGAGCGGAGAAAATCCATGTAGGTCACAGAGAGATCGTGCAAACTCTATACAGACAGCACCCATAGTCAGGATCGAACCCAGGTGTCTGATACCATGAGGCAGCAACACTACCACTACGCCACCGTGCCGCCTTCAAGATTCCAGTATTCGCAGTCTCCTGTATATCTCGAAAATAACCTTACTTTTAATTTACCAAAAAAAATCATTCGCCGAATGTGTGAAGAATCCCAAGATAGTCGGGAAAACAACTCTTATAATAACACAAATAAACAAGTGTTATTTTGGGAACAACGATTTCCAATCCTGAGGATATATTGCTGCCTTTTACTTAATTATATAGATCTCAAACTACACTCAAACTCATCTCATCCTGGTAAACGTCACAATCTATTTTCACCTATGTAATTCAGTGCAGTAAATAGAAAAAAATCTCTCTATTGCCCACAAATTATACTGTTAACCAATTTGGGCATAAAAGACTCCTTTGTTCAGAGTTTCATTTTGACATTTAGAGCGAGTCAGAGGATAAGATGTGTCCATGTTCGTGACTATCTTCTTGTGTCTCTTCGTGACCATTCAGAAGCCTGATAACAGAGGGGAAGAAGCTGCTCCTGAGTCTGGTGGTGCGCACTTCAAGCTTCTGCCCCTTCTGCTGGACGGGAGCAGGGAGAAGAAGGAATGACCGGAGTGGGACAAGTCTATGATAATGTTCGCAGCTTTGCTGAGCGAATTATCTCAGAATCAGTGCAACATGAATTTAGTAGATTGATTCCTGGGATAAAGGGATGTCCCAATGATCAAAGAAGAAGACCTATTGGAATTTAGAAGGATAAACTGGAATCCAGCACTGGAGGGCATAGCTACAAGGTGAAAGCGGAACATTTTAATGGAGATGTGCAGGCGTTATTATTTTTAAATATACAGTGGCGGTGGCCAGGAACGCATTGCCAGGGGTGGTGATGGAGGCAGATACAATAGCGGTGTGCAAGAGGCTTTTAGATAGACACAATGAAATGCATACAATAGCGGAATATGGATCACTCGCAGAAATGATGAGATCAGTTTAACTTGGCATCAGATTCAGGCCAAAGGGCCTGTTCCTGTGCTATGTTGTAAGTTCTATGACTACCATGTGTGATTGCTAAATTTTAGAACGACCGCTAAATAACCCCGTGGGAGTTAGTTCACCACAACCTCTCAGGAAGGAACTCCTCAGCATGTTTAGTGAGAGAACAGTGATCATTACATCGCAACATTGCATGACCCTGACTAGTAATTACAAATAAACAGATATCTGAATCACCAGCGGGCACAGATCTCACATCACCATCTCCGCTGACAATCCTCTGGCAATGATCTGCATTCGCTGGAACACAAAACAGGGAATCAAAAGTACCATGGAAGTGGCATCTCATGTAGATCGGGTGGTCGAAAGGGCTTTTTTTGGCACAGTGGTCTTCATCAGTGAGAGTATTGAGTACAGAAGTTGGCAGGTCATGTTGCAGTTATGTACGACATTGGTGAGGACACATTTTCAGTATTGTGTCCTATTTTGGAAACCATGTTATAGGGAAGATGGTGCCAAGCTGGACAGAGTGCAGAGAATATTTACAAGGATGTTGCCAGAATTAGAGGGCCTGACCTATAGGGAGAGGTTGAGCAGGCGAGGACTTTAATTCTTGTAGCGCAGGAGGATGAGGGGTGATCTTATAGAGGTGTATAAAATCATGAGAGGAATGTATCAGGTAAACGCACAGGATCTTTTGCTCAGAGTAGGTGAAATTGAGAACCAAAGGACATAGTTTTAAGGTGAGGAGGGGGGGGAAGATTTAATAGGGACTTGAGGGGCAGCTTTTTAAAATTTTTTGGGTTATTTATTTTTGTACACAAAGTGTGGAGGGTGTATGGAACTAGCTGCCAGAGGATGTTGTTGAGCCAGGTACTATCATAATGTTTAAGAACCGCTGGGAAGCACAGTGGCGCAGTGGTCAAATTGCTGCCTTACAACGTTTGCAGCGCCAGAGACCCGAGCTCGATCCTGACTCCGGTGGGGCTGTCTGTACGGAGTTTGTACGCTCTCCCCTTTACCGTGTGGATTTTCTCTGAGATCCGAGATCATGGAGTTCAGCTCAGTTAGTTTATTATTATCACTTTGTCAGAGATACAGTGAAGGGACTATACGTGATTACAATCAAGTTGAACACAGTGTACAGATAAAGGGAATAACATTTAGCGCAAGTAAAGTCCAGTAATGTTCGATTAAAGATAGTCCCAGGGTCTCCAATGGAGTAAATGAGAGGTCAGGACCGCTCTCTAGTTGGTGATAGGACGGTTCAGTTACCTGATAACAACTGGGATGAAACTGTTCCTGAATCTGGAGGTGTGCATTTTCACGTTTCTGTAGATCTTGCCTGATGGGAGAGGGGAGAGGAGGGAGTGACTGGGTTGAGACTCATCTTTAGGCAACTTATTAGATGTCGATTAGCCATAGACATCAACAGCAAGGAAAAATATAATTGTACTCCAAACCAACTGGAAACGGGGGCTTAGCTTTCATTATTGTTTTATTCCTTTCCTGACATCATTTTAGTTTGGGACCCTTCTTCAGACAGATTGTAGTTGGAGGGATATTGCTGGAAAAGGGAACCAAGGATGGGACAAATCCTGGCAATAATCGGTGGATATACAAGGAACTGCAAACGTTGGTTTACAAGATAAGACACAAATTGCGGACTAACTCAGCGGGTCAGGCAACATCGCTGGAGAACATTGATAGGTGACATTTCGGGTCTAAAGAAGGGCCCCAACTAAAAATGTCAAGTAAGCGATAGGTGGAGACAGGCTCACAAGTTATAGTAGTAGAATTAGGCCATTCCGTCCATTAAGTCCACTCTGCCATTCAATCATGGCTGATCTCTGCCTCCGAATCCCATTTTCATGCCTTCTCCCCATAACCCTTGACACCCGTTCTAATCAAGAATTTGTCTATCTCTGCCTTAACAATATCCACTGACTTGGCAAAGAATTCCACAGATTACGTCCCACCTCCATAGATGCTACACTTGTCGCTTTACCTCCCCCCTCCTCAGATGCTACACTTGCCGCCTCTTCACCTGCACCTCTTCCAACCTCATCTTTTGCATCCACTGCTCTAGATGCCAGCTGATCTATATCGGTGAGACCAAGCGGAGGTTTGGCGATCGTTTCGCCGAACACTTGTGCCCCAAGTTAGATTGGACAAAAGCAATATTTTCCCCCACGTAAAAAAACTTCTGTGGAGAGAGAAGAGTCATACAGCAGTCAACTTCATTTTTATTCATAACTAGAGCAAGTGAGACCCGTTGAGCCAATAAATGGACTCGACTTTTGGGTCGGTGTCAGCGCTCCCTGGAGGCAATGAATCCTTCCCACGTGGCAGGGGGGGGGGGGCAGTCTGCGCTTCCTGGAGCCAAAGAATGGACTCGACGTTTGGGTCGGCGTCGGCACTCCCTTGATCCAATCAATCCTTCCCATGTGGAGGGGGGAGCAAAATTCTCACTCTCTCCTTACTCCCCTTGATCTGCTGATCCCATTGTCTCTCTGTCATCTCTCCCTCCCTCTCATTTTCCCTACCCTCAGTCACTCCCTCCCTCACCTCTCCCCTTTCGCATTCCCCCACCAAAGACAATGTTTAAATAACATTTCTTCTCCTCCCATCCCCCACTCCGTCAACTCTCATAGCTTGTGTATTGGCAGCGGAGATCACATTGTGATGTCATTGTCGGCTTTCGGAATGTTCACTTGTGTAAATGAGATCCCATTGTGATTGGACAACTGCGAGATGCCATTGTGACATCATCACTGGAAGCTGCTAGAAAAGTCTCCCACTCACAGGCAGTTATTATTTTCAAAGTTGCCATTTTTTTTAAACTTCAAATATCAATAACTTGTGAAATATAACCAAATGTGAAGAAACTTGATACTAACGAACATGGGAAAAAGCGGAATAAGATCCTGCAAAAATGTTCATGCTATTGTGTACCGTTTTGGCGTAGTTCCTTGATCTCACATACCGACAGACATAGGATATTTAGATAAGGGGAAGGAAATTAAAGACAAGTGAAGCATTTGATTCCCCAGCACAGATCCGGGAGAGATATTGTAATACACTCACTATTTCTTTATGAAAATCTCAATGAGGAAAATAAATAGAGACCAGTCTACTGGCGTAGTGGTAAAGATGCTGCCAGAGACCAAGGTTCTTTCCTGACTACGGATGCTGTCTGCATGCAGCTTGTATGTTCTCCCTGCAACCGGTTGCTCCGGTTTCCTCCCACACTCCAAAGATGTATAGGTTTGTAGGTTCATTGGCTTGTGTGAATTGTAAATTGTCCCGAGTGTGTAGGATATTGCTAGTGTATGGGGTGATTGCTGGTTGGCGTGGACTCGGTGGGCCAAAAGGTCTGTTTCCTCGCTGTATATCTAAAGTGTAAATCAGTCCTAATTAAAGTGGCAGCAGCTCCTCTGTACGGTTTCATGAGAAACCCAGAGACACGGAAGGAACTGCAGATGTTGGATACTTGAGCAAAACACAAATTGCTTGAGGAACTCAGTGGGACAGGCAGCATCTGTGGAAGAAAATGGACAGATAACGTTTTGGGTCAGGACCCTTCTTCAGGACCCGACACGAAATATTGTCTGACCATTCCCTCCACAGATGCTGCCTGACCTACTGAGTTCCTCCAGCACTCGAGATTTGTTAATCAGAAACTAGTTGAACCTACGGAATTCCGTTCTATTAAAAATATCCAAGGACATCGGATTAGTTGAAAAATCACTTTAACCCAAAGCCAATATAGTTTGCGCAAAGGTTTAAAATACATTTTCCAGTTAACATACCTGACAAAATTCACTGAAGATAGACACACAAAAAAAAAAAACTGGATTAATTCAGCGGGACAGGCACCATCTCTGCAGGGAAGGAATGGGTGACATTTTGGGCCAAGACCCTTCTTCAGACTGGTTAGGGATAAGAGAAACAAGAGATATAGACGATGATGTAGAGAGATAAAGAACAATGAATGAAAGATATGCAAAAAAGTAGTTGGAGAGCAGGAGGAATCACAGAGAGGGAGCAGTGAGAGGGTGTTGCAGAACTCTCGTTGGAGAGAGGAGAATTTTGTCTAATAGACATACCCTGAGGAGATTTCACAGTGGAGCAGGCAAAATGCATAGGAAAGAGCTGCAGATGCTGGTTTAAACGGAAGATAGACACAAAAAGCCAGAGTAACTCAGCTTTGTGTCTATCTTCGGTTTAAACTAACAAAATCCACCTGTCACTTGCCAAACTTTGTGCTATCCTCACCTCTCTTCCAGCTCCCCCCTACAGTCCCGACCCAAAATGGCACCAATTCATGTTCTCCAGAGATGCTGCGTGACCCGCTGAGTTATTCCAGCACTTTGTGTCTGAATTGTGATTAGCTTTTAAACTTTGAGTATGGTGTTGTATTTTTAAAAAGAGACGACATTTTTTTTTTTAAACAGCATCTTAATTTTGTCACTTTGGTAGTAGATATTTTAGCCGAAGGGATTGTTTGCACACTGCATCTCGACACTAAAATCGTTGTTACAGTCATTCAGAATTCAATGCAGAACCATTAATAAAGTTGTGAATTTCTACACATCATTGCAGATATAATTAACTAGAAATATTGAATGAGCATTTTTGTATATAACCGTGAAACTGAGTGAAATATGGCCTAAGTACTTTGTTCGACAGGCCCAATACTGATGTACCGGCAAACTTGGTTCCAGAGCCTTTCTGGATTATCCAATTTGCCAGACCAGAGGTTTCGGTCTCCGAGAGGAGTCCAACAGTACCGGAACTGTCCGCCTATGGCAACAGATCTGCGAGCTCCGACCGGGCCGGAGTTTCAGAGCCCCGGCAGCAGGGGACAAATTCAACCCGCCAATCGGGTACGGAAGTCCTGATGAGGTCGAGATCGGCCGCCACACCCAAAATAGGCTGTATATTTTCGGGGGGGACTACCAGGATTTCAAGTGCGCTCGCAATTTAGTCCGGATTAAAGGAGGTGTCCGACAACCAGTTCCCAGAAAATCGGTGGTGGACCTGTATTTATAATTACAGTATGGAAGGTCAGCTTTTACAATGTATAACAGATGACAAGCTCATGTCATGTTTAAGATGTCCACATGAAAAGTTCTCAATACCAAGCCAAACCAAGGTCAGGTATTGCCATGTAGAAACCAAGAACTGCAGATGCTGGCTTACCGAGAAAAGTCACAAAATGCTGGAGCAACTCAGCAGTATCTCGGGACTTTAGAATTTTAGACATACAGCACGGAAACAGGCCCTTTGGCCACCGAGTCCGCGCTGACCGGCAATCCCCATACACTAACACTATGCTACACATTGGGAACAATTTCCAATTTTTACTGAGGTCAATTTGCCAACAAACCTGTATGTAATTTCGTGTTGGAACCTACTTCAGTCTATTGAAAGATCCCGACCTGAAACGCCACCTATCCATGTTCTCAAGAGATGCTGCCTGGTTCGCTGAGTTACTCCAGCACTTTGTGTCATCTCAGGAGTTAGAATGAAGAGAATGCGATGGGAAATTAGAGGGGGCATTATAATCACCCCTCCTATACCCAGTGACGTTGCATTACCTTCCAGGTCTTCTTTTTCAATATGCGATTTCTGAATACCACACGACCCTCCTCTGTCCACCACTGCTTCTTCATCAGTTCTCTGCAAAAATAGAGCAAACACTTTGTTAATTATCCAGAGAACTATAATTTATCGATCAGGACTTTCTTCTGAAATAACAATATATTTAAAACAATACCTCATAACATCATGTGATAGGAGTTGAATTGTGCCTTTCGGCCCATCAAGTTTACTCCGCCATTCAATCATGGCTGATCTCTCCCTCCTAACCCCACTCTCCGGTCTTCTCCCCATAACCTCTGACACCTGTACTAATCAAGAATCTATCTATCTCTGCCTTAAATAAATCCACTGACTTTGCCTCCCCAGCCTTGTGGCAAAGAATTCCGCAGATTCACCTCTGACTAAAGAAATTCCTCCTCATCTTCTTCCTAAAAGAACGTCTGAGGCTATGAACTCTAGCCCTAGACTCTCCCACTAGTGGAAACAACCTCTCCACATCCACTCTAAGCCTTTCACTATTCTGTACGTTTCAATTAAGCCCCCCCCCCCTCATTCTTCTAAACTCAAGCAAATATAGGCCCAGTGCTGTCAAACACACATTGTTAGTGGCGCTAATTCGTCCAAAGATTAACAGAATGCAAAGATCTTTGGTTAATCTTACAAAATAGAGAGTGGCTGACGCTGCCAAGTGCATCACATGTCATTTAGTTTAGTTTACTATTGTCACATGTACAGCAGAAAATGTTTGCCGCGTGAAATCCAGTCAGCGGAAAGACTATACCAAACCAAATGTGTAAGAAGGAACTGCAGATGCTTCTTACATAAGAAGATAGACACAAAAATCTGGGTCTCCTTCTGAAGGGTCTCGACCCGAAACGTCACCCATTCCTTCTTTCCAGAGATGCTGTCTGTCCCGCTGAGTTGCTCCAGCCTTGCGTCTATCTTCTATAACAAAACAAGTCTCTAATGCATCCCGATAGAATGCTTGCTATGGTGCCCAATTAGAAATTGATGAGAGTCATTGAAGATGAGACGAATTTTCTTGGCCTTCTGAAGTAGAGACATTGGTGCACTTCCTAGGCTGTAGCATCAATACGGTTGGACCAAGACATGTTGTTTGTGATAGTTTAATTTACTGCACGTATACCGGGGTACAATGAAAAGCTTTTGTTGCGTACTATCCAGTCAGCAAAAAAACTATACATGATTACAATCAAGCCATCAATCAAGGTGTACAGATACAGGATAAATAATGTATAGTGCAAGATAAAGTCCAATTAAAGATAGTCCGAGGATCTCCAATGTACTGACCTCCCACCATTGAAGGGATCTATAGAAGGTGCTGTCTCAAAAAGGCAGCCAATATCAAAGACCCACACAACACTGGCCACATGCTCCTCTTGCTCCTACCTTGGGGAAGAAGGTACAGGAGCCTGAAATCCAAGTTTCAAGAACAGCCTCTTCCCAATAACCATCAGGGGCTTGAACACTGCATACATTAACCACAGATCTTCTATAGGGGCTGTGCTTTTGGTTGCACTACAGACTATTATGTCCACCAATCTATAAGGATGTCAACAAGGATGTTGCCAGGACTAAAGGGCCTGAGCTATAGGGAGAGGTTGAGCAGGCTAGGACTTTATTCCTTGGAGCGCAGGAGGATGAAGGGTGATCTTATAGAGGTGCACAAAATCATGAGAGAAATCACAATTATTTTTTAAAATGTAGTTAAAGTTTATGTTAATTATTGTCATGTGTACCAAGGTATAGTGAAAAGCTTTGTTTTGCATGTTATCCAATCAGATCAGATAAACCACATATAAATACAATCAAGCCAAACTCAAGTACAATAGGTAGAGCAAAGGGGGGGAATACAAAGAGCAGATTTTTGAGTTAGAATTAAGCAGCATGGAAAAGGCCATTCAGCCTAACTTGCCCATGCCAACCAAGATGCCCCATAAACCTTTGCCTATATCTGCCTGCGTTTGGCCTCATAAACCTTTCCTATCCATGTACCTGACCAAATATCTTTTAAATGCTATTATAGTACCTGCCTCAACTACCTCCTCTGGCAGCTCTGTATAAAAAAAGTTCCCCCTCAGGTTCCTATTAAATCTCTCCCCTCTCGCCTTAAACCCATGTCCAACCCCAGTTTTTCTTAGCATTGTAGTGCATCAGTTCCAGAGACAAAGTCTAATGTCCTCTGATCTTGATAAATTGTTCAAGGAAAAGTAATATTGTTCTTCCCTCGACACATCTCGCTAGTGCCTAAAAGGCTATTACCTTTAGGGGTTGGCCACTCATATGAAGAAATAGTTTTTCTCTATATAGTGAAAACTTTAAAAACAAATCAGCCGATACTGGGAATCCAAAATTTAAAAAAGTGCAGAAACCATTCACGCGGTAGTACTTCTTTCCCGCTGCGTAGAACTTGAGGGCATAGCTTTAAGGTGCGAGGGGCAATGTTGAAAAGAAGATGTGCAGGGCATGTTTTAATACACAGAGGGGGGTGGGGGCCTGGAACGCACCACCAGGGGTGGTGGTGGAGGCAGATATGATAGTGGTGTTTAAGCAGCTATTAGATATGCACATGGATAGTTGGTTGTCACATGTACTGAGGTACAGAGAAATGGTTTTGTTGTATTCTATCCAGAGTGGAAAGACTATGCATGATTACAATCGTGCCATCCACAGTGTACAGATAGAAGATAAAAGGAATAAGATGGAGTGCAAGATAAATGCAGTAAACTCTGATCAAAGATAATCCAAGGGTCTCCAATGAGGTAGATAGTAGTTCAGCACCACTCTCTAGTTGGTGATAGGATGGTTCAGTTGCCTGATAACTGCTGGGAAGAAACTGTCCCTGAATCTGGAGGTACAAAGCTACAAGAACCAGCAAAACGCTTTTTCCTCATGGTTCTGACTGATATTGACGCAGGATTTTTGATTTAAAAGCTGATCATGCCAACCCATTCCTGAGAACTTTAGATGCCGATAATAACTTTCATAATCAAAGCCAAATATTTACCAGAATTGTGTTTTTTTTTTAAATGCCATGACTTGTCGTGACATCTTTAAACTCTGAATTTCTCAGTTTCCAGCCCAACGTGCTAATCTTTCCACCATTCTAATCTGCCAAGTGAGGTGATAGAAATGTGTTCCTGTATTTGAACAAACATTAAAGATAGACACAAAATGCTGGAGTAACTCAGCGGGACAGGCAGCATCACTGGAGAGAAGGAATGGCTGACATTTCGGGTCAAGACCCTTCTTCGGACTGATGTCAGGGGAGTGGGTGGTACAGAGATAGAATGTAGTCGGAGATAATAAGACAAGTTGGTGAACTGGGAAAGGGGAGGGATGGAGAGAGAGGGAAAGCAAGGGTTACTTGAAGTTAGCGAAGTCAATGTTCATACCGCTGGGGTGTAAGCTACCCAAGCGAAATACGAGGTGCTGTTCGTCCAATTTGCACTGGGCCTCACTCTGACAATGAAGG
Organism: Raja brachyura; assembly: GCA_963514005.1. Next base: position 59,048,571 of record OY740787.1, read on the forward strand.
AGGCCCAGGACTGAAAGGTCAGTGTGGGAATGGGAGGAGGAGTTAAAGTGTTGAGCAACAGGGAAATCAAGTAGGTTTATGCGGACTGAGCGGAGTGCTGGAGTAACTCAGCAGGTCAGGCAGCATCGCTGGAGAAAAGGAATAGGTTACGTTTCAGGTCGAAACCCTTCTTCAAACTGTAAAACTAAGATGCTGCCTCACCCACTAGGTTCCTGCTTGAATATCTGATGGAAAAATGATGAAAAGAGCATAGATGTCACTGGGCTTTGTAGCTTACTGTTTCTGTACCGATTTAAAAACCAAGATGATCAAAATTCAAATCCCATGTGACAAATCCTGAAATGGCCTTGCAAAACTCGTCCCCTCCACATGCTTCCTTTTCTGTTGTAGGAAGAAACTGCAGATGCTGGTTTAAACCGAAGATAGACACAAAATGCTGGAGTAATTCAGTGGGACAGGCGGCATCTCTAGATAGAGGGAATGGGTGACGATTCAGGTCGAGACCCTTCTTCAGTCTGAACAAGGGTCTCGACCCAAATCGTCACCCATTCTCTCTCTCCAGAGATGCTGCCTGTTTCACTGCGGTACTCCAGCATTTTGCTTCTTTTTCTGGCTCATTTCTCTATCTTTGTCACAACAGGTAATTATTTTTAGCACTCCGCAGTATATCCACAAATAGGCTTTGTACCATAATAATATGGCTTTTCTAAAGTTGTCCAGGATTACTAAAGGAGGAATACAAAGAAATATAAATTGGTTCCTAGGTTCATTGGCTTCAGTAAGTTGTTAAAATTATCCCTAGTGTGCAGGATAGTGCTAGTGTGCAGGGTGTTCGCTGGTAGGCTGTAAAATAATAGTTGCCCTACACATCTCCTTTAAACTTTGTCCATCTCACCTTAAAACTATGCCCTCTAGGTCTTGATATTTCCATCCTGAGAAAAAGGGTCTGACCTCTCATAATTGTATCCACTTCAAGCAGGTTTCTCCTCAACCTCCGGCGTTCCACAGAAAACAATCCAAGTCTGCCTCAAGAAGGCAGCATCCATCATCTAGGATTCCCACCATCCTGGCCATGCCTTCATCTCTCTAGTACTGTCGGACAGGAGGTACAGAAGCCTCAAGTGCCACACCACTAGGTTCAGGAACAGCTACTTTCCTACAACCCTCAAGTTCTTGAATAACTTGCACAACCCTAATCCTACCTCAACAAAAAACACTACAGATCTCTTGTAAAACTATGAACGTATTTTTACATATGTGTTTGCGCCATAGAAAGCATTTCATCAGGATGCATCACAGCATAGTTTGGGAATAGTTCTATCCAAGACCGCAAGGAATTGCAGAGAATTATGGACGCAGCCAAAACTTGTCGACCTCCCTTCCATTTATTGCACCCACACTTCACGCTGCCTCGGCAAGGCCACCAGCATAATCAAGGACAAGTCTCACCCCACACACTCCTTCTCCCCTCTCCCATCAGGCAAGAGATACAGAAGTGTGAAAACACATACCTCCAAATTCATGGACAGTTTCTTCCTAGTTGATATCAGGAAACTGAACTATCCTAGAGAGCGATCCTGAGCTACTATCTACCTCACTGGAAATCCTCAGACGATCTTTACTCAGACTTTATCATGCACTAAACATTATTCCCTTTGTCCTCTATCTGTACACTGCGGACGGCTTGATTGTAATCATGTACAGTCTTTCCGCTGATTGGATAGCACATAAGGAAAGTGTTCCACTGTACGTCAGTACGTTTGTCAAGTAACTAAACTAAATACCAAATGCTAATGTCAAGAAAATCAAGAAAGAAAGAAATGTCATACTTCCTAAGGATGGTTCAGTTGCCTGATAACTGAATAATTAAATTCTTACTAGCAGCAGCACAACAGAATACAACAATGTATAAACATATATGCACACACACATATATACACAAACATATACACACACACATAAAACATGGAGGTTGTAGAGTTTAATAGCCTGATGGCTGTAATGAAGCTGTGCCTGATCATGGACGGTGCAGCTTTGCCTTGGGTTTTTTTCCCTGCAGTCTTTGCTCTTTTAGAATTTTGTGTGATTTATGGCTATGTATAATTTATGTTTTGGAGTGTTGTCCGAGTCTTTGTGCCTGCGATGCTGCTGCAAGATTTCCATTGCTTCGGGACCTCGTCGTACTTGTGCAGACGTCAAGAAAATGAACTTACAATCGTCACAGAGAAATTTTTGCTTGCTCTGATTTCAGAGCCCTGGCAAAAACAGGAATTAAATTTAAGCAGCTTTTGTTGAATGCAGAATGTGAATGATCCATTTACGCAAATGTGGACGACAAATATCTCCAGCTCTGGCATGAAAGGAGCCAGACACAAACATCTGTGGCCATGGTTACCTTAACAGACACTGGCAAAGTGGTTTTCACCCCATTCAACTTTGCACTAGCGGCTGCAACATTCAGCAATTTTTAGTGAAAACATTCTTAATGAACCGTTGTCCAGCTGTGAGAAGTCCTTCCTTCACACACAACAAAAGCTATGACCTGCTATTGAGAGCTCTTCATCTTTCCCTTTAGATTGACAGGCCCTTTGGCCCAATGTGTCCATGCCAACCATGAAGCCTAATCTAAGTTAGGCCCGTTTACCCGTGATAGACACCAAGTGCTGGAGTACAGTAACTCAGCGGGTCAGGCAGCATCTCTGGAGAACATGGATAGGTGACTTTTCCGGTCAGGAACCTTCTTCAGACTTGTTTGGCCCATATCCCTCCATATTTCCTTTAAATGGTGCTACTGCACCAGCTTCAACCACCTCCTCTGGCAGATCGTTCCTTATACCCACCACGAACGGTGTGACAAAGTTGCCCCTCAGGTTCATATCAAAACTTCCCCTGTCATCATTAATTTAAGCCCTCTGGTTCTTGATTCCACTACTTTAGGAAAAAGACTGCATTTACCCCGTCTATTCCCCTCAATACGTTATACACATTTATAAGCTCACCACTCAGCCCCCTACACTGCAGCCTGTGCAACCTCTAGGTTTAGGTTTATTATTGTCACGGTATCGAGGTACAGTGAAAAGCTTTTTTTATTGTGCGCTATCCAGTCAGCAGAAAGACTACGTTCAGCTCTTTTGTCCACGATGGATGGTACATAACAAAGTGGCAGTGGTGAAAAAATAAAAATCACACAACGGAAAAGTGAGCAGGTGAGTTGCCAGTAAACCCATTGGACAACACTCGGACTATCACTTTGATGGAGATTGAGAGTGTGATTACAGGTTAGAAAGCTTCACTACATGCTCTTCCGATAGGCCCAATAGAGGTCCAATGTTTCCACTAGTTGTAGGGTCTTGGACTAGCAACCTTAGCCTTAGAATCGAAGGACATTCTTTCAGGAAGGAGATGGATACATTTCTTTAGTCAGTGGGTGGTCAATCTGTGGAATTATTTGCCAAAGAAGGCTGCAGAGACCAAGTCAGAGGGTATTTTTAAGGCAGGGATAGATAGGTTTTTGATTAGTACAGGTGTTAGAAGTTATGGGGAGAAGGCAGGAGAATGGGGTTAGGAGGGAGAGATAGATCAGCTATGACTGAATGCCGGAGTAGACTTGATGGGCCGAATGGCTTAATTCTACTCCGGTCACTTATACACGATAATCATGTAAAAAAAAAAAACTGTGGATGCTGATTAATTCACAAGTGGGCACAAAGTGCTGGAGTAACTCAGCAGGTCAGGCGGCATCTTTGGATAACATGGATAGGTGATGTTTCAGGTCAGGACCCTTCTTCAGACTCAGACATTAGATAATTGTGCACCTCAAATGAAAGAGTGGATCAAATTTCTTAAACTTCATGGATAGGAAAGGTTTATAGGAAATTGTGAACGCAGCCCAGACCATCACACAAACCAACCTCCCTTCCATTGACTCCATCTACGCTTCATGCTGCCTCGGTGAGGCCAGCAGCATTATCAAGGACCAGTCTCACCCTCTCCCTCTTCTCCGGTCTCCCATCAGGTAAGAGGTAGAGAAGTGTGAAAACACACACCTCTTGATTGAGGGACAGTTTCTTCCCAGCTGTTATCAGGCAACTGAACCATCCTACCAACAACTAGAGAGCGGTCCTGACCTCCCATCTACCTCATTGGAGAACCTTGGACTATCTTTAATTGGACTTTACCGTGCACTATACATTATTCCCTTTATCCTCTATCTGTGCATGATGGACACCTTGATTGTAATCATGTATTGTCTTTCCACTGACTGCATAGCAAGCAACAAAAAAGAGCTTTTCACTGTGCCTTGGTATACGTGACGATAAACTAAACGGGCCAAATGCAAGGACCATCTTAGATGGAGCATCATCGTTTCAGGGTGAGTCGGGCCATAGGGCCTGTTCATGTGACACTATCCTCGAGCATTAGTTATGTGTTCATGATCAATTCAAATCAGCAACATTAATCTGCCCCATGGACAAATATCAATGTTGGCAATCTAATCTCTAGGCAACAATCCTCCAATAGTCTAGCATCAGATGGCTGTAAGTAGGGCAGCAAATGTACATCTTCAGGCTAGTCTGCAAACAATGGAAAAAAAGCACGCACAGAACACAATTGATTTGGCTGTACAATGAGGCTACAAATGTCAACAGCGGTTAGCTTTAATGAGTTGATGACAAGCTCTGTGGATGTGTAGGGCATGAGTAGAGACAGCCTGGTTTACAAATCTTGATGAAGATTTTCAATCTGATGCAATGTTGATGTTAATGCTACAGGATTCCGACCCAAAACATCAAAGCCTTTCACAAAAAATAAATAAAATCAAGAGCGTGTTTTAAAAAAAATCATGGCCTTTGCACAAAAGTGTAGATGCTTGAAATCAAAAATAACAGAAAATTCTGGAAATACTCAGGTTACGTTGGCCAAAAGCAAAACTTGGTCTGTGAGCATGTGTTGTTGTTTAACGTATGAAGCCTTGCCTGAGAAAAGGTTAATGTTTAAGAAACATTTAGACAGGTACATGGATAGGAGAAGTTTAGAGGAATAAGGGCCAAACGCAGGCAGGTAGGATGAGTGTAGCTGGGAAATGTTGGCCAGGGGTGGCAGGATGGGCCAAAGGGCCTGTTTCCATGCTGTATGACTCTATATGACTATCTATGACGCTAAAAAGTGTGCGCTTCATGTATAATATTTGCAAGTGGCTTCAAATTTTTTTTTAGTTCTCGAACAATCCAGCATCCCTTCCACATTTTGAATGTTTGCGTGGAGGAACAACAGACTAAGGACCTGTGGTTCACCCAATGCAGTTCTGAAGACACAAGACATTGCTGATGTTGGCATCTTGAGCACAAAACAATCCAATGTACTGGCGGAACACAACAGCATCCATGGAGGCAATGGACAGACCAGCATAATCAAGGACCAGTCTCAACTCAGTCACTCCCTTTTCTCCCCTCTCCCGTCAGGCAAAGGGTACAGAAGTGTGAAAATGCACACCTCCAGATTCAGGGACAGTTTCTTCCCAACTGTTAGCAACTATTCTCAACCGAATTATCTTACCAACAACTGATCTCCCATCTAACTCATTTGGAGACCCTTGGGACTATCTATAAATCAGACTTTATTGGACTTTATCTTGCACTAAACATTATTCCTTTCATCGTGCTTCTGTACACTGTAAATGGCTTGATTGTAATCATGTATAGTCTTTCTGCTGACAGGATAGGACGCAATAAAAAAGCTTTCATCTGTACACATGACAATAAACTAAAGGAGATGTTTTGCGTCTTGATCCTGCAGCGCCAACATGGATGACTACTCCACTTGGTCGGACGAGATGTCACTGCATAGTGAAGCCACAGTGTTCCAATTAAACAAGGTACTGGCAGGAACTCCAAGCAGAGAGAATCCTTGCCTGCATATGATGCAGCAACAACCTTCCCACAAATCAATCAACCTAAAACAGCAGAGAGAAGGTTTCTCTCAAGTGGTGGTTCATCCCATCCCGTTCATTCCTTCTTCTCCCAGCTCCCATCCAGCGGAAGGTACGGAAGCCTGAAAGCACGCACCACCAGACTCAGGAACATCTTCTTCCCCTCTGTTATCAGACTTCTGAACAGTACTTCCATAAGTTAGGGTACTGTCCAATTAACCTCTACCACACTGCGGACACCGGACTTTGTCGATTGAACTGATATGCTATAATGTTGAACTATATTCTACAAGATCCAACTTACCAACAACTAGAGAGCTGTCTTGATCATCCGTCTAAATCCCTGGAGACCCTTGGGACTATCTCTAATCGGACTCTAGTGGACTATCTTGCACTAAACATTATTCCCTTTATCATGCATCGGTACACTGCGGATGGCTTGATTGTAATCATGTTTAGTCTTTCCGCTGACTGGATAGAATATAACCATATTCTACACTGTATTTTCCCCTTTGCCCTACCTATTGTACTAGAGTTTGACATTGTATATATGTATGGCATATCTGATCTGTTTGGATTGCATGCAAAACAAAGCTTTTCACTGTACCTCTGTACACAGGACAATAATAATAAATCTAAAACCCCCTCATCCGTCTTTGAGCCACAACAGTCAACTTTGCATAGGCCATATTTGGAGTATTGCTTGCAGTTCTGGTCACCCCATTACAGGAAGGATGCAGTGGCTATGGATAAGGTGCAGAGGAGGTTTACCAGAATGCTGCCTGGATTAGCAGGCATTAGCTACAAGGAGATGTTGGTTTGTTTTCTCTGGAATGCCGGAGATTGAGGGAGCCCCGTTAGAAGAATACAAAATTATGAGAGGGTCGTTTTACTGATTGAAAGTTCATACAAATATGAGGGGCATCAATAGGGGAGACACAGAACCCTTTTTCCCCAGGGTGTGAATATCAAAGACCATAGGGCATACCTTTGGGGAGAGGGGCAGTGGTTTTTTTTTTTAAATAAACACAGAGAGTAGTGGGTGCCTGGTATGCGTTGTCAGGGGTGGTGATGGAGGCAGATATGAGAATTCCATTTCAGAGGCTTTTAGACAGGCACATGGATATGCAGGAAAAGGAGGGATATGGATCACATGCAGGCAGAGGAGACAAGTTTAACTTGGCATCATGTTCAGCACAGACATTGCGGGCTGAAGGGAATGTTCTATGCTGTACTGTCCTGTTCTATGTTCCATGTTCAGCCTGGAAATTCAGCCTCAATGCCCAAGTGCAGAAAATTAGTAGGTCAAGCTGAAAATTCTGAGTTGGTTAAACAGTGATCTTTAATGCAGTATTTAAAGCAAATTTATTTCACTTAAGTTCATGCCAGATGAATACATTAGCTAATATGTCAAAATAATTTAAATTGCTAAAATTAAACATATAACCAAATTAATGTATAGTCTTCCATAGTGATTCGGCTTGAACAGACGAACGGTGGACTCACTAATCGAAGAACTATCTCAACCCTAGTTTAGCCATGGACGCCGTTAGCTCAAATATCAATTTTAATCTGGTCATCATCATCTGGTTTGTCCACACGGTTTGATTAAAATTCACATATTTTCTACACTTTGTGAACTCATGCATTTACACTGCTGGTCTGAAATAGTTTGGTTTAGAGGTACAGGGCGGAAACAGGCCCTTCGGCCCACCAAGTCCGCGCCGACCAGCGATTCACGCACATTAAGGGGAAATCATGCTTGACTAATCTTCTGGAATTTTGAGGATGTCACAAGTAGAATGGATAAGGGAGAACCAGTGGATGTGGTGTATCTGAACTTTCAAAAAGCCTTTGACACGGTCCCACACAAGAGATTACTGTGCAAAATTAAAGCACATAGTATTAGCGGTAGGGTATTGACATGGATAGAGAACTGGTTGGCAGAGGGGAAGCAAAGAGTAGGAGTTAACAGGTCCTTTTCAGAATGGCAGGCAGTGACTAGTGGGGTGCCGCAAGGCTCGGTGCTGGGACCCCAGTTATTTACAATATATATTAACGATTTAGATGAGGAAATTAAATGTGACGTCTCCAAGTTTGTGAATGCCACACAGCTGGGTGGCAGTGTGGGCTGCGAGGAGGATGCTATGAGGCTGCAGGGTGACTTGGATAGGTTGGGTGCATGACAGATGCAGTATAATGTGGATAAGTATGAGGTTATCCACATTGATGGAAAAACCAAGCAGATTATTTTCTGAATGGTGTCAGATTAGGAAAAGAGGAGGTGCAATGAGACTTGGGCGTGCTTGTACGTCAGTCACTGAAAGTAGCATGCAGGTGCAGCAGGTAGTGAAGAAAGCTAATGGCATGTTGGTCTTCGTTGTGAGAGTATTTGAGTTTAAGAGCTAGGAGGTCCTACTGCAGTTGTACAGGGCCCTGGTGAGACCGCAACTAATTTGCAGGACATTATTGCTTTTCCCAATGTTGGGAGAGTCCACAACCGGGGGCCATTTTTTAAAGAATAAGGGGTAGGCCTTTTAGGACTGAGATGTGGAAAAACGTTTTCGCCCAGAGAGTTGTGAATCTGTGGAATTCTCTGCCACAGAAGGCAGTGGAGGCCAATTCACTGGATTTTTTCCAAGAGCTTGATTTAGCTCTTTGGGCTAAAGGAATCAAGGGATATGGGGAAAAAAAACAGCCGGGTACTGATTTTAGATGATCAGCCAAGATCATATTAAATGGCGGTGCTGGCTCAAAGGGCCGAATGGCCTACTCCTGCACCTATTTTTCTATGTTCTATTAACACTATCCCACACACACTAGGGACAATTTTCACATGCACCAAGCCAATTAACCTACAAAGATCTTGGAGAAAACCCATGCAGTCATGGGAAGACAAGTACCGTAGTCGGGATCAAACTGGGTGCCCAGCGCTGCAAGGCAGCATCTCTACTGCTGTGCCACCGTGGCCGTAGTCGCAAAGTTTGTTTTATTCATTGTAATATCGTATCATTTTGTGGTGGTAGTAGTATTAGTAAATAGCTAGAGTCCAAATTAAACTAAAGTTAAACAGTTTAACTAAAGTTTACACAGACAAGAGAAAATAAAAGTGATGAATTTGACCCTTAGACCATTAGTATATGGTGCAGTCCTTCCCCCTCATCCCCTCAGTTTTAGCTTAGATTATTGTCAGATGTACTGAGGTAGAGTGAAAAGCTTTTTGTTACATGCTCTCCAGTCAGCAAAAAGACTATACATGGTCACGAACAAGCCGTCGACAATGTACAGATACAGGGAACAATGTTCAATGCAAGATAAAGTCCAGTAAAGTTTGAGTAAAGAGAGTTCAAGTTTTCCAATGAGGTAGATGGGAGATCAGGATCTTTCTCTAGTGGGCGATAGAAGGTTCAGTTGCCCAATAACTAGCAATGTTACAAAATTCTGAGATTTAAAAAATCAAGTCTGCAATTTATCCCATCAGATGAAGCATAAAAAGAAGTTTAATTTGACACCTAATTCACTTTCATATCTTCAGTATTTAAAAGGTTATGGCCATTTTCATACTCAGAAATTAGCATCTTGTTCCCTATTGCTTTTCCATTGACTTAACACAAAAGCTGTGACCAAGGACAGTCAAAAGCCCATAACTTTCTTATAAATTAAGAGAACTGAATAAAATTTCCAGTTATTATAGATTGAAGCATTCTGAAACAAATATGAAAATCTTACTTGGATGACCTGAAATTAAAGCATATAATTAGTTAGTTACCCAATTGTAGCTAATTACAAAATTCAATTACTAGATCTAAACATCTATTCATTTCTTAAGAAAAGGTTAACAGTTTTTAAAAGCCTAAGTGTCCAAATAACATTCACACAAGAACATGATTTTTAAATCTCATTGTCATGAATTTATAGGCCAAATGGAAGGAATTTAGTGTTTAATTCCCGTAAATTAATGGCCATTTAAATCATCTTGCGAGTGGGTTTTTGTGGAACGCGATCGATTGGAACGTTGCGGTTTGCGGTGAATTTAACCCCCAGTCGGCAGGAGAAATACTGCCGGTTCGTATATTTTCTAAGTTACCTTTTCTCAACATGCAATTTTGATTCAAGGCATCCTAAGAAGCACGTTTTTATGTAAAAATAAACTGTGTACCTTGTTTTGTCCCCTACGTGAGATCTGTCCCGTTGTCGGCGTTCACAGTTTTAGAAGATGATTTTTAATTTACTCATGCTAATAAATGATCCAGCGTAGTTTAAAAATAACTCCATAAAACAAATGTCGGAGCGATTTCTCTTCAGCAACTAAACCCCCTGAGATTAATAGATTTTAATAGTCTGGAGTAAACGGCATTTTAAACCCGCCCCCCTCTCAAAGGCGCCAAAGTGGCGCACACGGGCAGTGGCGGAACTGCAGCACCACTAAAGGTAAGTTTTGTAACATACCTACAATAACAGCTGTGAAGAAACGGTCCCTGAATGTGGAGGTGTGCTTTTTCACACTTCTGTTCCTCTTGCTTATTGAGAGGGGGAGATGGTGAGACTGGTCCGTGATTATGCTGGTGACCTTGCCAAGGCAGTGTGAAGAGTAGATGGAGTCAATGGAAGGGAGGTTTGTTTATGTGACGGTCTGGGCTACACCAACAATTGTATGCAATTTCTTGCGGTCTTGGATAGAGCAGTTTTCAAACCATGCTCTGATCCATCTCTACAAAATGCTATCTACTATGGTGTTATATTTAAGATGTTATTATTTGCTCCACCAACTTAGTAAGGATTTATTTCTATAATCAGTTAAAATCGTGCTTAACAATATATTCAACTACAGGAAGAATATCATTAGGATGGAAAAAGTGCAGAAGAGATTCACCAGGATGTTACCCGGGTTTGTAACCTTGAGTTCCAGGGAGAGGTTCAACAGGCTGGGACATTCTTTTCTTTGCAGTATAGGAGGCTGAGGGGTGAACTTATTGAGGCGTACAAGATCATGAGAAGAATGGATACAGTGAACACTCAGTCTTTTACCCAGACCAGAGGATTTAAAACCCGAGGGCACAGGTTTAAGCAGTGAGGGGGGAAATTTAACAAGGATCTCAGGGGCAACTATTTCACTCAGAAGGTAGCCCGTGTCTGCAACTCAGCAGGTCACACAGCATCTCTGGAGAATATGGATAGGTTACACTTCAAATGAGTCTGAACAAGACTCCCAACCCAAAACTTCACCCATCCATGTTCTCTAGAGATGCTGCCTGACCCGCAGAATTACTGAAGGAATGTTTGTCCTTTCGTGTGTTGACCAGCATCTGCATTATTTGTTTCAAACACTTGTAGCCACACCAGTAATAAGGCTCTGACTGTCAATCCTACAATTGTTTTGTTCTGAGAAAATTTCAGCACTTGTTGGCAGTAGAAAGCAAACTCTGAACCTCTAGAAATTAAATTGTTGGTATTTGGCTAGTATGAAATAGCAAGCACAGTTGCGGAAAGCTGATGGTGGTAAAGATAGACACAAAGTGCTAGAGTAGCTCAGTAAGTCGGGCAGCATCTCTGGAGAACGTGGATGGGTGACATTTCGGGTCGGGACCCTTCTTCAGATGATGGTGGTAAACAGTGACTGTAATTTCCACTGAATACATTTTTTTGGACGATAGGATATAACATTTGGGCTACGATGTGGAACTGAAGCCAATATTAAAATCAGCCAAGATCGTCCTTGAACAGATCAAGCTAAACGGGCATTAACGGCCTTTCTTGCTCTATTGATATTATTCATGTCCACTAGCCATAAATAATTCAACCTTGTCATGAATGCTCCAGTTTATTCCATTTAGTGCTTACAAGATACCAACAATTTAATTGACAGAGGTCAGTGCTTGCTTTCAATTAACCTGGGCAAAGTGTCTGTTCCTGTGCTGTACTATGGAGGTGGAGTGGGCAGATACGATAATGACATTTAAGTGGCCTTTAGATAGGCACATGGATAGGCAGGGAATGGCGGGATATGGATCATGTGCTGGTAGTGGGGATTAGTATATCTTGGCATCATATTCCACACTGACATTATGGGCTTAAGGGTCTGTTTCTGTGCTGTACTGTATCGATATCCACAATACCTCCAAGCCCCAGTTTAGTTCTTCCCCCTTTGCTCTATCCATTGTACTCAAGTTTGAATTGATTACATTTAAGAGACTTGTAGATAGGCACATGGATATGCAGGAAATGGAGGGATATGGATTATGTGAGGCAGAGATGAGTTGGCATCGTGTTCAACACAGACATTGTGAAAAAGAATTTCACTGTGACTTGTCACATATGACAATAAGGTATTCATTCAATCACCAGCATATCTTCTTGTAATGCCTCTTTCAAGGAACTATGTACCTGCACTCCTAAATCCCTACCACTCAGTGTGCAAATATATATTGTGCAACCTTTATCACCCCAGCAGACAGGACTCCAAGCAGCCTTAGAGAGAAAAAAAGAAAAGAGAGAGCGAGACAACGGGTTCTATCTGTATGGAGTTTGTACGTTCTCCCCATGACCACATGGGTTTTCTCCAGGTGCTCCAGTTCCCTCCCACTTTCTTAAGCCGTCGAGTTTGTAGGTTAATAGGCTTCCATAAAAACAAAATTGTCCCTGGTGTGTAGGATAGAACTAGCGTACGAGTCAATTGCTGGTCGGTGCGGACTGGCTGTGCCAAATGGTCCGTTTCCACGCTGTATCTCCAAACAAATGTTCTCCTCCTACTATAATCACTTTAAAGCAGGGTTCCAACCCAAAATGTCACTAAACATTACATCCACACTGTATCTCTAATGCATAAAACAATAACATCTACTTTTTGAAAAAATAAAACAGACTTAAAATAGATGCAAAATCATTCTTTTGCAGGTGCTATTCCTATTGTCAGAAATTTACACGTTTTATGTAATTTAAAAGAATCTTTGCTTTTATTAAACATATTTATTTATATACTCATTAAAAAAATGTCAGAATAATGAACACTCATTTACCCTAAATTATAAAACCAATTTATAATCAACATTTCAATGTACCGCTGGGTTGTAAACAGTGTATTTCTTTTAACTGGGGATTATCATTGAGAGTATTTTTTCCTGAAATGTCTTGTCAAATCTTAAAGCTCTTGAGTCCAGGAAATACTATTTGAGAAGCACTGAAAGGCTCCATAATGGAGTGATTATGCCTGACGTACACGTTGACGTTGAACACTTGCAGGCTGCCTGACTGCCAAGGGAGTGTGGGCATGTCTGTTCATGTCCTTGCGCAATATTGTGGATATGTACGCTTTCCACTCAACAGAAATAGAGCACGATCAGGAGGCGAACCAGGGTTTTATCCCTCTCCGCACCTTCCCCTGTGCCCCACCTGGACTCACATCCGTTATTACTCTCCACCCACACTCCTTCGTCCAGCTTCACAATCTGCACCTCTTCAACCCTTTGTATCACACCTTCTGTCTTTTCATCTCTGGCCTTTGTCCAACCATTACCCATCAAAAAATCATCCTCGCCTTTAGAGGTTAGAGATACAGTGTGGAGACAGGCCCTTCGGCCCACTGAATCTACACTGACCAGTGATCACCCGTACACTAACACAATCCTACACACTAGGGGCAATTCACAATTTACTGAAACCAATTAACCTGCACGTCTTTGGAGTGAGGGATGAAACCGGGGCACCCAGTGAAAAAAACCTGCTACCGCAGGGAGAACGTGCAAACTCTATACAGACAGCACCCGTAGTCAGGATTGAACCCGGGTCTCCAGCGCTGTAAAGGGCCTGTCCCACTTGGGGATTTTTTCGGCGACTGCTGGCATCATTGACTGACGTATATGGTCACCGAAAAAGTCGTAGCGTGACGACGTATTGACGCGCGGTGTTTCCTCAAGTGTCACAACATTTTTTTTGTCGCTGCTGGATTTTCTTCTTCTTTTGTGTGGCATGCCAAGCCTAAAGTTGTAGGACAACTTGGTCTATTTGATCTTCCATTTGTGCACGTCGAGTTGATTGCATTAGTCGAAACAGTGTGAAGGTTGCAATCTTCCACCCCGCTGCTGGATTTTGAAATGTTCAAAATCTTCCGGCGACCCTGATATGTCAGTCAATGACGCCGGCAGTTGCCGAAAAAAATCGCCAAGTGGGACAGGCCTTTAAGGCAGCAACTCCACCGTTGTGCCACTGTGCAGCCCAGCTGTACCCACCTATTACTTGCCAAGCTTTGTCCTGCCTCTCCTCAAGCTTAATTCCTCTTCCCCCTCCCCCTTTAAAATTAGTGGAAACCATGCATTTATTCTTCCCCCTCTCTGCCTTTTTCACCACCTGGAAGTGCACCCATTTCACCCACCAACCCCATCCCCTTCCACCTATTTCACTTCACCTTTCACACTTCTCTCTTTATCTCAGTCTTCAGTTATCCAATCATCTCTGGCCTTTGTCCACCCATCTGCCCACCCCACCCCACTCTCCTCATCTGCCAAGCCGTGTCCCACCCCCACCTCTCTTGCAACTCTCTTCCAGGGCGGAACAGTGATGCACGGATACAGTGGCTGCCTTACACAGCCAGAGACCCGGGTTCGATCCCGAGTAAAGGTACTCTCTGTATGGAGTTTGCACATTCTCCCTCTGACCGCGTAGGTTTTCCCCGGGTGCTCTGATTTTCTCCAAAGACGTACAGGCGCTGGCTCAAAGGGCCAAATGGCCTACTCCTGCACCTATTGTCTATTGTTTGTGGGTTAATTGACCTACAAATTGTTCCTAGTGTGTAGAATAGAACTAGTGTATGGGGTGATTGCTGGTCGGTGCGGAGTCAGTGGGCCGAAGGGCCCATTTCCAAGCTGTATCTCTAAACTAAACTTTCTCCCCCCATTACAATCAATTTGAAAAGTCCCAATCCCAAACATCACCCATGCACTAGCCCCACCTGCCTGGGTTCGGCCCATATCCCTCTAAACCTTTTCTATTCATATATCTATCCAAATGTCTTTTAAATGTTGTGATAGCACCTGACCCAACTACCTCCTCTGACAGCTCATTCCGTTATGTAAAGACGTTGCCCCTCAGGTTCCTATTAAATCTTTCCCCCCTCACCTCAAACCCATGTCCCCTGGTTTTCAAGTCCCCTACTCTAAAAGACTGTGCACATTTACCCTATCTATTCCTCTCATGATATTATTCACCTCTATAAGATCACCCCTCATCGTCCTGCACTCCAATGAATAGTCTTCACCTGCCCAACCTCGCCGTATAGCTCAGGCCCTCATCCAGGCAACATCCTCGTAAACCTTCATCGAGCCGTTTCCAGCTTGACAACATCTTGCCTATAACAGGGCGACTAAAACTGAGCGCAATGCTCTAAATATGGCTTCACCAACGCTCTGTACGACTTGAATTACCCTTAAACTTTTTTATCATTGTATTTGAAACATTAACATTGCCATAGAAAGCGTTGTCCCCTTGGTCTACAAGCAAAAGACTAAAGGACCCAGAAGAACTCTAAACGAAAATGGTATAAGCAAAATCATGTTTAAAGTATTCTCTCCTCTGCTATTTAGCACTGTGCAAAGAACTGTTCCATTGAGAATGCTGAGGGACTTGTTACTCATCTTTGTGTTTTATAGAGCATGCATAATGTTCTGCTGAAATCAAGATTCAGTTAAAATACCCTTGTGTGATTCAATTTATTAGCAAGAATTAAACAACGATAGGAATTTTCGTCGAAAACCTGCCTCCTATTCCCCAATTCCTGTCCCATCCTGTGTATTGTGGCCTTAAATCCATCTCTCCCACCCGTCTTCCTTTCGGATTGCAGTATCCAAGCCCACAGCCCACAGCGCCCCACACTCTGGGATCACTTCAGGAAACCCATTCATTCTGCTACCTCTGTTCAACTCCAACAGCCTTCAGGAAACAAGATCATGAGGGGAATATATATTTTTTTTAAGGCAGAGACTGACAGATACTTGATTAGTCAGGGTGTCAGGGAGAGAAGGCAGGAGAATGGGGTTAAGAGGAAAAGAGAGATCAGCCACGATTGAATGGTGGAGTAGAATCAATGGGCTGAATGGCCTAATTCTGCTCCGATAACTAATGAACATGAGGAATAAATAGGGTAAATACACAGTCTTTTACCCAGAGTTGGGGAATTGAGAACCAGGGGATATTGGTTTAAAGTGGGTGGTGGGGGAGATTTAATAGGAATCTTGATAGGCAAACTTATTTTTCTCACAAAGAATGGTGGATGTATGGAATGAGCTACCAGAGGAGGTAGTCGAAGCAGGTGCTATCACAACGTTTAAGAAACATTTAGACAGGTACATGGATAGGATTGGTTTGGAAGGATATAGGCCAAACGCATACAGGTGGGACTAGCATGTTGATCGGTGGGAACAAGTTTGGCCAAAGGGCCTGTTTACACGCTGTATGACTATTAATTATAATCCTTTGTTCAAGTCTTAGATATTCTCTGTCCAGTGTTAATTCCACATCTTGAAAATGGTACTATATAATGCACATCGCACTTGGTGCTGGAAGGAACTGCAGATGCTGGTTTAAACCGAAGATAAACACAAAAATACACCAGTTGCTAAACACTTTAGGTCCCCCTCCCATTCCCACACTGACCTTACTGCCCTGGACCTCCTCCATTGTCACAGTGTGGCCCAGCACAAATTGGTGGAAGAGTAAATCATATTTCGTTTGGGCAGCTTACACCCCAGTGGTATGAACAATGGCTTCTCCAACTTCAAGTAACCCTTGCTTTTTCTCTCTCTCTCTCCATCCCTCCCCAGTTCTCTGACCAGTCTTACTGCCTCCAACTACATTTTAACTCTGTTTGCTCTGTTGTTACCTTCTCCCAGCTAAACATATTTTCTACATTTTCCTTGATCAACTTCCCTTTGTCCTGTTTTCACACCTTGAACTTCCTTATCCACGTACCCTCCTCTCTCCTGACATCAGTCTGAAGAAGGGTCTCGACCCGAAACATCACCCATCCCTTTTCTCCAGAGATGCTGCCTGGCCCGCTGAGTTACTCCAGCTTTTTGTGTCTCTAATTGGGTGCTGAACTGACCATACCAATTAAGTTAGTTAACAACAGACACAGCAGAGAAATTAAGGGATTCATGAAAGGAGAGCATAGAGCATCCCTTTCAGCCCACAATGCCCAAGCTGAACATGACGACAAGTTAAAGTAATCACTTCTGCCTGTTCCATATCCATCTATTCCCTGCAGGGCGACACGGTGGCGTGGCGTTAGAGTTACAGTGCTGGAGACCCAGGTTTGATCCCAACTACGGGTGCTGTCTGTACTGTCTCCTTCAAGATCTTCGGTTTCCTCCCACGCTCCAAAGGCTTACAGGTTTGAAGGTTAACTGGCTTGGTATAAGTGTAAATTGTCCCTAGTATGTTTAGCATAGCGTTAATGCGCGGGGATCTCTGGTTAGTACGGACTCGGTGGGCCATAGGGCTGTTTCCGTGTTGTATCTCTAAACACCACTGTCATATCTGCCACAATCATATCTGCCTCAACCACCACCCTTGGCAGCACATTCCAGGCACCACCATCTTCTGAGTATAAAATACATGCCCTACACATCTCCTTTAAACTTGTCTTGCTCAGCTTGAAGCCACGTCCTCTAGTCAAAGTTGAAAAACTTGGAATAACAACAAATACTCATTTTGGGCTGTGTTGTTAGATGCAAAAGCAAATAGATAATACTAAATATATACGTAATAATTTCACTACAATTAGAGCAGTGAGTCTTATTTTATATTTCCTATTTTGGGAAGGAATGATGTCAAGGACACAAGTTAGGTAGAAAAGGAACATTGAGGGCATGTCTTTTTCATTGTAATTGTAGGTTGAAGAAACAGCGTATTCATTAGCAAACAAATCTGATAATAAGAAAAAAACATAGCTTTTAGTTTACAAAAACAGCATTGAAGCAGGTACTTCAATCCACTGAGTCCGCACCAACTATCGACCACCCGTTCACACTAGTTCTACGTTATCCCACGTTCTCAACCACTCCCAGAACACTAGGGACAATTTACAGAGGGTCAATTAACCTACAAGCTCGCACGTCTTTATGATGTGGGAGGAAACCTGATCGCCCGGGGGAAACGCACTTGGTCACATGGATAACGTGCAAACTCCACACACAGACAGCACCCGAAGCCAGGATCGAGCCCCGGACTCTGACGCTGTGAGGCGGCAGCTCAACCCACTGCGCCACTGATGGAGCTGCTAGAAATTTTGAGCTATCTTTCACAGATAAATAATTCATGAATGTGACGAAGTGGGCAGTGAAATAACCTGAATGGATCTCATTGGACAAGCAAACGATTCTATCATTTAAAATGTTGCCACATTTAAAATAAATACAAAATAACCATGAAAAATAATTTGAACAATAACCCACAAAGGTAGTCTTTTTGATAAAGTTACCCAAATCCATGTCCATCATTAAAAGCTTATCAACGGCAGCATATTAATCTCATTTTTTTAGGATTGTTACATTTTTGAGCCAAAAAATTAAAACAGTTACCAAATCACATTATCAATCCAATGTTCCAGATTTACCTATTTAAAGGTCATAATGATTAATTCAAATCCCCATGTACATTGCTAATTTTATAGAAAATTAAATTTAGCAGCTTATTTGTAGGTCAGGACAATTTAAAAAAATTAAATAGACATTTGATTCATTTTAAAAACAAGCCAAGATTAACAAACACTTGTTACAAAAAACTTTTGCTGGTCAGCTTTCATAAATCGATCAAGATTGAGAGAAAAGCTTGCACTAATAATGCACTTGGACCTGGATCATATCAAAGATTTTGAGTGTGATCGAGTTGGTGACACCAGCGGACGTTGGCCAAAGGGCCGGTCGGAGAACCGGGGGGGTCAACCCTTCTGCGCCTTCGGGGTTGGCTGCGGGAGGCGCCCCCCTCCTGTAGCACGAAAGATCAAGAGCTCACTGGCAATCTGAATGTGGCGATGGCTGCAACAGGACTTTCTGGCCAGCTGCAGCTTGGACTGTGTAAGATGGCGCCAAAATCTGGCAACTATTGCATATGGACTCTGTGGGCTGGTTATCTGCATGAGGTATTTAGTCAGGGATTGTCTTTATGTATGGCAATAATCACATTGATCTAGAGTCAAAAGTCATGTTTTATTGTCATTTGTCCCATTCAGAACAATGAGATTCTTATTTGCAGCAGCACAACAGAATATAAAAAACATTGTACTCTGTAACAATATAATATACACATATACACAAAAACAAATAAACAATAATAGTGCAAAAAGACAGAAGTCTGTTGTTCAGAGGTTGTATTGTTTAATAGCCTGATGGCTGTAGGGAGAATGCAAAGGGTGTATTTTGCTGTGCCTTGGTACTCGTGACAGTAATAAACCCATACATTCTGAAGCGAGATACTCATAATAAAGTTTCCTGTAGAGCAGCAACTGTCTACGTAGCAAGCTCACAAAGCAATCACAAACAGGAATCTTTTTTAGTGATACTGATGGAGAGGCAAGTATTGTCTACAATGCTGTCTATGAAATAGTGTCAAGGGCCAGATGAACTAATCATATGTATTTTTAGATAAGCCATTTATAAAGCAGACACTTCAACAGTGTTGCACTTTTTCAATATTGCACTGAAGAGGCAAATCTAGGTTATTGTACACAAGACTCAAGTGGATGTTGGTCACATTGAGTCAGAAGAAAGTGTGCCACGTGACACATAGTTTAATAAACAGTTGGCAAAATGTAACCTCATAAGGAAAAACTACTAAAATATCTTATTAATACATTAATCCAAATTCAAAAGTGAGTCATCCTTAATAATGCATTAATCTAAAATATAGTTCAGAAGTAATTCATTCTTAAAATAGAATTCAGAATGTATTCTCAATAATACATTAATTCAAAATATAATTCAGAAGGGATTCATTCTTAAAATATATTTCCAAAGTAATTTATTCTTAATAATTCATTAATTCAAAATATACTTCAGAAGTGATTCAGTCTTAATAATTTCAGGTTAAAAAAAGATTGGGATCACTAAAACTATTTATGAGAAAGGGAACAAAATAACGTCAAGAAAACTGTTTTCAGCTTTAAAAAGCTTTTGAAGGGACAGTATTGGGATATTTGAGATGATAATTGTAATTGCCAGATACAACATCGCCAGGTATTACTGGCGAAAATGTCATTCTGCGTGTCAGTTGTCAGGACAAATGAAACCAGATAAATAAATCCTCGGGTCTATCCCTGTATTAGGTCGATGTTACAAGCATTGCCTTCTCACCACCACAGTCTGTTCACAGCTCGACCCTTGGATTTCATTTCCAATTCATACAAACACGAAAAGAAGCCATTGACCACTGCCAATTCATCCAGCTTATATTCCGCATTCATGACTCACAGCCTTGCTGAGGTGAACTTTAATGTATATCCATAATTTGCCTAAGGCTCACAGAAAAACGATTTGTATTTTAACTGCTGACAATATATATATGTGCTAGCAACATTTTTAATTTTTAAAAACAACGTTTTTGACGTGCTATCAATGCCTGGACTCTGCCAGTGACAGGATTCTGCCTGGTCGGGTAGAATAAATCTAAATCAATGTCTTTCGTTGGAAAAAAAACACAAATTGGGACAAAAAGCAGATTAAAAACACAATTACTTGCAGCATTTACAACATTAGTAATCCACTGGCCACTCTTTACCACATTCATCTTCAAAGCTATTGAATTATTACAAAACGTTATTTGCTTCCCTGCAGATAAAAAACATGTGCGCGCATTTTAAAGAGCAAAGAAGAATTACCGTTGGTAACAATGGCTCCATCTGTACTCCCTGCTCCTTGATGTCCATCCCTGCCTCCTGCCTCCTGCCTCCTGCCTCCTGCCTGCCGCCTGCACCTGACTCCAAACTCAGCCACAGCCTCGCTGCTTGCTATTCGTATCAGGTAACACGGACTTGGGCGCCCAATCACACACCAACGGCGTGCCGTCGGCGTGCGCGGGGAATTGTGGGACTTGTAGTCTAGAGCCAACTTGGTCCTCTCCCACTCAATGGCACGACTGCACTGTACAGACCTGTCCTCATTTGTAATTTTCAATATACATGCATTTTATTTTTAGCTGCTATCCTAACCCAAAACTGGAATTGCGGATTGGATAGACAGCAATGCAACCGTTTGCAATGTTAAACTACAGTGTATTAATCGTCTGAATTGCTATTTAGAGGTCACGATGACAATAGGAATAAAGCAGAGAAAGGGAAATGCATGGGGGGATACTGACTCAAGACAGCCATCGTCAGGACAAGGGTCTGCAGGAAGATTCACAGCACGTTTGCACAGCTTGCACTTCCTTTTAAATGAGCGTTGGAAGAAACACGAGAAATGCACCAAGCAGCAACTATTGTATATGTGAGTGTTTTCCTAATGTGGTCGGACAGAACACATCGTAATCCGGAGGAATAAAATTGAGCCTCTGCCTATCCTGTACACCTCTGTGAGCATTTCCATCAGCCATCTCATTTAAAAATGCAGCAAGATGCAATTGATGGTTTAGTTTACAAATTAATCAAGAAGAAGGAAAAATATCCGAATAGTTTCTGCTGTAAATCGAAGAAGGGAAAAAGCTATTAAAATATTGCCTCCAGGAAAACGCTGCTGCATTGTAATAACGCTGTGCTTACTCCAGCACAGTTGGTAACTCACGGCACCATCCTTAATATAGCACATAGCGTCGTAAACATAATCTCCCCAGCTACGCAACGGAACTCCGCAGAGGCAATAATCTAACAATGATAACCTACATTTAGTTAGTGCTCTTAACGTAGCAAACAACGTTCCAAGGTACGTATTCGGTTAAATAAAAAGCTTATTCAGTTACTCTTTGGGGCGTTAGGTAGGTAACTTATCATTTAGTCAAAAACTGGAATGCCCGAGAACGAGAAGAATCGGTAGAACTGTATAAAATTAAGAGAGGTATAGATAGGGTAGACCGTCAGAACCTTTTATCTCCAGAGTGGAAATATCAAGGATTAGAGGGCATAGTTGTGCGGGGCAATTATTTTTACACAGAGGGTGGTGGGTGCCTGGATCGCACTGCCAGGGGTGATGGTGGAGGCAGATATGATAATGGCATCTAAGAGGCTTTTGGATAGGCTGGTGAATATGCAGGGAATGGAGGGATGTGGATCATGTGTAGGGAGGGGAGTAGTTTAACCTGGTGTCATGTTCATCACAGACATTGTGTGTCCCCCAGGCTTTGAGAAGAGGGGGACAATCCCCCCCCCCCCCCATGTTTTGTGAAACATGTTGCAGCAAAACCACCCAGGACTGGTTGTAGTGCCCAGGTCGGCTCGCCTGCCCCATACTCCAAAGACGTGCAGGTTTGTAGGTTAAGTGCTTTGGTAAATTGTAAATTGTCCCTAGTGCGTCGGATGGTGCTAGTGTACGGGGTGATTGCTGGTCGGCGTGAACACGGTGGGCCAAAGGATCTGCACTTCCCAGGTCGTCTGCACGCCCAGGTCGGCTCGCTTGCCCCAGGACTGGCTGTAGCACCCAGGTTAGCTGCGTGCCCTGGGACTGGCTGCAGTTCCCAGGTCGCGAAAATAAATTGAAAGAAATTTGCCTGCAATCCAGATGATTTCAGGTTAAGGGCCGGATCCGGCCCGTGGGCCATAGGTTGTCAAGCCTGTCCTAGATGTCAGGCTTCATTGTTTCCCCCCCCCCCCCCCCCCCATGTTTTAAAAGTGATTTCCGCCCATGGGCTGAAGGGTCTTTTCCTCTGCTGGACTGTTCTATGTTCCATTAGTTAATTACTTCCAAAACTGGCAGCTGAACGTAGGGTGTGCCAAATTCCAGCATAATAATATTCTGAGATGAATCAGAGCCCAGAAAAAGAAATCTCAAAGGGTTGCACGGCTGGTTGAGAGGAAGGGCCAAACTAGACATGATTTGAAGACACAAGGAACTGCGGATGCTGGGATGTTGGGCAAAACACAAAGTGCAGACTGAAGAAGGGTCCCGACCCAAAAGCATCAGTCCATTCCCTCCACAGATGCTGCCTGTCCCTTCAACACTTTGCATTTTGCTCATTGATGATTCAAAGACAAATTCACCGTTGTCATTTACTCCACACATCCCATAGTCATACAGCATGGCAACAGGCCCTTTGGCCCAACTTGTCCACTTTGACCAACATGTCCCATCTACACTAATCCCGCCTGTCTGTGTTCGATCCATATCCCTCTAAACCTGTCCTATCCATGTATTGAAATGTTTCTTAAACATTGTGATAGTGCCTGCCTCAGCTACCTACGCTGGCAGCTCATTCCACACACTCACCGCCCTTTGTGATGTTGGAGTCATAGAGTCATACAGCACCTATGTCCTATGGTTGTCGGTTCCCCAACTCTGAACAAAGGACATTATGCGTTTACCCGATATATTCCTCGTAAATCATCTCTGCATCTTTTCCAGCTTAACAACATCTTTCCAATAACATGGTGACCATCTGCCAATCACCCATTCACCCTCTCACAAAGTGCTGGAGTAACTCAGCGGGTCAGGCGGCTTCTCTGGAGAAAAGGAATACGTGACGTTTTGAGTCGAATTCCTTCTTCAGACTCATTTCAGATTCACTTGCCAGGCTTTGTCCCATTCCCAGGCTATCTCATCCACTCCCTACACACCAGGGGGCAATTTACAGAGTGCCAATTAACCTGCAAACCCACACGTCTTTGGGTTGTGGGAGGAAACTGGAGCACCCGGAGGAAACCCACAAGGTCACGAGAAGAACATTGCAAACTCCACACACAGACAGTGCCCAAGGTCAGGATCAGACCCAGGTCTCTGGCATGGTGAGTCAGCAACTATGTGGCTGTGCCACAATGCCACCCACATAAAGAATACAATGTCTTGACCAATATTTAACCCTCAGTTGATGTCACGAGCCAAATGTTATCTGGTCATTAGCACATTAAATGCCTGATTTTGAACATTGCAATAATGACTTAATTTGCAGCTAAGTGCTCTAGAAAGCGCTATATAAATGTGTCTTTTTCAATATAATGTTTCCATCACCATGGTTACAAATGGTAATACACAAATGTCCTGTAATTATGTTAATACAAAAAGATTACACCAAGTATTTTAGGTACAAGGCCAACTTCTGATGATTTTTTAAAACGTAATCTACACACTCTCCTTGATGTTAGATTGATAGAGTTGTACAGCATAGAAACAGGCCCTTTGGCCCAACTCGTTTGGGACAACACAGTGGCGTAGCGGTAGAGTTGCTACCTTGCAGCGCCAGAGACTCAGATTCAATCCTGATTATGAGTGCTATCTGTATGGAGTTTGTACGTTCTCCCCGTGACCACGTGGGTTTCATCTGGGTGCACCAGTTTCCCCTCACATTCCAAAGACATGCAGGCTTGTAGTTAAAATGGGTTCTGTAAATTGTCCCTAGTGAGTAGGATAGAACTAGTATATGGGGGATTGCGGGTTGACAAGGACTCAGTGGGCCAAAGGGCCTGTTTTCATGCTGTATCTCTAAACTAAATTAAACTAAACTATCCTATCCATGTACGTGTCCAAATGTCTCTTAAATGCTGTGATAGTACCTGCCTCAACTATCTCCTCTGGCAGCTCATTCCATACACCCACCATCCTCTGTGTGAGAAAATTGTTCCCCAGGTTCCTGTTAACTCAGCGGGTCAGGCAGGCAGCATCTTTGCAGAGAAGGAATGGGTGACGTTTCAGGTTAAGATCCTTCTTCAGTCTGAAGAAGGGTGTTGACCCGAAACATCACTGCTGCCTGCCTCGCTGACTTACTCCAGCTTTTTGTGTCTATCTTATCTTATATGTGTGTCCTCAGGTTCTTGATCCCCCTAACCTGAGGAAATGATTCTGTACATTCACCCTATCTATTCCCCTCACCTCTATAAGATACCGGCACACTACTTTCTGTTTCATTAAATGTATTTTAGAAGAAGAGTCTTGACAAATATCGTCATCGGCCCATTCCCCTCCACAGATGCGACCTGAGCCGCTGAATTCATCCAGCACTTTGAGTTTCACTCAAGTTTCCAGTAGCTGCAGCTTCTTGTGGCTCTGGAGAAAGCTGCAAAATTTAGTTAACAAAGGCACCTATCCCAATGTAAATCTTAAATATCGCTGGAGATCTGTTATATTAATCCTTTTTTTTCTTTTTTTTTAATATAGAGACGCAGTGTGGAAACACCAAGTCCACAACCACCATTCACACTAGTTCAATGTAATCCCACTTTCTCATTCACAATTAACAGAGGCTAATTAACCTACAGATCTGCACAGCTGTGGGATATGGCAGAAACCGGAGCATAGCGAATAGTGAAAGGCCTAGATAGAGTGAACATGGAGAGGATGTTTCCACTAGTGGGAGAGCCTAGGACCCGAGGCCATAGCCTCAGAATAAAAGGACATACCTTTAGAAAGGAGATGAGGAGACATTTCTTTAGTCAGAGACTGTGGAGGCCAAATCAATGGATATTTTTAAGGAGGATAGATTCTTGATTACCAAGGGTGTCAGGAATTATGGGGAGAATTCAGGAGAATTGGGTTGAGAGTAAAAGATTGATCAGCCATGATTGAATGGCGGAGTAGACTTGATGGGCGAAATCTCCTCATTCTGCTCCTAAAATTTATGAAATCCACGCGGTCATGAGGAAAACATACAAACTCCACACATACAGCACCCAGGTTCAGAATCAAATCTGCTGCTGGATGGCAATCAATCTTTCAACAAAATCAGGGCCTGTAATGCTTGTTGACCCAGTGCTGTTCAGTCTAACATTATAACTTTACAATTACACCAAATACTTTCACTTTACAAATAATTTCACTTATTATGTCGGGCAGCTAATCCATCTTACTGTCGGGGAATGGAATTTGTAAGAAATTAGATTTTCAATCCAATTTATATTAGATGTGCTTAGTCCTCTTATGAATGGGTGACCTTTAATGAATATCCAGTTTCATGTTCCAAATCCAGCTGTGTTTAATTTATAATTTGACAATTTAGAAGATTATATTGATGGTGAATTCCTAAACAAATAAGCATTGAGTCCCGACCCGAAACGTATTCACAAACTGCTGGAGTAACCCAACGGGTCTGACAGCATCTCTGGAGAACATGGATAGGTGAGGCTGTCCTGCTGAGTTACTTCAGCACATTGTGCCCTCTTTCGTAAACTATCATCTGCAGTTCCTTGATTCTACAAGCATCCAATCTGCTCCAATTTCTTCATAAAGTCAAGTAAAGTTTTTTTTTCAAAAACAAGCAACATTCCAAAACATGATTAGATGTTGGTCAGGTAGGATGGTCTTTGATTCATGTACTTGTTGGGCAAATAATAATGCTAAACTCTAAAAATTATCCATTGTTAAAACATAATAATTTTAAAATGTGCACATAAAGATTGATTGATTGATTGATTAAAAGATACAGCATGGAAACAGGCCCATCGGCCCACCAAGTCTACAGTGATCTTCGATCACCCGTTCACACTAGTTCTCCGTTACGCCACTTTTTCATTCACTTCCTAGACACTAGAAGCAATTTACAGAGGGCCAATAATCTACAGACCAGTGCATCATTAGGATTTGAGAGAAAACCATAACCCACGCGGTCACAGGGTGAACGTGCAAACACTGCACAGAGAGCACCCAAGGTCAGGATCGAACCCGGATCACTGGCGCTGTGAGGCAACAACTCTACCAGCTGCACCACTGTGCCTCCCTCTCTGCTCTTCAAGATATGTTATTGCGGAAAGCGCAGTCTTGAGAGCTCCCTGCTCAATGTAATCTTCAAAAATTAGACGTGCAGTTGGAGCTAATATTTGAATTTTAACACTGAAATTATACTGAGCTAACAAGTAAATTATTTAAGAATCTCAGATGCACCAAGCAGGCTTGGTGTGGTTTCAATGCTTGTGTATCTTTTTAACTTCTTATAAACTTTATTTGTGGTACAGCGCGGAAACAGGCCTTCCCCCCGCCCCCCCCACTGAGTCCGCGCCGACCAGCGATCACCCCGTACACTAGCACTATCCTGCTCATTAGGGACAATTTACGATTTAAAGAGGCCAATTAACCTACAAACCTGTATGTCTTTAGAGTTTGGGAGAAAACCAGAGCATCTGGAAAAAACCCACACGGTCACAGGGAGAATGTACAAAGTTTGTACAGGCAGCACTGGTAGCCAGGATGGAACCCGGGTCTCTGGCACTGTAAGGCAGCAGCTCTACCGCTGCTCCACTGTGCCGCCCCTTATCAAATGATGAAGAAGAGAAATATGAAGTGGTTTTAAGGTCACAGATAAATATATCACAGCACATCATGTGTGAACCAAAATGGTTATATAAAGCCAAACATATCATTATTATCTCCCATAATAATCACAACCCAATCAACAATATTATGCAACGACACACACAGCCTACAATCCATAGAATATACTTGCTATTTTGTGTTCCATAAAATACAAATGTCATTAAACTGGAAAGAGTGCACTGAAGATTTATGAGGATGTTGCCAGGAATCAAGAGGCTGAGCTTTAGGGAGAGGTTGAGCAGACGAGGACTTTATTCTGAGGGGTGAGAGGTGATCTTAGAGAGGTGTATTAAATCATGAGGGGATTAGATAGGGTGTATGTACAGTTTTCTACCCAGAGTGGGTGAATCGAGAACCAGAGGACATAGGTTTAAGGCGAGAGGAGAAAGAATTAATAGGAACCTGAGGGTCAACTTTTTCACACAGAAGGTGATGTGTGTATGGAATGAGCTGCCAGAGGAGGTAGTTGAGGCAGGTACTATAACAACATTTAAAAAACATTTGGACAGGAACTTGGATTGGACAGGTTTAGATGGTTATGGGCCAAACATGGGCAAATGGGACTAGCTTAAGCGGGGCATCTTGGTTGGCACGGACGAGTTGGGCCGAAGGGCCTGTTCCCACGCTGGATTACTCTATGTTCCACTGCTCAGAAATACTTGATCATATCCATTTTATCTTTGTTGGTGACAATTATAGGCCTGGGATTTAACAAGCTCAAACTGAAATCCATTTTATATTAAGTGTAACTGTTCACCCCACTGGGAGATTTCTAGTATGAGATTTTATGAGTTCAACCATTGCTTATATCTTCATCTCCAATACAATAGTTACACTATATTCACTACCTCGAGAAATCATAATGACAGTATAGGAGTAAAGAGGTTCTTCTGCAGTTGTATAGGGCTCTAGTGAGACCACATCTGGAGTATTGTGTACAGTTTTGGTCTCCTAATTTAAGGAAGGACATCCTTGTGATTGAGGCAGTGCAGCATAGGTTCACGAGATTGATCCCTGGGATGGCGGGACTGTCATATGAGGAAAGATTGAAAAGACTGGAGTTTAGAAGGATGAGGGGGGTCTTATAGAAACATATAAAATTATAAATAGACTGGACAAGCTAGATGCAGGAAAAATGTTCCCAATGTTGGGTGAGTCCAGAACCAGGGGCCACAGTCTTAGAATAAATGGGAGGTCATTTAAGACTGAGGTGAGAAAAAACGTTTTCACCCAGAGACTTGTGAATTTATGGAATTCCCTGCCACAGAGGGCAGTGGAGGCCAAGTCACTGGATGGATTTAAGAGAGAGTTAGATAGAGCTCTAGGGGCTAGTGGAGTCAAGGGATATGGGGAGAAGGCAGGCACGGGTTATTGATAGGGGACGATCAACCATGATCACAATGAATGGCGGTTCTGGCTCGAAGGGCCGAATGGCCTCCTCCTGCACCTATTTTCTATGTTTCTATTACAGTTTCTATATAATAACCATTATAAGGTATGTTTTACAAATGCTTGTTTTAGCTGACTTTATATTTTCTTCAGTAGCTTTGTGACTTCAGTGCGGCCCAGTGGTGCAGCGAGTAGAGCCGCTGCCTCACAGCATCAGACACCCGGGTTTGATCCTGGCCACGTGTGCTGTCTGTACGGAGTTTGCACGTTCTACCTGTGACCGCCTGGGTTTCCTCTAGTTTCCTCTCATACTTCTAAGATATATGGGTTTTGACGTCCGCACCTGGGTTGACTGCCTGCGCCTTTTCCGGGCCTTCGTCCTTGCCCGCGTGTCCCTGGAGAGGGAACACGGGGACTTTGGAGGCCTTCCGTGAATGCTGATCGCTGCGGGAGGTCGAGTGTTTTGTTGATAAAGTTGGTGTTATATTAATTTGATGATCGTTTGTTTGTAAACTGTCAACATAGGCAGTCTTTGATTGTGTTAATACTCTGTATATTTATTTTTATACTTTGAATAAAAATATTTGTATAATAAAAAATTAAAATTTAAAAAAAGATATATGGGTTTGTCGGTTAATTGGTGTCTATAAATTGTCCCTAGTGTGTAGATAGAACTAGTGTATGGGTGATCGCTGGTCGGTGTGAACTTGGTGGGCCGAAGGGCCTGTTTCCACGCTGTATCTGTAAAACTAAAACTACAGTAGTTACACTATATTCACTACCTCCTTACCCTACCTTCTCTGCAATATAAGACTCCCTCTCTTTCCCAGTTCTGATACAGAACCTTCTATCTGAAGCGTTAACAGTTTCTCCCTCCACAAATGCTGCCTGACCTGCCGAGTGTTTCTAGTACTTCCTGATTTATTTTAGATTTATACATTGATTTACATAATTTAGATAAATAAATCTGCTTTGATTTAGGCTTTTAGTTTGAACAGAGTTTAATGAGTTGAACTGTCAAGGACTAGAGCGCATAGCTTTCAGGTGAGAGGGGCAAAGTTTAAAGGAGGTGTGCGGGGCACGTTTTCTTCCATAAAGGGTAGTGGGTGCCTGAGACGCACTGCCAGGGGTGATGGTGGACGCAGATACGATAGAAGAAGGTTTTGGAAAGGCACACGGATATGAAGAGATTGGAGCAGTATGGATCATGTGCAGGCAGAGGAGATTAGTTTAATGTGGCATCATGTTCAGAATGGACATCGTGGGCTGAAGAGCCTGTTCTATGTTCTATCTGCTGACAATAGAATATAATCTTTAGATCACAGCCAGGCCTGTCTGGAGTGGGTTAGGAAACATTTCACACAAAGGCTGATAAAAGTGTGGAATCATCATCAAATAAGAACAGCAGATGTTAGCTGAATTAATAATTCAAATCTCAAATTGATAGATTTTTTTTAATGCAAGGTGTTAAAAAAAAACCTCAATGAACCAAAAGTATCTGGTTAAAATTAGAATACTTTTCAGCAACAATGTCGTTGATGATAAAAACAGACTCGATGGACTGAACAGGTTATTTATGCTCTTCAGTGCTGTATAAATTATACCCCTAGATCTCTCTTGACATTACTCCATTCGGGTTTTTGTTTCAATGTTACAATCACATGACATATCACATATCAAATAACCCTACGCCAGGTGTTATCACAACGTACTCACATTCCCAACAGTACAGTAATATTTATCGCCCTCACTCTCACTGCTGCTTAAATTATTACTTTTGTATTTCGGGCAAGAACAGGATTATGAATCATGTGTTACTCTGACCAAGATAAATGTCCACACAAATGGCATTGCATTTGTGTAGGAAGGAACTGCAGATACTGGTTTACACCAAAGATAGACACAAAATGCTGGAATAACTCAATAGACAATAGACAATAGACAATAGGCGCAGGAGTAGGCCATTCGGCCCTTCGGGCCAGCACCGCCATTCAATGTGATCATGGCTGATCATCCCCAATCAGTACCCTATTCCTGCCTTCTTCACATATCCCCTGACCCCACTATCTTTAGGAGCCCTATCCAGCTCTCCAGCTAGTATCCAGAGAACTGGCCTCCACCACCCTCTGTGGCAGAGAATTCACAGACGCACAACTCTCTGTGAGAAAAAGTGTTTCCTCGTCTCCGTTCTAAATGGCTTACCCCTTATTCTTAAACTGTGGCCCCTAGTTCTGGACTCCCCCAACATTGGGAACATGTTCCCTGCCCCTAGCGTGTCCAAACCCTTAACAATCTTATATGTTTCAATAAGATATCCTCTCATCCTACTAAACTCCAGAGTGTACAAACCCAGACGCTCCATTCTTTCAGCATATGACAGTCCCGCCATCCTGGGAATTAACCTTGTAAACCTACGCTGCACTCCCTCAATAGCAAGAATGTCCTTCCTCAAATTTGGGGACCAAAACTGTACACAATACTCCAGGTGTGATTTCACTAGGGCTCTGTACAACTGCAGAAGGACCTCTTTGCTCCTATACTCGACTCCTCTTGTTATAAAGGCCAACATGCCATTCTCTTTCTTCACTGCCTGCTGTACCTGCATGCATACTTTCATAGACTGATGAACAAGGACCCCCATATCCCGTTGTACTTTCCCTTTTCCCAATTTGACGCCATTTAGATAGTAATCTTCCTTCCTGTTTTTGATGCCAAAGTGGATAACATCACATTTATCCACATTAAACTTCATCTGCCATGCAGCTGCCCACTCACCCAACCTGTCTAAGTCACCCTGCCTTCTCATAGCATCCTCCTCACAGTTCACACTGTCACCCAGCTTTGTGTCATCTGCAAATTTGCTAATGTTACTTTGAATCCCTTCAGCCAAATCATTGATGTATATTGTAAATAACTGCGGTCCCAGCACCGAGTCTTGCAGTACCCCACTAGTCACTGCGTGCCATTCTGAAAGGGACCCGTTAATCCCTACTCTTTGTTTCCTGTCTGCCAACCAATTTTCTATCCATGTCAGCACTCTACCCCCAATACCATGTGCCCTAATTTTTGCCCACTAATCTACTATGTGGGACGTTATCAAATGCTTTCTGAATGTCCAGGCACACTACATCCACTGACTCTCCCTTGTCCATTTTCCTAGTTACATCCTCAAAAAATTCCAGAAGATTAGTCAAGCATAATTTCCCCTTCGTAAATCCATGCTGACTCGGACCGACCCTGTTACTGCTATCCAAATGTGCGGCTATTTCATCTTTTATAATTGACTCCAGCATCTTCCCCACCACCAATGTCAGGCTAACTGGTCTATAATTCCCTGCTTTCTCTCTCCCACCTTTCTTTAAAAGTGGGATAACATTAGCTACCCTCCAATCCACAGGAATCCTGAGTCTATAGAACATTGGAAAATGATCACCAATGCATCCACAATTTCTAGAGCCACTTCCTTAAGTACCCTGAGATGCAGACCATCAGGACCTGGGGATTTATCAGCCTTCAGTCCCATCAGTCTACTCAACACCATTTCCTGCCTAATGTGGATTTCGTTCAGTTCCTCCGTCACCCCAGATCCTCTGGCCACTACTATATCAGGAAGATTGTTTGTGTCCTCCTTAGTGAAGACGGATCCAAAGTACCTGTTCAAGTCATCTGCCATTTCCTTGCATCCTATAATAAATTCACCTTTTTCGGTCTTCAAAAGTCCAACTTTGGTCTTAACTAATTTTTTCCTCTTCACATACCTAAAGAAGCTTTTACTATCCTCCTTTATATTCTTGGCTAGCTTACGTTCGTACCTTATCTTTTCTCCCCATATTGTCTTTTTAGTTATCTTCTGTTGCTCTTTAAACATTACCCAATCCTCTTGCTTCCTGCTCATCTTTGCTACGTTGTACTTCTCTTTTATTTTTATATTGTCCCTGACGTCCCTTGTCAGCCACGGTCGCCCCTTACTCCCCTTGGAATCTTTCTTCCTCCTAGGAATGAACTGATCCTGCACCTTCTGTATTATTCCTAGAAATACCTGCTATTGTCTCCAATGTCGTTGGGCCTAACATCGGGGAGCCGGCAGCGGCCTCTGGCCAGGACTAACCTGAGGGCTCCAGTCGCGGAGCCTGCGGACCGGACATGGCGGAGCTGGCCGACTTCGGAGTGGGAGGAGCTGTGGTGGCGCGCGGCTGCGACCCGACTTCGGAGCTTCAGAGGCTCCGGCCACAGGCCCGGTGGACAGTAACATCGGGAGCTCCAGGTCCATGGTGGAACACCGCTTTTCGGAGCTCCCGCAACGACAACGTCTCCCACTGGAATCGCGAGGTTTAAAGGACACGGAGCAGGGCCTAACATCGCCTGGTGCGGCTTAAACGGCCACAGGACTTACCATCGTCCGCTGGGGCTTTAACATCAGAGCCCCAGTTTGCCTCGATGCTGCAGTTGGACTGCTGGACCGCAGGAGAAGAACAAAGGGAAGAGATAAGACTTTTGCCTTCCATCACAGTGAGGAGATGTTGGAGATCCACTGTGATGGATGTTTATGTAAACTGTGTTAAGTGTGGGTCCTGGGATTTTTTTGTAATGTAAAACTAGAAAATGCAATTTCGTTCAAACCAAGTTGTTTGAATGACAATAAAAGGCATTCTATTCTATTCTATTGTTGTTCCACTGTCATCCCTGCTAGGGTATCTTTCCAGTCAACTTTGGCCAGCTCCTCCCTCATTGCCCCATAGTCCCCTTTATTCAACTGTAACACTGACACCTCCGATCTACCCTTCTCCCTCTCCAATTGTAGATTAAACTTGACCATATTATGGTCACTACCTCCTAATGGCTCATTAACCTCAAGTTCCATTATCAAATCCGGTTCATTACATACTGTAACACTAAATCCGGAATAACCTTCTCACTGGTAGGCTCCAATACAAGCTGCTCTAAGAATCCATCATGAAGGCATTCCACAAAGTCCCTTGGGGTCCAGTACCAACCTGATTTTCCCAGTCTACCTGCGTGTTGAAATCTCCCATAACAACCACAGCATTACCTTTGCTACATGCCAATTTTAATTCCTGATTCAACTTGCTCCCTATGTCCAGGCTACTGTTTGGGGATCAGGCAGCATCTTTGGATTTGTTATCCGTAATAAATTGATAAACCTTTTATTTCCTGCTTGCAAACAATTTTTATGTAGATTGCGGGCGGCACAGTCGTGCAGTGGTAGAGTTGCTGCCTTACTGCGCCACAGACCCGGGTTGGATCCTGACTACAGGTGCTGTCTGCATGGAGTTTGTACAATCTCCCTGTGAGCGTGTGGGTTTTCTCCGGGAGCTCCAGTTTCCTCCCACATTCCAAAGTAGGTTAAATGTTTTTTTATTGTCCCTGCTGTGTGTAGGATAGAATTAGTGTAAGTGGTGATCGTTGGTAGGTGCGGGCTCGGCGGGCCGTAGTGCCAGTTTCCACACTGTATCTCTAAACTAAATTAAACTAAACTAAACTAAGATTATAGCATTTGAACGCCTTCTACAAAAACCTTTTAAAATACAAAATGCGCAATAAAAGAGCAACAGGGAAATGTTACATCATTGTTGTTTTATTGTCCACATAGTCATACAGCACAGAAGCAAGCCCTTCAGCCCAACTTGTCCATGCCCCGTTCTACCCTCACCCCATCTGCCCTCTAAACCTTTCCCATCCATGTACCTGTCCAAACCAGTTTGAAATGTTGTTATAGTAACTGCCTCAACTACCTCCTCTGACAGTTCGTTCCATATACTCGCCACCCTCTGTGTGAAAATGTTGCCCCTCAACTTCCATAGCAACATAGTACGTAGAACGTAGAGCGGTAGAGCCCATGAACAGTCCTGTTGGCCCACTATGTCAATGCTGAACATGATACCAAGATAAACTAACCTCCTCCACCTGCACCTGATCCTTATCCCTCCACTCCCTGCATATCCATGTGCAGATACAAAAGTTGCATGCAAGAGGCTTTTAGATAGGCATATGGTTCTGCAGGTAATGGAAGGATATGGATCATGTGCAGGCAGAGGAGATCAATTTACCCTGGCATCGTGGGCAGTGTAGACATTGTGGACTGATGTCTGGTATCAGTTATCAGACTGCAGAATGATCCGCCCATGAGCTAGGGTGTAGTCGATCTTCCAACCTACCTCATTGCAGACCTTGGACTTTTTCTCTCAAACTATAACACTACACTGCTGTAACACTACATTCAGCACTCTGATATTTTTCTCTTTGCAAGACCTGCTGTACTCCCTGCTGTCCCAAGGCAGCGTGAAGTGTAGATGGAGTCAGCGGTGGGTAGTCTGGTCTTTGTGACAGACTGGGCTACATGTACAACACTTGAGAGTTGTAGAGTGTTTGAGAGTCAAGAGTGTTTTATTGTCATATGCACCAAAAAGGAAACAATTACATTCTTACTTGCAGCAGCATAATAGGCCTGTAAACACAATGTTCATAGCTAACACAATAAACAAATAAAGAGCTCAATAAGTTTTTAACAATATTTTCTGCAATTTCTTGCAGTCTTCGACAGAACTGTTCCAAAACCAAGCTGTGATGCATATCTTTCTGCCAATCAACCCCTCCCACACCTGTATCCACCTATCACTTGTCAGGCTGTGTCCGGCTCCCAGCTTTGTCCTCTTTTCCAGCTTTCTCCCAACTACTTCAATCAGTCCAAAGGGCAGCACGGTGGTGCCGCAGTAGAGTTACTGCCTTACAGTGCCAGAGACTCAGGTTCAATCCTCACTACGGTGCTGTCAGTACATTCACCCCAAGACCACCTGGATTTTCACCGGGTGCTCCGGTTTCCTCCCACATTCCAAAGGTGTACAGGTTTGTAGGTTAAATGTCTTTTGTAAAAATTGTAAATTGTCGCTAGGGTGTAGGATAGTGCTAGTAGACGGGGTGATCGATGGTCGGCGTGGACTCCTTGGGCCAAATTACCTGTTTCCGCGTTGTATCTCTAAAGTCAAAAGTCTAAAGAAGTGTCCCGACCTGAAACTACCCCATCCATACTCTCCAGAGATGTTGCCTGACCGGTTGAGAGCACTTTGTGTCATCCTATAAATCCCAATGGGATACCTGGTGAGGTGCTTCTGTAGAAGTCAGTAAGAGTCCTTGGATACATGCCAAACCTCCTCGGTCTTCTAAAGAGGTAGAGGTGTTGGTCTGCATTCTTGCCTGTAGCAGTACAAATTGTGCGATATTCCACTCAGTGAGAATTGACATCCAGCGGTGTTTGTAAACAGGGCAGACTCCCCCTTTAAGAGATATGACTGTGATATAGTCAGCCTTGGTTGACAGCCAGCATTGGGAATTCTTGAAATATCACTCTAATATTATGCACTGATGCAAGAGTCTCAACTGGTGCTATCTAAACACACAAATTATTGAACAGCGAGATTGCACGTACCACAGACAATGAAATACGTTTGCACGAGTCCCTTGTTATTTTAGGCCATGTTTTTCATCAGAGTTAAACAAGTGTTTCATCGCCATTTGTGCAAGGAACATTACCAAAAAAATACTGCAAATGAAATAAAAGACTTTAACTTATCTACAACACTTACAATGATAGCCAGACAATATTTGGTGAAGATATTACTTGGGTTGAACACTGCTTTCTATCTCCCCAGTCATATTAGTTTAGTTTATTTTTGTCTATTATTGTCACGTGTAGGAATAGGAATACTTTACTTTATAGTCACATGTGACTAGGCACAGTGAGATTCTTTCCTTGCATAAACAATGTATACAAACAGCAGCCTCCTACAGCACTGGCAAAGTCGCAAAACACGCAGGCTCACCCTTTTGTACCCCCCCCCCCACCACCACA
Source organism: Raja brachyura (assembly GCA_963514005.1). The sequence goes on from OY740787.1 coordinate 59,085,184, forward strand.
GCAGTTCCCCTACGACCTGTCCCCATTGTCCTTCGTTCCCCCTATTGTCCATTGTTCTCCCCTGCCCCCCACGATGGTTCTCCACGCTCCCATCATCCGTCGACCACGGTTCGACCTGCGAAGCATCGCCACCGCCGAGAGGTTTCACCACCACCGAGGCCCCATCGTCACGAGGCTTCACCACCACCGATGCCTCACCCTCGTCAACGCCCCACTTCTTGTCTCCGGGGTGCCGACCTGAGCTCCAGCCGCGGGCTCCGTCAGCCACTTCGCCTAACTCAGGCTTCTACCTCAGGAGGCCGCAAGGTGACTTGGACAGGTTGGGTGAGTGGGCAAATGCATGGCAGATGCAGTATAATGTGGATAAATGTGAGGTTATCCACTTTGGTGTGAAAAACAGGAAAGTAGACTATTATCTGAATGGTGGCCGATTAGGAAAAGGGGAGATGCAACGAGACCTGGGTGTCATGGTACACCAGTCATTGAAAGTAGGCATGCAGGTGCAGCAGGCAGTGAAGAAAACGACTGGTATGTTGGCATTCATAGCAAAAGGATTTGAGTACAAGAGCAGGGAGTTTCTACTGCAGTTGTACAGGGTCTTGGTGTGGCCACACCTGGAGTATTGCATACAGTTTTGGTCTCCTAATCTGAGGAAAGACATTCTTGCCATAGAGGGAATACAGAGAAGGTTCACCAGGCTGATTCCTGAGATGGCAGGACTTCCATTTGAAGAAAGACTGGATAGACTTGGCTAGTACTCGCTGGAATTTAGAAGATTGAGGGGAGATCTTATAGAGATGTACAAAATTCTTAAGGGGTTGGACAGGCTAGATGCAGGAAGATTGTTCCCGATGTTGGGGAAGTCCAGAACAAGGGGTCACAGGTTAAGGATAAGGGAGAAGTCTTTTAGGACGGAGATGAGAAAATCTTTTTTCACACAGAGAGTGGTGGATCTGTGGAATTCTCTGCCACAGAAGGTAGTTGAGGCCAGTTCATTGGCTATATTTAAGAGGGAGTTAGATGTGGCCCTTGTGGTTAAAGGGATCAGGGGGTATGGAGAGAAGGCAGGTACAGGATACTGAGTTGGATGATCAGCCATGATCATATTGAATGGCGGTGCAGGCTTGAAGGGCCGAATGGCCGACTCCTGCACCTATTTTCTATGTTTCTACATTTCTACAATCACACCATCCACAGAGCATAAATGCAGATTGCGAGCGGCACAGTGGTGTAGCGGTAGAGTTGCTACCTTACAGCGCCAGAAACCTGGGTTGGACCTGACTACGGGCGATGTCTGTGCGGAGTTCGCATCCTCCCTGTAACGACATGGGTTTCCTCCAAGTGCTCCAGTTTTGTCCCACGTCCCAAAGACATGCAGGTTTGTAGATTAATTAGCTTCTGTAAAAAATTGTAAATTGTCCCAGATCTGCAGGGTGATCGCTGGTCGGCGCAGACTCAGTACTACTGATTGAACCCGGGTCTCGCCCTGTAAGGCAGCAACTCTGCTGCTGTGCCACTGTGCTGTCCTAACTTGAACCTTATAATGCTTCATGGTAATATCAACAATCAGTATCAACAATATTAATATCAGTAACTTCAGAGTCAAAATTTGGGAGACAAATAATTTGTTCAGAAAGCAGCCCCACGGTGATGAATGATCATGCAACACCTCCACCTAGTGACCACACATATATAATAACTACAGCCAACAAAACTCAGCAAGACTCGATACTACAACAGAACAGAGTGAGGCCACATGCAAATTGGAGGAACAACACCTCATATTTTGTTTGGGCACCTTACAACCCAGCGGTATGAACGTTGATTTCTCTAATTTCAAGTAACCCCTGCATTCCCTCTTCCCTCCCAGATTAGCCGTCTGTCTTGCTAGTTTCACTGTTCACATCCCTGTTATCTTCTCATTATCTCCTCTTCCCCAGCCAACAATGGGCCATTAAGGGGTCCACCCATCCTTGGTCATCTATTGCCACTCCTGATTTGTTCTGGCCTTTTCCTACCTCCAATTCCCCGCATCCATCTACTTTCGGTCTGAAGAGGAGTTCTGACCCGAAACATCACCTATTCTTTTTCTCCAGAGATGTTGCCTGATCCGCTGAATTACTCCAGCACTTTGTGTCTGCCGTCGATATAAACCAGCATCTGCAGTTCCTTGCTATACGTAGAACAGTACAGCACATGAATAGGCCCTCCGGCCCATAATATCCAAGTTGAACATGAAGACATTAAGATAATACCATTGTCACATTTAAAAAAACAAAACATTTTATGTTAAAGGAGGTTCACTGTTTTGAAATCTAGCAAATAGATCCAGATGTTATCTTCAGTGCAAGAACCATGGGATTTCCAGGAGCCAGCTCACCACCGCTAAAATCTAGGTCACATTTGGAGTATTGTGTTCAGTTCTGGTCACCCCATTACAGGAATTATGTGGAAGCTTTGGAAAGGGTGCAGAGTAGGTTTACCAGAATTATGCCAGGCTTAGAGGGTATTAGCTACAGGGAGAGCTTGGACAGACTTGGATTGTCTTCTATGGAACACTGGAGGTTGGGGGAAGACCTGATACAAGTATATAAAATTATGAGAGGCTAGTATCTGCCCTTTGATACCATGGGCTTTTAAATATGCTCCTAAAGCTTACCCCGCTAGTCCAGTTCAGTACAAACACTGACTCAAGCACTGGACCAACTAATCTTTATTTTTAGAACAAACACAAATTCCCCTATACGATAGCTAACCACCACGGGTTTGATCCTTGTCTTTGCCTGGCCAAGCCCTTCAGCCTCATGCAAGCAGACACTGCCCAAAAGGTCACGCAATCCCAAGCGCCCTTCCAGAAGATCAACACCGATCTAAATTGGGGCTACCTTTTATAGGTCCACGAACCTTGAGGGGCCGAACTACATAGAGGTGGTTCCCCTTACAATTCAATCATACATATCAATTACATCTATACATTATTGACAGTTCCCCAACCCAATTACAGAGAGTCTTAAACAATGTTGACTCATGGCTAATCCTTGAAATTCCACTTCAAGCAGGGTGCAAGGCCACCAAATTCAAGTGCGGTTTCATGCCACTTCAAGCAGGGTGCAAGGCCACCAAATTCAAGTGCAGTTTAATGCCATTTCAAGCAGGGTGCAAGGCCACCAAATTTAAATGCAGTATCATACCATTTCAAGCAGGGTGCAAGGCCACCAAATTTAAATGCAGTATCATTATATTTCATGCAGGGTGAAAGGTCACCAAATTCAAATGCAGTTTCATACCATTTTAAACAGGGTGTACCTCACCACATAGAAACATAGAAATTATGTGCAGGAGTAGGCCATTCGGCCCTTCGAGCCTGCACCGCCATTCAATATGATCATGGCTGATCATCCAACTCAGTATCCCGTACCTGCCTTCTCTCCATACCCTTAGCCACAAGGGTCACATCTAACTCCCTCTTAAATATAGCCAATGAACTGGCCTCAGCTACCCTCTGTGGCAGAGAGTTCCAGAGACCCACCACTCTCTGTGTGAAAAAAGTCCTTCTCATCTCGGTCCTAAAGGATTTCCCCCTTATCCTTAAGCTGTGACCCCTTGTCCTGGACCTCCCCAACATCGGGAACAATCTTCCTGCATCTAGCCTGTCCAACCCCTTAAGAATTTTGTAAGTTTCTATAAGATCCCCTCTCAATCTCCTAAATTCTAGAGAGTATAAACCGAGTCTATGCAGTCTTTGTTCATAAGACAGTCCTGACATCCTAGGAATCAGTCTGGTGAACCTTCTCTGCACTCCCTCTATGGCAATAATGCCCTTCCTCAGATTTGGAGACCAGAACTGTACGTAATACTCCAGGTGTGGTCTCACCAAGACCCTATACAACTGAAGTAGAACCTCCCTGCTCCTATACTCAAATCCTTTTGCTATGAAAGCTAACATACCATTCGCTTTCTTCACTGCCTGCTGCACCTACATGCCTACTTTCAATGACTGGTGTACCATGACACCCAGGTCGCGCTGTACCTCCCCATTTTCTAATCGGCCACCATTTAGGTAATAGTCTGTTTTCCTATTTTTGCCACCAAAGTGGATAACCTCACATTTATCCACATTATACTGCATCTGCCAAACATTTGCCCACTCACCCAGCCTATCCAAGTCACCTTGCAGTCTCCTAGCATCCTCCTCACAGCTAACACTGCCCCCCAGCTTAGTGTCATCCGCAAACATGGAGATATTGCCTTCAATTCCCTCATCCAGATCATTAATCACCACATTAATCACCACACAAAACACCACATAAAACAACACATAAAAACAACATATAAAAACTACATTAAAACCACATAAAAACCACACTCACAATTCAGTAGACATTCAGTGTGTTAACAGCTGGTTCACAGCTCAGACAGAGAGTCGTGACCTCTCTCTCCCCATCTTGCAGAGACTGAGCCACGCCCACACTTCCGGGTTTTATAGTATCTACCCCTCCCACCAGAAGGGCTGTAGCCTTCATGGAGTGATTGACAGGGGAGCGAATCTCAACATTTTTTAAACACTAATAACTCTTTTATTTTTCATCAATGGGAAAAAACCTCTGCACCTGATGAGCAGAGGGGGGCTCTGAGTAAGATGGCCAAGGATCACAGCCATAAGTGTAGCGTTTTTTCTACAATCAATCTAGAGTGCAAACAGAGGGAGTACAGAGAAGGTTCATCAGACTGATTCCTGGGATGGCAGGACTTTCATATGAAGAAAAACTGGATAGACTCTGCTTGTACTCACTAGAATTTTGAAGATTGAGGGGGGATCTTATAGAAACTTACAACATTCTTAAGGGATTGGAAAGGCTAGATGCAGGAAGATTGTTCCCGATGTTGGGGAAGTCCAGAACAAGGGGTCACAGTTTAAGGATAAGGGGGAAGTCTTTTAGGACCAAGATGAGAAAAACATTTTTCACACAGAGTGGTGAATCTCTGGAATTCTCTGCCACGGAAGATAGTTGAGGCCAGTTCATTGGCTATATTTAAGAGGGAGTTAGATGTGGCCCTTGTGGCTAAAGGGATCAGGGGGTATGGAGTGAACAGGTACAGGATACTGAGTTGGATGATCAGCCATGATCATATTGAATGGCAATGCAGGCTCGAAGGGCCGAATGGCCTACTCCTGCACCTATTTTCTATGTTTCTATGTTTCTATGTAACAGGAAATGGTCAAGTTTAGACTTTTAATTGTAAGCTTTTTCAAATCAACTACCACCACCACCACATTTGCTTAGCTTTTTCAAACCAACCACCACCACCACCACATTTGCTTTGCTTTTCCGAACCACCCAACCACCACCACCAAATTTGCTTTGCTGTTGCAAACCATGTAACCACCACCACCACAGTTGCTTGGCTTTTTTGAACCAACCAACCACCATCGCAATTGCTTTACTTTTTCCAACCAACCAACCGCCACCACATTTGCGTTGCTTTTTCCAACCAACCAACCGCCACCATGTTAGTAAACATGTGTTCAGTGTTATTCACAGCTCAGTCTGAGAGTCGTGACCTCTCTCTTCCCCATCTTGTAGAGACTGAGGCAATTTTATAGTCCCTCCCCCTCCCACTGGAAGGGGCATGGCCTTTATGGCATGATTGACAGGAGAGAGAATCTCAACGTTTTTTAAACATTAATAAGTCTTTTATTTTTAATTGATGGAAAAATCCTCTTGTCCTGCGCAGCGGAATGGGACTCTGAGTAAGATGGCCAAAAATCAAAGCTTTAAGTGGTAGCGTTTTTTCTAAAATCAATATGCAAACAGGAAGATTTGAGTTTTAATTATATAGATTATCAATTAAGAGGAAATGAGGAGAACACCTGGATCGTTCACCATCCTGCATATCAATCTGAGGCTCAGACTGGCCGGCGCCATCAGCAGCCTGTAATTTTACACTGACAAAGGTTAAGCAATTCTGACAAATGCAGGGATTCTTCATTTTATAGTGTCTTTAATTTGGTCAATATTAACAGGCTCCCATCTTCCTTAGCAGCCTCCCATGTTCAAAGGTTCAATGTTCAAAGGGTATTTTATTGTCACGTGTACCAATTAAGGTACAATTAAATGAGTTACCACAAAGTCATATTATAAAAATCAACAAGACACACAACTACATAAAAGTTAACATTAACATCCACCACAGCGGTTTCCCACATTCCTCACTGTGATGGAAGGTAATAAAGTCTAATCTTTGTTCTCTTTATTCTCCGCGGACGGGGCAGTCGAACCATCTGCAGTGGGGGTAATCGAAGTTCCTGCAGCCGGAGATCGAAGCCCCCGCGATTGGGGCGGTCGAAGCTCCTGCGGCTTGGAGCTCCCGAAGTCGGTCCCTAACCAGGGAATGTGAGCCCTACGATATTAAAGTACGCAGGCTCCCACGGTTGGAGCTCCGAGGTTGATCCCCAGCAAGAGGCCGCCAGCTCCTCGATGTTAGCCCGCAGTGCGGACGGAGATAGGATACAGAATAAAATTGCATCTCTGTCGAGGTAAGAGATTTTAAAAAGTTACCCCAACCCCCGCCCCACATAAAACAAAGCTAAAGAACACTAAAAAATACATTTAACACGTACTAAAAATCAACAAAGAAGAAAAGGGCGAGACAGATTGTTGGCGAGGCAGCCACTGCGGCACCACCCGATAGTTAATATCATGACACCTTATCAAAGGCTTTCTGAAAATCTAGGTAAACAACATCTACTAAATCTCCTTCGTCTGTCCTGCTATTTACTTCTTCAAAGAATTCCAGCAACTTTGTCAGGCAAGACCTCCCCTTCACAAAGCCATGCTGACCGGCTTATTTTACCGTGAACTTTTAAGTACTCCGTAACGTCATGCATTATAATCTTACGAACCACTGAATTCAGACTAACCGGCCTATAGTTCCCACTATTCTGCTTTGCTCCCTTCTGGTGCAGCGGGGTAATATTAGCAATTTTCCAATCATTTGGAACCACTCCGACTCTAGTGATTCTTGAAATACTGTATCGCTATCAATGCCTCCACCATCTCTAAAGACACCTCTTTCAGAACCCTAGAATGCAGTCCATCTGGTGCAGGTGACTTATCCACCTTCAGCCCTTTCAGCTTCCCAAGCACCTTCTCCCTGATAATAACCACTCCACTAACTTCCACCCCCTGACTCTCTTGAATTTCAGGCATGTTGCTGGTGTCTTCTACTGTGAAAACGGATGCAAAAAAGTTATTCAACTCCTCTGCACAGGGCCAGATTTATGTATAAGCTTCACAAGCTTAAACTTAGGGCCTTGAGATCTAGGGGGGCCTTGGCAGTACCAGATTTACCTATAGGCTTCATAGGCTGCAGCCTAGGGCCTCAAAATCTAGTGGGCCTCTGGCTAAGGTGTTTTTTTACCAAAGTAAAAAAAATCCTGAAAAAAAAAATTGGAGCGCTATCAGCGTTTCCATTTTGACAGAAATTACCCAAAATTCTGGTTCCGATCCCGCTGGATGTTTTGGGGAAAAAAATTGCGACCATCCGCGCCTGCGCAGTTGGGGGATGCCGGTGACACAGTAGCGATGCAAAATGATGATGTCTCTCCGCTCGTGCGCAGTGGGGCGGGTTCAGACGTCTATTTGCACTCCACACAAACACCTCGATGCTTCGTGTCTACCAAAGATCCTAGGTGTCTACTCCAGGTAAGTAGTGGTATTGCATTGCGAGAGTGCCCGCTTCTCCGGGCCGGGTGGGGGGGGGGGGGGGGGCTGCGGTGTCTGCGGCACGGAGTCGGAGCCTTGCTGTGTGGGAGGGAGAGAGAAGGGGAGGGAGGAGAGAGAAGGGGGGATGTGAGAGTGGGGAAAGGGGGGGTTGAGACAGAGGGGGAGAGAGATGGAGGGGAGGGAAAGAGAGAGAGGGTAGAGAGAGAGAGGGGGAGAGAGAGATGGGGAGGGGGAGAGAGGTGGAAGGAGGGGGGAGAGGGAAAGGGGGATTATCTTTAGTGAGATTGCAAAATTAAGGTAGGTTTTAGAGCAATTATATTTTCGCCTCCATATGAATAATATCAAACAATTGGAACTGCTTTCTTTTCCATGATAACAATACTGAAAAATATGTATTCCATAGTTTACGACTTTCATTTTGCATCATATTTTTAATGTGCACACACTAACACAGTCGAACAGTAACAGGCAATCAAATCAACGCACAAAACATTTTCTAAAAGAAGGTTTTATTTACTGCAAAAACACAGTATTTTATTTGCAGTGTTTGCATGCTTATTTATAACATTTTACATAACATTTTACAGTATAACTTGATTATTAAGGACAGCTTCAATTCTTGATTTTTAAAAATGTATGCAACAATGTTCCCAATCATCCCATTCCAACCACTCATTACTCTTGACTTAACCAAAATTATTTCTGAAATACTGGTTATAATTTTGGTGCAAAAATGCTCTAAAATAAGGCTCAGAATGCACCAGAGAGCATCTAAAATCCCAGAGCTTCCAGGGCCCTTTAGCGGGACTTTGAGCTTAGCGCTTATTATATGCGCTGCGTGCACTTATTTCAATTTTTTTTTATAATCCTGCCATGCCACCCCCCTTTTTGAAACACTTCGTACGGGCATGGTGTATAATATATTTGACACTGTCATAGGCCTTTCTTACATATGCTGTCACAACGTACTGTATTCTTCAAACAACATTTCAGTAATTTTCCTTGCCCTCCATTTCAGAATAATAGTGTTTTAAGCCGATAACTCGACACTAGCACTGGCAATAAATAAAAAGCGCAGCTTTCCAGCCCTTATCTCATTGGCCACGCTCGGCTGCACTTCGGTGTCAATCTGGCGGACTCTTCCTTTCGTCGTGGGGTTGGGGGATTGGGAGGGGCCTAGGGGCTCTCTTCAACTAAATCCAGCCCTGCCTCTGCCATTTCTTTATTCCCCATTATCACATTTCCTGCAATATTTTCCAGTGGTCCAAAGTCCACTCTTGCCCCTTTATTACTCTTTATATAACTAAAGAAACTCCTGCTATCCTTTTTTATATTATTAGCTAGCTTATCTTCGTATTTCATCTTTTCTATCCATATTGCCTTTTTAGTTACTTTCTGGTGTTCTTTAAAAGCTTCCAAATCCTCTGGCTTCCCACTAATCTTCGCAATGTTATATTACTTCTCTCGTAGTTTTATAGTCCTTGACTTTTCTTGTCAGTCACCATCGCCTCCTTCTCCCCCTAGAATCTTTCTTCCTCTTTGGAATGAAAAGGTCCTGCCTCTTCCGAATTAATCGCAGAAATTCCTGCTATTGCTGTTCCACCATCATCCCTGCTAGAATCCCTTTTCAGTCAACTTTGGCCAGATCTTCCCTCATGATTCTATAGTCCCCTACAGTTTCCTTCCACATCCCAAAGATGTGCGGATTTGTTGGTTATTTGGCACTCTGTGCATTTCCACCAATGTATAGGGAGCGGATGTGAAAGTGGGATAACGTAGAACTAGTGTGAATGGCCGATCAATGGTCGACATGGACTCAGTTGTCCGAAGGGGCTGTTGACCATGCTGCCAAATTAAACTAACCCTCTCATTGGATCACTCCTGATATAATATTCATGACATGGACTTCACACAATTTCTGTAAAGTACCTCACACAACCATTTATTCCCATTAGAACATAAAGCTCAGAACAGTGCAGCATAGAAACAGACCCTTCGGCCCACAATGTCCATGCCAGACACGATATCAAGATAAACCAATGCCCTCTGCCTGCACGTGATCCATATCCCTCCATTCTTTGCGTATCCATGTGCGGATCTAAAGGCCTCTTAAACAACACTATCGTATCTGCCTCCACCACCATGCCTGGCAGCACATTCCAGGTCCCTACCACCCTCTGTGTAAAACCCTTGCCTCATACATCTCCTTTAAACTTTGCCCCCCTCACCTTTAAGTCATGACCTGAGGTTCCTATTAAAAATAAATGAATAATCAGGTACTATTACAACGTTTAAGAAACATTTAGATAGGTACATGGATAGGATAGGTTTAGAGGGATATGGGCCAAACATAGGCAGGTAGGGCTAGTGTAGATGGGGCACATTGGTGGGCATGGACAAGTTGGGCCAAAGGGCCTGTATCCTTACTGTATGACTCGATGACTATTTGCTTTCAGTCAGAGTGCAAGACTGCTCTCTACTGTTTTAGATGAAAATTGCAAGCAATGTGTTTCCAGAATCAAACATCTTCCTGTGGTTAATAGGTGACTAAACAAGCAGTAAAACTACAGACTCAGACAAAGGCAATCATTAATTTATAATATTTTTAAACATTGTATTGTTTATAATATTCTTACAGTGGATAGGTACATGGATAGGATAGGTTTAGAGGGATATGGGCCAAATGCAGGCAAGCAGGACTAGTGTAGATGGAACATGTTGGTCGGTGTGGGCATGTTGGGCCAAAGGCCCTGTTTTCTCGCTCTATGACTCTATGACTCCACTGAAACGATGTACCAAGATACCTTTAAAGTTTAGTTTAGTTTATTATTATTATTGTCCCATGTACCGAGGTACAGTGAAAAGCTTTTTTGTTTGGTGCTATCCAGCCAGCGAAAAGACTATACATGGTTACAATCAAGCCATCCACAGTGTACAGATGCAGGATAATGGGTATAACGTTTAGTGCAAGATGAAGTCCAATGAAAAATGTTGGTCTGAGGATCTCCAATGAGGTTGATGGGAGGTCAGGATCGCTCTCTAGTTGTTGATAGAATGGTTCAATTGCCTGATAACAGTTGGGAAGAAACTGTCCCTGAATCTGGAGGTGTGCATTTCACTCTTCTGTACCTCTTATGTGATGGGAGAGAGGAGAAGTTGGAGTGAGTGGGGTGAGACTGGACCTGGATTATGCTGGTGGCCTTGCCGATGCAGTGTGAAGTGTAGATGGAGTCAATGGTGGTTGGTTTGTCTGATGGTCTGGGCTTACATTTGAAATGAAGCATCTATGTAATATTTCTCCAGGCTGGAGTGAGGATGGTTAAATATTATTCCTGGCATATGGTACACTAATTCAATCTGTGATGGGGTGCAGAAAGGATTTACGAAGCTGTTGCCAGGACTCAAGGGCCTAAGTTACAGCTAGAGGTTGAGCAGGCTAGGAATTTATTGCTTGGAGCACAGGAGGATGAAGGGTGATCTTATACAGGTGTATAAGATCATGAGAGGAATCGATAGAGTAAATGCACAGAGTCTTTTACCCAGAATAGGGGAATTGAGAACCAGAGGACAAAGGTTTAAGGTGAGAGGGGAAAGATTTAATAAGAACCCGAGGGGTAACATTTTCACACAAAGGGTGGTGGGTGTATAGAACAAGCTGCCAGTGGTGGTGGCTGAGGCAGGTACTATCACAACGTTTAAAAGACATTGGGACTGGTACATGGATAGGATAGGTTTGAAGGGGTATGGGCCAAACGCAGGCAGGTAGGACTAGTGTAGATGGGGCATGTTGGTCGGCCTGGGCAAGTTGAGGCGTAGGGCCTTTTTCCACACTGCATGACTATGACAATTAATTTCTTGAAATACACTTCAGATGCCAGAAATGACTGGATTATACGCAAATACTTTTATAAGCAAGTTTGGTCAATCATGGTATCAAATATACATCAGAAAATCACAGGCTATAATGTCCTTAATATAAAATGATGATGCACAGTTACGGGAGATAATGAACGAGGTGATCCTTTTCGATATTTAATGGTGTTAAGCATCTGCTATTGTGTGCTGAGGTGTAATTTATAGTTGAAATTATGAAGATCACAAGATGTCACCACAGGTGCTGATATCTTGTGATCTCCACCATTTCAATCACATCCCAAATCAAAGAAGCCTTTATCCTAACACGTGACCCACCAATCTCTCAGACAGATTGCATCTACTTCAATCTGGGTCACCATGTCTAGCTGCAACACTGAAACACGCAGAATTAATCAATTGCCTTCACATCAGTGAGGACATTTATAAATCTATGAGAGAATTTCCAAGAGATTTGAAAGTAAAATCGCCTGAGTTAATTTAAGTTATCCGGCCATCTAGCAAATCGAGTTGTTTTAATTAATGCTGCCTTGAAGCATTACAGTGAACAGAAGGTAAGGCAGAAGTGAAACAAAAATAGTTACAGCTAAAAAAAGTACAGTATTTCATTTTGGAAATCTTACATAAAGTTTATCTGATTGAATGTCATGGTCCTAGATCAGGAAGAACAGTTTAGGTTTAGGTGGTGCAGTTGTAGTGTTGCTGCCTTACAGCGCCAGAGACCCAGGTTGGATCCTAACTACGTGTGCTGTCTGTATGGTGTTTGCACGTTCTCACCGTGACAGCTTATATTTTCCCCAGGATGCTCTGATTTTCTCCCACACGCCAAAGATGTACAGGTGTAGGTTAATTGGCTTCGGTAAAGATTGTAAAGGTCCTGTCCCACTTGGCGATTTTTTCGGCGACTGCCGGCATCATTTAATGACATATCAGCTCACCGAAAAATTTGCGGCGTAATGCGGCATGACGTGGCGTGATGCGGCGTGACGCGGCGTGACACGGTAGTGACGCGACTTTTTCAAGTGTCGCAACATTTTTTAAACATAACCAACAGAGGGGAGTGGGCAGCACAGAAAATAATCGGCTGCCCACTCCCCTCTCTGATGGACATTTACACCTCCCGCTGCCTCAGCAGGGCGAAGAACATTATCAAGGACAGCTCCCATCCTGCATTTGGCCTGTTCAACCTGCTACCCTCAGGGAGGCGCTATAGGTGCATCAGCGCTAGGACAAATAGACTCAAGAACAGTTTCTTTCCAAAATCCATTATCTCCCTGAACTCACACATGCACTGACTTCACAGCCTAACCCCCGGACTTTCATCTATCCACCTACTGTAATTTGTACTGTAACTGTAATTTCCAATATGTGCAATAACCCATACTGGATATAGGAATCCTATTATCCATTCTATTTATCCATTGTATTTTTATAGATATGTATATACCGCTGCAGAAACTGTGCACCTTATCCCCCCCCCCCCCCCTTTTTATTTTGTTTTGCACTGAGTAGGAGCAGCTTTTAATCTCATTGTACATGTGTATAGTGACAATAAAAGGCATTCTGATTCTGATTCTGATTCTGATTCTGATTTTTGTGTCGCTGCTGGATTTTGAAATGCTCAAAATCTTTTGGCGACACTTATATGACGCTGGCAAGTGGGACAGACTCTTAAATAGTCTCTATTGTGTTGAATGGTGTTAGTGTCCGGAGATCACCAGTCGGCAGGGACTCTGTCGGCTGAAGGGCCTGTTTCCGCACTGTATATCTGAAACTAAAACAAAAAGGTTTAGGTTTATTATTGTCACATGAAATGCTTTATTTTATTGTGTGTATAGAACAGAGAGTCTTTACTCCATCCAAGACTGCAAGAAATTGCAGAGAATTGTGGAATCATCCCAGACCATCACACAAACCAACCTCCTTTCCATTGACACCATCTATACTTCATGTTGCCTCGGCAAGGCCACCAGAGTAATCAGGGACCAGTCTCAACCCAGTCACTCCCATTTCCCATCAGGCAAGAGGTACAGAAGTGTGAAAACGCACACCTACAGATTCAGGGACAGTTTCTTCCCAGCTGTCATCCAGCAACTGGACTGTCCTCTCCTTAGGGAGCGACCTTAGAGAGCGGTACTGAGCTACCATTTACTTCATTGGAGACCATAGGATTATGTTTAATTGGACTTTACTGGACTAAACATTATTCCCTTCATCCTGTATCTTACACTGTGGACAGTTCAATTGTAAACATGTTTAGTCTTTCCATTGAATGGATAGCACACAACAAAAAGCATTTCACAGTACCTGACAATACGTGACAATAAACTAAACTAAACATGTGTTTTTCACCTAGTTTTTCTAGTCCTCACATAACTTTAGTTTAGTTTGGAGATACAGCATAGAAATAGCTCCCTCAGCCCCTGGGTCCGCACTGACCACCGATCACCTATTCACACTGGTTCTATGTTATCCCACTTTCTCATCCACATTCTACACACTAGAGCCAATTTCCATAGGGCCAAATAACATTTAGTGCAAGATAAAGTCCAGTAAGGTCCGAGGTTGTTCAATGAGGAGGTCAGGACCGCTCTCTAGATGGTGAGAAGATAGTTCAGTTGCCTGATAACAGCTGTCAAGAAACTTGGAGTCAATGGAAGGGAAGTTGGTTTGTGTAATGGATTGTTTGATGCTGTCTGTAAGGCCAAAGGGAGGAAATCAGCTGGAGGGAAGGGGAGGGGTCCGGGTGAGATTTCTGGAGAACATGGATAGGTGAAGTTTCTGTCCGGGATCCTTCTTCAAAATTAAATAGAACACGTTGCATGAAGAAGGGTCTCGACCCGAAACGTCACCCATTCCTTCTCTACAGAGATGCAGCCTCACCCACTGTGTTACTCCAGCATTTTGTGTCTATCTTCAGTGTAAACCAGCATCTGCAGTATCTTCCTTCACGCTTCATGACCTGAGATATTGATAAGCCCTTTGCAACAATATTTGTTTGGAAGTGTAGTCATTGCTGTAAATGTATTAAACAGGCCAGCTTATTTTCACACTGCAAATGCAAACTATGATGCGATAATGACCCAGACATACCAGACAGAACATCTAGAATCCAGAATGTTTTATCAACATTTGTCCCAAACAGAACAATGAAATTCTTACTTGCAGCAGCACAACCAATATGTAAACATAGTACTCTGTAAACTGTATAATGTGTCTCCCGGCAGAGTGAGATGTCCATTGGGGAATGTTGCTGACAGGCCCGCTCCAAACTGCATGAGTACGTGCTGAGGGACGCACTGAAGCTTGGTGCAGCCAATGCCAAGGCTCTGTGGGGGGAGGACCACAGTCTAAGGTCCTTCCACTGCTGGACATTGGGGTGGGGGGGGGGGAGGGGAGGGGGCAGAGTGTGATGGAGACACCCTTCAAACAATTCACCTTAGGGGGGCACATGAGTGGCAAGGGGCTGCTGTTTAAGGATGGGTGCGGTGTGGGGGGAGGGGGGGGGGGACAGTGGAGGCCACCAAGAAAACAAAGATGGACCATTGGGACGACTTTGAATGGGAATACTTTATTGTCACACAGTGAGGTTCTTTGCTTGCATACACAATGTATACAAATAGCAGCCACCTACGGCACTGACAAAGTTACAAAGCACGCTGGCTCCCCTTTTTTACCCCCTCCCCCACACCACAACAGTTCCCCCACGCCGGGTCCCCATTGTCCATTGTTCTCCCCCTATTGTCCATTGTTCTTCCCCTCTCCCCTCACGGCGGTCCCCCCACACCGGGTAACACATTGTAACTTTGTCGACGCCCTATGTGTGGCAACCCTTTGCATACTTTGTGTATGGAATGCAAACAAAGAATTTCACTGTGTCATGTCACATGTGATAATAAAGTATCAGTCATTATACTGTAAAAGTATCCTTAATATTTTTCCAAATCACACCAGATGAATCTTGCTTCATCCAAAATATGGTACTTTGCCCATTTATTTTTTTAGGATAACTATTTAAATTCTATCCTCTGAAATCCTGAAGTGAACATTGGTGATATAACTAGGTCATTGAGTTCCTGTTTTGCTGTGCTGTGCTGTACTATAAGATATTTGACTGTATAAATAACTAGGAAAGGAGGCATTTATTTATAAACGTCACCATACTGCACTTGACGCTGGAGTAACTGGAACATGATGAGATTGCTTTACTAAATTAGTTTGTCTTTGAAACAGAGCAAAAACAATTAGCGACTGTCACATCAGATGGCTGATCACAGCTACTGTTTCAACTTTGTAATTTCATTAAAGGATGTTCTTGAGACACCTAATCTCGACATGTGAGATTCAGCACTTCCGATACAGCAGATAATCCACTCAAACAAAAGAACCAGGATGTCAAAGATGTGGAGAAGAGATTTGCTCCTGTTGAGTATGTGAACTTTGCTACTTTGAACAGTAGAAATCTTTGCCTGGATTACTGATGGCAAATCCAGTTCATAGATATAGAAACATAGAAAATAGGTGCAGGAGTAGGCCATTCGGCCCTTCAAGCCTGCACCGCCATTCAATATAATCATGGCTGATCATCCAACTCAGTATCCCATACCTGCCTTCTCTCCATACCCCCTGATCCCTTTAGCCACAAGGGCCACATCTAACTCCCTCTTAAATATAGCCAATGAACTGGCCTCAACTACCTTCTGTGGCAGAGAATTCCAGAGATAAACCACTCTCTGTGTGAAAAATGTTTTTCTCATCTTGGTCCTAAAAGATTTCCCCCTCATCCTTAAACTGTGACCCCTTGCCCTGGACTTCCCCAACATCGGGAACAATATTCCTGCATCTAGCCTGTCCAACCCCTTAAGAATATCAGAAGAATCATCCCAGACATTCAGGTTTCAGGCCTGGCCCGTTAAGTTACTCCAGCACTATGTGTCTATAGAGTAATACAGTGCGGAGACAGGTCCTTCCATCCAATTTGCCTACGCCAACCAACGTGCCCCACCTATACGAGTCCCAACTGCCTGCATTTGGCCCATATCCCTCCTAACCTGTCCTATCCATGTACCTGTCTAATTGCTTCTTAAACATTGCGATAGTCCCTTTCTCAATTACCTCTTCCGGCAGCTTGTTTCATACACCGTCTGTGTGAAAACGTTACCCCTCAGATTCCTATAAAATCTTTCTCCCTTCTCGATTTCCCTACTCTGGGCAAGAGACTCGGCAAGTGCATCTACCTGATCTAATCCTCTCATGTTTTTTATACACCTCTATAAGACCACCCCTCATCTCCTGTGCACCAGGAAATAGTGTCCCAGCCTGCTCTACCTCTTCCTGTAGCCTAGACCCTCGAGTCCTGGCAACATTCTTGTAAAAACAGCATCTGCAGTTCCTTCCTACACATTCAGGTTTCATGTTTAGGTTTACTATTGTCACGTGCAGGTACGGCAAAAAGCCTTTTGAACTATGATGGAGCATCTTATTGATGTCCAAATGGGGAAAGGATATATTAAAGACTAAATTCTAAAATGCTCATTACCAGAAGCACAAGGGGGTATTCAAGAGTCAAAAATCAAGAGTGTTTAATTGTCATATGTACTGAAGTGGAACAATACATTGTACTTACTGCAAAATAACAGGTCTGTAAATACTGTATTCAATAGAGAATATAATAGATTTTTTAATTTAAATAGCAATATTAGTGCAAAACAATGTTTTAAAAGCCCGAAGTCCCTAGTGCAACCAATAAAATTAGTAGTTCAGTTTTGTTGCCTTTTGTAGTGTTTAATAGCCTCATGGTTACATAGGAAGAGTATATATATATATATAAATATATATATATATATATATATATATATATATGGTCCCTGTCACACAGGAGGCCTGGTCCCCCAATGCAACCCGTTCCCCAATGCAATATTCCACCACTCACCATACCCCCAACATAACCCGTTCCCCATCGCAATATTCCACCACTCACGCATAGCCCCCAACTGCGCACGCGTGGCTCATTTCCCCACATCCGCCAGAACTCCCTCCCTCCCTCCTCTCCACCCTTCCTCTTTTTTACCCTCTCCTCCTCCCCGCTCCAATCCCTCCCTCACCTCTCCCTGCCTCTCCTTTCCCCTACCCTCAGTCACTCCCTCCCCCTCCATAACTCCTCTCCACTCCCTACCCCCTCCTCTATCCCCACCTCCCCCACTCCACACCTCCCCCATACCTCCCCACTATCCCTCCTCACCTCCCCCACTGCACTCCTCTCCCTCTATTCCCCACTCCCTATCTCCCCCACTCACCCCCTCCTCTCCCTACCCACTCCTCTCCCTCAATCCCCCCATTCTCCCTCCTCACCTCCATAGGATCTTGAGGGTGCCACTCCTTTCCCTCCTTGCGAGCCTGGAGCAGCACGCCACCACCCTCAGAACCAGGCTCAGGGCTCAGGCCTCAGATCGGCACTGCCTCACCCCGCCCCCGGAGCCAGCTGCCATCGCCCGCAGATGCAGCCCCAGCCTCAGCACCAAGGTGGCGGATCCCCACGGGCCCTGGACGGCAGAAATTAAAATGGAAGTAATCTTACCCATGTCACCGTTGTGAAAAAAAAGATGGCAATCTGAATTCTGGAAAGGCTCCAGCTGCGCAGGCGCGGCTGAGGACCCGTTGGGTGCCATTTGCGACGCCAGTAAAGACGAGCACAGGAACTCTCCCACAACTGCGCATGCGCGAGTGGGGGACCTATTTTAAGGGTTTTTTTTAAATGTTAATAACTTTTAAAATATATCATCAATCTGAACAAATCATGTTTCATTTACAGCACTGGACAATGGTGAGTAAGCTGGGATAAAAATTGTAGTGCTATTGTGTACTGTTTTTTCACAAATAGAGGTACAACACAAACCTGCAGATAACAGGATGAGAGTTTTAGTTACAGTATAAAACACACCGGTGGGGTCCGTCACACGGGAGGCCTGGTCCCCCAATGCAACCCATCCCCACAACGCAATATTCAACCACACTAAACCCCCCCACACACACACAATACAATACAATTTATTTGTTGTCATTTGAACCTCATTGAAGTTCAAACAAAATATGGTTTCTGCAGTCATACCATAAGAAAAAGAACCAAGACACAACACAATTTACACAAACATCCATCACAGCAAATCACCTCCTCACTGTGATGGAAGGCAAAGTCTTATCTCTCCCCTGCACTCCCCATTCTACAATACAATACAATACCGTTTATTGTCATTTGAACCTCATTGAGGTTCAAATGAAATTTAGTTTCTGCAGTCATACATACAAGAAAAGAACCAAGACACAACACAATTTACACAAACATCCATCACAGAGAAGCTCCTCCTCACTGCGATGGAAGGCAAAGTCGTATCCATCCCCTGCACAAAAATATTTGCACTATTGTGTACCGTTTTGGCGTAGTTCCTTGAGCTCACTCACACGCATACACGCAGGCAGACAGACAGACGTCTAAACAAGATGAGCTTTAAAGATGGATGGATGGATGGATGGATAGATGGATAGATGGATAGATGGATAGATGGATAAATGGATAGATGCAGGAGTAAGCCATTCAGCCCTTCGAGCCAGCACTACCATTCAATATGATCATGGCTGATCATCTAAAATCAGTATCCCGTTCCTGCTGCCTTTTGGGAAAAAGCTGCTCCTGAACCTGGATGTTACAGTTTTCAGGCTGCTGTACCTTCTTCCTGATGACAGGAGTGAGGTGAAAGCTTGGCCAGGGTGATTATGCTGGCTGCCTTTTTGAGGTAGCAATTCCTGTAGATCCCTTCGATGGTAGGGAGGTCTGTACATGTGATGGGCCAGGCAGTGTCTACATACATTCTTGTGTACTCTACATTGTCAGCCTATCAGTTATTATAATGATAGTCTGTTTTGCCTAACTATTTAACTAAACCAGGATAAATTTGCAATTTTTTCCCGTTTCATGGTCTTCAAAAAACTATAACAAAATACTGGAGCAATTCCGTGGGCCAGGGACATCTCTGGAGAACATGGATAGGAGACATTTCGGGTTGGGACCCTTCTTCAGACAGATTGTGGTGCAGTCAGGGAGGGGAGGAAAGCTGGAAGAGTGTTAGTTTAGTTTAGTTTAGTTTATTGTCACTTGTACTGAAGTACAGTAAAAAGTGTTTGTTGCGTGCTAACTAGTCAGTGTAAAAACAATACATGAGTACAATCGAGCCATCCACAGTGCACTGATACATTATAAAGGAAATAATGTGAATAACATTTAGTGCAAGATAAAGTCTGATCAAAGATAGTCTGAGGTAGATAGTAGTTCAGCACTGCTCTCTAGTTGTGGTAGAATGGTTCAGTTGCCTGATAATAGCTCGGAAGAAACTGTCCCTGAATCTGGAGGTGTGCATTTTCACACATCTATACCCGAGAAGAGGGAGTGGCCATGTGGGACTCATCCTTGATTATGCTGGTGGTCTTGTCGAGGCAACGTGAGGTAAACATGGGGTCAATGGAAGGGAGGTTGGTTTGTGTGATGGTCTGGGCTGCATCCACAATTCTCTGCAATTTCTCTAAACTAAATTAAACTACACTAAAGGGGACAGGGGGAAGGGGTAAAGGGAGAAACAGGAATGAATCCAGGTGGGACACAGGGAAGGGGGGGGGGGAGGGAGTGGGAGGGGTTTGTAGGTTAGTACCCTAAAATTGAAGAGTTCAATGTTCATATCTTTGGGTTGTAAGCTACCCAAGCGGAATACGAGTTGCTGTTCCTCCAGTTTGTGTGTGGCCTCACTCTGGCACTGGAGGAGGCCCTGGACAGAAAGGTCAGTGTGGGAGTGAGGAGCTAAAGTGATTAGCAAACGGGAGATCCAGGAGGCCTTGGCAGACAGAGCGCAGGTAATAAGACCGGGAGAGCATTCATCTGCACTTTAAGAACAATAGACCTGAAACCCTGTGTGGCATTATAGTTGGTTATGCAATTCATTTTACTGCCAATGTTATGCCTATAGAAATCCTAACCTCAAGATAGATCTTTCTACATAAGCCCTATGCAAGAAAAGTGGAAAAGTATACCAAAACAATGCATACAAACTCACTCAATGGTTGACCGCTGATGAAAAATTGACATCTTAGAATGCTTTAGACTGAACTTAAAATGCAAGGGAGGAAGGGAACACCAAAGGTATTCTTCAAGGCAGAATGAGAGATGTGGCAACTCTTCTGTTCTGCCTAGGTGAGGTCGGTTTTAGCGGGTTGTATGCAAATCAAAGCATTTCACTGTAACTAGGTACACGTGACAATGAAGTATCATTGAATCATTGAATAGTTGATTGTGTTGATGAATACTTTTTATGTCTAATTACCACGAGACAGATTTGGCAAAGACGTGAGAGTAGATTACCTACATGACATATTGGTTGGGGGTTGCTGCGTGATGTGGCAATGTAAACGATGGAATCGCAACCAAAAATACGGTCTCTGTTGGATTCAGACCAGCATTCAGATCACGACCCCAATAAACAGCAGTTCAAAACTTGTCATAAACACGCCACTTCGAAGAGGATTCTTAGCACCTTCAGTAGTCTAGAAAAAGATAATTCAGATCTTATACAAGGGACAGCGTAGTTCGGAAAAGAAAGCTACAGACGAGTTATGTTAATTATTTTCTTGGAATAAATAGAAATTGCAGTCGATACTACTTCTGTGAGTAGGATTTTTTCTAAGCATTTCTGATGGTTTATTTCTTTCTCTGAAAAGTCAGTTCAAACTAAATATCAAATCAAGGATTAAGACAGGTTCACAACTCGATGTTTTCACAATTTCATTGGATTGTAATGAGGCAATTAGCATTTGGAAGAGCAACCAGCAATGCGTTGGGCAGATCTAACATAGAACACAGAACAGTACAGCACAGAAACAGGCCCACCCTGCGGACCCGAAGGCTCTGCGGACGGCGGTACCGGGAGCGAGCCGCTGGAGATGTCAGACACGAGGGGAAGGGCCAGTAAAAGGGTGAACCGGGGTATTGCCTCCAGCGCCGAGGTTGGCTGCAGGAGGCGACCCCGAGACACAAAGATGGCCGGGCGAGGAGAGGGACATCGGTTCACAGGTCGTTCCAGTCGAAGGCCCTTGCTTACCTGGATCGGGAACCATTCCAGCAGACTGAGCGCGTGCGGGTGGACTGGACTTTGGACTTTGGAAAACGACGCCGAAACGTGGATGTTTAAATATGCAAAAAGAATTTCACTGTGCAGTAGCACATGGGACAAATCAAGCTCCATTGACCCATTGACCATTGACCATTGAATCATTGAACCATTGAACCATAATTCCAGAACAAGGAGTCACAGTTTAAGGATAAGGGGGAAGTCTTTTAGGACCGAGATGAGAAAAACATTTTTCACACAGAGAGTGGTGAATCTCTGGAATTCTCTGCCACAGAAGATAGTTGAGGCCAGTTCATTGGCTATATTTAAGAGGGAGTTGTGGCCCATGTGGCTAAAACGATCAGGGGGTATGGAGAGAAGGCATGTACAGGATATTGAGTTGGATGATCAGCCACGGTCATATTGAATGGCGGTGCAGGCTCGAAGGGCCGAATGGCCTACTCCTGCACCTATTTTCTATGTTTCTATATTTCTATAACATGTAGACTGACCCTGCCCACAGAAGGAGCAGATTCAGATTCAGATTCACATTTATTGTCACATGCACCAATTAAGGTACAGTGATATTTGAGTTACCATGCAGCCACACAATTAAAAGAACACAACACAATTAAAAAGAACGATAAAACTTAACATAAACATCCAGCACAGTGATCACTGTGATGGAAGCCAATAAAGTTCAGTCAGTCTTCTTCCTTTTGTTCACCCGTGTTTGGGGCCTTGACCCTCCGCATTCACCGCTAGGGACCGATGTACAAGCCCTCTCGTCGGGATGATCGAACCCTCCGAATCGGCCACTTTCTTACCGGAGTCCGCGGCTTCTCGATGTTATAGGCCGCAGGCAGGTCGGCGGTTGGAACTCTTCGCCGGCGATCCCCGGCAATGGTTCCGTGGCCCAGGGATGGTAAAGTCCGCTCCACGCCTAGAAGCTCCGCAGACCACGGCTTCATGATGTTAGGACCGCAGGCCGGCGGTCGGAGCCTTTCGTCTGGCTCCACGATGGAAGTCCGCGCCGTGCCTGCTGCTGAATCTCTGGGCCGGTCTCCGGGAAAGGCCGCTCCAATCCAAGTTGTTAGGCTGCGAGGGAGGCACAAATGTGACGAGGAGAAAAGTCACATTCCGCCGAGGTAAGTGACTGGAAACGGTTTCCCCCTTCTCCCCCCCCCCCCCCCCCCACCACCCCCACATAAAAACTTACTGAGTGACATTTACACATACATTTAGACATACTAAAAAAAACAAAAAACGTCAAAATGACTGACAAACTGCTGGCGAGGCTGGCATGCGTGGTGTCACCTGGTGACCCAAATGCAGGGATCTCATCAGGATACAAATCTATAGGGCATATTATTAAAGTAGAATAGAACATATATAGTTCCCAGACCTCTGTTATGTCAAATTAGGATGGCCACTCACTTGCAGGCAAACTAACATTCTGCCAGTGAAGATTCTTCATCATTCGGATCCGAAATGTGACAACAAATTTTGGGCATAATATAATCCCAATATGCGGCACAGTGGTGCAGCGGGTGTAGCCACTGCCTCACAGTGTCAGAGACCCGGGTTCGATTCTGACCTTGGGTTCTGTCTTTGTGGAGTTTGCACTTCTCCCTCTGACCATGTGGACTTATTCCGGGTGCTGCAGTTTCCTCCCACAACCCAAACAAGTGCAGGTTTGTAGGTTAATTGACCCTGTAAATTAGCTCTAGTGTGTAGGGAGTGGATGAGAAAGTGGGGTAACATAGAGCTGGTGTGAACAGGTGATCGATGGTCGGCATAACTCGGCATGCCGAAGGGACTGTTTCCGTGCTGTTGCTTTAAAAAACATGGTTAATTCAAGCCATGAAATTATGATTAAAATGGAAATAAAAAGAGGCTTTTTTCACTGATGATTAAGACAAGAACAATATAAATAAATGGTGTGATACTCTTTCAGGATATACCGATGATATTTGAAGCTCAGTTATCCATAATCACAATCCTTGTCCAAAACGCCCTCATATAATCGGGTGCTGTCTTTATGGAGTTTGTACATTCTCCCTGTGACTTTGTGGGTTTTCTCCATGTGCTCAGGTTTCCTCCCAAATTATCCTTAGAATTATCATTACTTTACCAAGCAGGAGAATATTTCTGGTGAAGAATGCTAACCCAAAAACTTACCTGTCCGTGTCCTCCAGAGTTGTTGCCTGGCCCGCTGAGATACTCCAGCACTTCGTGTCCTTTTGTGTCAACCAGTATCTGCAGTTCCTTGTTTCTACATAGAATATTTCCCAAGCAAGTTTTAAAACACCACTATTAGTGATATCAACAAACAAATGATGAATGCACTTGTAAAATATTCTGTTGTCCAATGTTTTAAAGGAAACATTAACCCATTTCAATTAAATAGATCAACACCTGTGGTAAAATAGCAAAGGAATGTGTTAAGGGATTGTCTGCAAATAACACCAATATACATTTCTAGGCTAAAGTCTTCACACTTACTGAAAACAAAACTAAATTTATAAATATCATTTTTTTAAAGTTGTGTAGGGAGGAACTGCACATGCTAGTTTGACGCAAAATGCTGGAATAACTCAGTGGGTCAGCAGCATCTCTGGAGAAAAGGAATAGGTGATGTTTCAGGTCGAGACCCTTCTTCAGACTGAGTTGGGGAGGACGGAAACTAGAGGTATGAAAAGGTTCAGAACAAATCATAGCCGGCACCGATGACCAAGGACAAGTGGGGCTCACAATGGTCCATTATTGGCTGTGGAAGAGGTGATAACAAAGGGATATGAACAGTGACACTAGCAGTACGACTAGGATGGGGGCGGGACGGAGAGAGAGGGAATGCAGGTGTTTCTAGAAATTAGAGAAATCACCATTCACACCACTGGGTTGTAAGCTGCCCCTGTGAAATGTGAGGTGCTGTTCCACCAATTTGCACGTAGCCTCACTCTGATAATGGAGGAGGCCCAGGGCAAAAAGGTCAGTATGGGAATGGGAAGGGGAGTTAAAATGTTCAATAACGGAGATCGTGAAGGCCAATATATTCAATATATCCTTCCTACTCACATAAGTCTAGGACATTATTACAATTGCCATTGTAAACACTGATAACAAGTAAAAAACGTAATCTCCCAGTTGTTCTGTATCTTTTAGTTTAGTTTAGAGATACAGCACGGAAACAGGCCCTTTGGCCCACCGGGTCCGCACCGACCAGAGATCTCCTCACGTTAACATTATCCTACACACACTAGGGACGATTTACAATTTTACCAAGCCGAATAACCAACCAACCTGTACATCTTTGGATTATGGGAGGAAACCAGAGCACCCAGAGAAAACCCACACAGGTCACGGAAAGAACGTACAAACTCCATACAGACAGCACCCGTAGTCAGGATTGAACCTGGGTCTCTGGTGCTGTATGGCAACAACTCTACCGCTGCGCCACTGTGCCGCCCACTAGTGTCCCTCCCCCCGACTCAGTCTGAAGGATCTCAACCCAGAAACGTCACCCATTGTTTTTCTCCAGAGATTCTGCCTGACCCGCTGAGTTACTCCAGCATTGTGTGTCTATCTAGACTTAAGTGATATGTGTTCATGCAGCCAAGTTTACAAAGCAATAAATACTGTAGCTCCTGTGCTCTGAATAAACAATGAGACCATATGCCAAGTCATTTGTTAGTGTGTGGGAGCCACTTTTGCAAAGTACACTCAGCAGGTCTGTCAGTCTATGATTGCTATTATACTACTTGAGTTTTATTGTGTGAAATTTCTCTTTTCTCTTTTGGAAGCTGGTACTAATTATCGCACTCGAGCGCTGCTGCTGCATGCATGCATAATTTTCCTATTCCTTCTCTTTGGTCTCCCAAGACTGTACCCTGTCGCTGGCTCAGATGCTGGGAAGCAACCAGCTCTGATCTTCCTCCATGTCACTGTACGGCTGGCCAACAAGCAGAGTCTCTGAGACACTCATACATCCCGTTCACAAGACTTTCTGTGGACTCGACGGCCTGAGCAATAGGGAGATATCGACACAAAATGCTGGAATAACTCAGTGGGATAGGCAACATCTCTGAGGTTGGACAGGCTGGGTCTCTATTCCTTGGAGCGCAGGAGGACAAGGGCTGATCTTATAGATGTCTATAAATCATGAGAGGAATAGATCAGGTAGACGCACAGTCTTTTGCCCATAGTAGGGGAATCGAGAACCAGATTAAGGTGAGGGGGGAAAGGTGAGGGGGGAAAGATTTATTGGGAACCTGAAATGTGACTTTTTTATACAAATGGTGGTGGGTGTATGGAACAAGCTTCCAGAGGAGGTAGTTGATGCAGGTACTATCGCAGCATTTAAGAAACATTTGGGCCGGTATGTGCATAGGACAAGTTTAGAGGGATATGGACCAAACATGGCAGGTGGGACTAGTGTAAATGTAGCATGTTGGTTGGCGTGGGCAAGTTGGGCCGAAGGGGCTGTTTCCATGCTGTATGACTCTATGACTTTGGTTAACTCCCACACATTGAACCTTAGGGCAGATACATTTTTTAATGTAACATTTCTTAGCATCTGGAGACTTCAGACTTTAGCTTTGGAGATACAACGAGGAAACAGGTCCATCGCCCATCGAGTCCACACCGACCAGCGATCTCCCCGTACACTAACAAGTTCTATACACTAGGGCCAATTTCCAATTTTTCCACCAAAGCCAATTAACCTACAAACCTGCACGTCTTTAGAGTGTGGGAGGAAACCCGAGCTCCCAGAGAAAATACACACATGTAAGAGGAAAAACATATAAACTTCGTACAGACAGCGCCCGTAGTCAGGATCAATCCAATATATGTAAAGCAGCAACTCTACCACTGTTTTACATTCTCCCTGTGGCCACGTGGGTTTTCACCGGGTGCTCCAGTTTCCTCCCACATTCCAAAGACGTACAGGTTGGTCGGTTAAATGTATAGGAAGGAACTGCAGATGCTGGTTTAAACAGGAGATAGACACAAAAAGCCGGAGTAACTCAGCAGGACAGGCAACATCTCTGGAAAGAAGGAATGTGTGACATTCTGGGTCGAGACCCTTCTTCAGACTGGTCACTTCTCCAGCTTTTTGTGTCTATCTCAGGATGTAGGTTAATTGGCTTTGGTAAACTTGTAACTTGTCCCTATTGTGTTGGATAGTGCTAGTGCACTGGGAGACCACTGATTGGCGTGGACTTGGTGGGCCGAAGGGCCTGTTTCCACACTGTATCTCCAAACTAAAGTTTAAAGTCTAAACAACGTTTAAAAGATATTTGGGCAGGTACATGGACAAGAAATATTCAGAGGAATATGGAGCAAATGCGGGCAAATGGGACAAGCATAGATAGACAATAGACAATAGATAATAGACAATAGTTGCAGGAGTAGGCCATTCGGCCCATCAAGCCAGCACCGCCATTCACTGTGATCATGGCTGATCATCCCCAATCAGTACCCCGTTCCTGCCTTCTCCCCATATCCCCTGAATCCGCTATCTTTAAGAGCCCTATCAAGCTCTCTCTTGAAAGTATCCAGAGATCCGGCCTCCACCACCCTCTGAGGCAGAGAATTCCAGACTCACAACTCTCTGTGTGAAAAAGTGGTTCCTCATCTCCGTTCTAAATGCCTTACCCCTTATTCTTAAACTGTGGCCTCTGTTTCTGGACTCCCTCAGGAAACATGTTTCCTGCCTCTAGCGTGTCCAAATCCTTAATAAATTACATGTTTCAATAAGATCCCCTCTCATTCTTCTAAATTCACGCCCAGCCACCGCCGAGCTAAATTCAGTATACAAGCCCAGCCGCTCCATTCTCTCAGCATGTGAGTCCCGCCATCCCAGGAATTAACCTCATGAACCTACGCTGCACTCCCTCAATAGAAAAAATGTCCTTCCTCAAATTATGGGATCAAAACTGCACACAATACTCCAGGTGTGGTCTCACTAGGGCCCTATAAAGCTGCAGAAGGACCTCTTTGCTCCTATACTCAACTCCTCTTGTTATGAAGGTCAAAATGCTATCACTTTCTTCACTGCCTGCTGTACCTGCTTACTTTAATTGACTGATGAACAAAGACCACCAGATCCCATTGTATTTCCCCTTTTCCCAATTTGACACCATTTAGATAATAATCTGCCTTCCTGTTTTTGCTACCAAAGTGGATAACCTCACATTTATCCACATTAAACTGCATCTGCCATGCATCTGCCTACTCTCGCAACCTGTCCAAGTCACCCTGCATCCTCATAGCATCCTCCTCACAGTCCACATTGCCACCCAGTTTTGTGTCATCTGCAAATTTGCTAATAATCCCTTCATCTAAATCATTGATGTATATTGTAAATAGCTGCGGTCCCAGCACAGAGCCTTGCGGTACCCCACTAGTCACTACCTGCCTTTCTGAAAGGGACCCGTTAATCCCAACTCCTTGTTTCCTGTCCATCAACCAATTTCCTATCCATGTCAACACTCTTCCCCCAATGCCATGTGCCATAATTTTGCCCACTAATTAGGGGCATCTTGGATGACAGGGACAAGCTGTGCCTTATGACTCTACCAATGAATCTGTGCTTGAAACCTGCTTGCAAGGTCAAGTAAAGGTAAGAGTTTACCCAATTCCAAATCAAGAAGTAAATACCAAATAAATATAAATTGCACAAGTGATCATCTTTATGTATTTCCCTTGAAACAAGACATGACTCACTAAAGTTTGCATTGTTTGCCTGTCTGTACAACAAAAGAAAATGTCTGACCATCTGCAACATTCCAATATATACTCCCGCCGTTCATTTACCGGTGTCTGACGCATCTCAGTTGTGAATGTTGGTCATGTTAACGATAGTTACATGATAGTTCAATGAGTAACATGCCTTGTTACCCACAGCCATCCGCTGACTTCACTACATAACATAGAGCATAGAACAGTACAACACAGGAACACACCATCCGGCCCACAATATCTGTGCCGAACATGATGCCAAGACCAACTCTTAACTTTACTTTAGACATTAAACTTTCATGACAGAGTGTGGGAACAGGTCCTTCGGCCCTCCGAGTCCACACCGACCAGCAATCACCTCATGCACTAGCATTATCCATTAGGCTAGAGGGAATTTATTATTTTTACCTAAGCCAAGTGTGGGAGGAGATCGAGCACCCGGAATGAGAACGTGCAAACTCCGCACAGACAGCACACGGAGCCAGAATCAAACCCAGGTCTTTGTGCTGTAAGGCAGCGGCTCTTCCGCTGTGCCACTGTTCCACCTGCACATGATCCATATCACTCCATTCCCTGCATATCCATGTACCTTTCCAAAAGCCGCTTAAACGCCCCTATTGTATCTGCCAACACCACCACCCCGGCAGCACGTTCCAGGTACCCTCCACCCTCTGTAAGAAAACTGGGCCCGCACATTTTCTTTCAATTTTTCCCCTCGCACCTTAAAGCTACGTCCTCTAGTATTTGATATTTCAACCCCGCGACTTCATAATTTTATATACTTCTATCAGGTCTCCCCATCTTGGAGGAAGTTCCTGGTGGTAGGAATCCCTGAGATTGTCTACAATCACACAACTTCCAGCAGTGGCTTGAAGAGTTTGGAGTCTGAAGAAGGGCCCAAGTGTGGGAGGAAATCGAGGGAATGTGGAAGGTAATCGTCACCTGTTCATGTCCTCCAAAGATGTTGCCTGACCCATTGAGTTACTCCAGTACTTTGTGTCTTTTTTGTTTTAAACTGGCATCTGCTGTTCCTTGTAACAGCATGAAGACTTTGTTGCAGATGATCACACATGTTATGGACATTCAGTCACAGTATATGTTGAAAGGAACTGCAGATGCTGGTTTACACCGCGCATAGACACAACATACTGGAGTAACTCAGCGGGTCAGGCAGCATCTCTGGGGAAAAGGAAAAGGCGACGTTTTGGGTTGAGACCCTTCTTCAGTCTGAAGATGGTTCACGACCTGAAATGTCATCTATTCCTTTTCTCCAGAGATGTTGCCTGACCCGCTGAGTTACTCCAGTATGTTGTGTCTATCTACAATCACATTATCCCTTCTCATCAGGACAATTAAAGATGACAGAAGTCGGAGATTGCAATATTATGTGCTTACCGTCAGTTGAACTTGCCTCTGAGACGCCATAACATTGGACGAACCTAATGCATTGTTGTCTCACTGTTATGCCAAATGGGATGAGGTCTTCAGCTCTCCCAACAGTGTGAATTACCTGATAAATACAGGTTTGGGCGATTTTGCACAGATCCTTCAATCTTCTCAAAAACTAAAACTCGTCATAATTTCACAGGCTGAGCAATCCAAGCGGGTGATTTTGGCCGGAGAGCTACCTGCATTGCAGATGCTACTCGCTAGTAGTTGGAAATGCTCTGGGTTAAGGTGTGGGAGTTCCCATCTGCTCCAGGGCTTCCACTTCCTTTCCTGCTTCAATGGCATGTCGCCGAATACTCTCTTGAGCTTCTACAGGTGTACGGTAGAGAGCATATTCACTGGTTGCATCACTGCCTGGTTTGGGAACGAAGGAGATCACAGAGAGTGGTGGACACTGCCCACTCCATCACGGGTACTGATCTTCCCATCATCGAAGGGATCTACAATAGTCGCTGCTTCAAAACGGCAGCCAGCGTCGTCAGAGTTTGACAACCGGGAGATTGTGTCGGCCAAGGTGGACTGAGCGTAGGTGTCAGCAAAATGATCACCCAATCTGAGCTTGTTCCCGCCGATATATTCGATATATCCTTCCTATTCACATGTCTAGGGCAGCATTACAATTGCCCTTGTAAACACTGATCGCTAATAAAAAATGATAATCTCCCAGTTGCCAAACATTTACTGCTTTACTAAATGTATGCCTCCGTTATCACCTCCTCCACAGCCAACAATGGACCATTGTGGGCTCCTTAGCAATCGGTGCCGGCTCCAATTAGTTATGTACTCTTTCATACACCTAGTTTCCCTCTGCCCTGACTCTCAGCCTGAAGATAAATGAAGCTATGTCCTCAGGTACATCCCTAGGGCCTGATGGTATGCATCCCAAGAAGGAGGTGGCCCGAGAAACTGTGAATACATTGGTGATCATTTTCTCATGTTCTATAGACTCTGGGTCAGTTCATGTGGACTGGAGGGTAGCTGGATTGCTGCCTGACCTGCTGAGTTAGTTACTCCAGTACTTTGTGTCTTTGTAAAAAACAGCACCTGCAGTTCCTTGAATCGCCAAGATTATTTTGTGTGTGGGAATGAAAGTGAACACATTCAGATAAAACTCTTTGACACATGGGACCTCACCACTGAAAGAGCATGTTAAATTATTGCTGCTGCAAGTGGTGTGATTGGCTCCGTGCTCTAGACGTTAAGGATCAATATCTAGGGCAGCACAGTGGTGCAGCAGTAGATTAAACAATCTCGACATCTTCCTTTTCACTCGGCTTTGATAATTATTATATTGTCCCATGTTCCATCATCATTTTATCTTCATGGTACATATTGGATGGGACATCATGAGGAAGCTGTACAAGTTGTTGGTGAGTCCACACTTGGAGTACTGTGTGCAGTTCTGGTCACCCAGTTACAGGACAGAAATCATTGAGTTGGAGAGGGTGCCGAAGAGATTCACCAGGATGTTACCAGGGATTGAGTTATAGGGAGAGGTTGGATTGGCAGGGACTATTTTAGAAATATAGAAACAGAAACATAGAAAATAGGTGCAGGAGTGGATCATTTGGCCCTTCGAGTCAGCACCGCCATTCAATATGATTATGGCTGATCTTCCAAAATCAGTACCCCGTTATGCTTTCACCCCATACCCCTTGATTCCGTTAGTCCTAAGAGCTATATCTAACACTCTCTTGAAAACATCCAGTGAATTGGCCTCCATTGCCTTCTGTGGCAGAGAATTTGACAGATTCACAACTCTCTGGATGAAAATGTTTTTCCTTATCTCACTCCTAAATGGCCTACCCCTTATTCTTAAACGGCGACCCCTGGTTCTGGGCTCCCCCAACATCGGGAACATTTTTCCTGCATCTCGCCTGTCCAATCCCTTAAGAATTTTATATGTTTCTATAAGATCCCTTCTTATCCTTCTAAATTCCAGTGAATATAAACCAGATTAAAGTAGCATCCTGACCTGAACTGCATTTAACATTGTTCTCCGAAGATGCTGGCTGACCCACTGAGTTACTCCAGCAGTTTGTGACTTTTTGCCACATACAAATCCTTCCTGTGCCCGGTCTAAGAATGTTCCCATATGTCAGTGGAAGGTATGATATCAGAAATAGTTTTGTAATAAGGTATTAAAAGATTTCTTAAAATGGGCATGTGAATGATTGGAGACACAAGAAACTGCAGATGCTGGAATCTTGAGCATGCTATCCAGTCAGCGGAAAGACTATACCCGAGTACAATCGAACCGTTCACAGTGTACAGATACAGGATAATGGGTATAATGTGAAATCCGATGCTGGAATCCTGGGCAAAACATAAAGTGCTGGAGTAACTCAGCGGGTCAGGCAGCATCTGTGGAGGGGAATGGACAGACAATGTTTTGGGTCTGAACATGAAAATGGTGCCTTTCCATTCCTTCCGCAGGTGCTGCCTGACCCGTTGAGTTCCTCCAGCACTTTAAGTTTTATCTCAACTTTGCCTGTTTTAGTGCCAGAAGAGAAGGCACCCATTGTCGGCATGCAAATCCCAACAAAGCATAATGATTGCAGATAGTGCAAGGGAGTGAATCTAATCGCCGTCTCAAAGAGGTACTTGGCATGGACTTGAAGTGAATGATGTTAATAAAGAAAGCACTTTTAAATGGCATAAATGCTACAGGAAGAATAACAAGCTGTGATATCAGGACAGCAATGATGGTGAAATGAGCACACAAACGGCTGCAAATTGCTCTCTTATAGGCAGAGGCATACAAAGTCACACAATAGGCTGCAGATGTTAGCCAGTTAGTTGGTTTAGTTTTTGTCTCGTGAAAACAGTGAAATGTGTTTTGTTGAGCTATCCAGTCAGCGGATAGACTATACATGATTACAATCGAGCCATCCACAGTGTACGGATAAAGGGAATAACATGAATAACCTTTAGTGCAAGATAAAGTCTAGTAAACCCCAATCAAAGATATTCCAAAATCTCCAATGAGGTAGATGGTAGCTCAGCGATAGTTCAATCACTTATGGCTGATAAGAAAACCGGGAGTCGGGGATATGGCAATACTCTACTGGGCCGATTGTAAGGAACAATACTTCACTGTGTTAGCACTTCACACACATGACAATAAAAGGACCATTGAAGCATTCAACCATCCTAGTGAACAGAGTCGTGGGATTGAAAGTGTGCAAGAAGACATCATAGCTGAATGTGAGGAAACGAGTGATGCACTGACTGACATTTCAAATGGGATAATCGCTGAAGATCGCTGTCTCAAAAAGGCAGCCAGCATCATCAGAGACCCGCACCATCCTGGCTATGCTCTATCTTCATTCCAGCCATTGGGAAGAAGGGACAGAAGTCTAAAAGCTGTGACCACCAGGTTCAAGGACAGCTTCTTCCCAACAACCATCAGGCTCTTTGAACACTGCACAGCACTAAGGGCAGGTAGAGCTGCTGCCTTACATCGCAGAGACCCGGGTTCAATCCTGACCTTGAGTGCTGTCTGTACGGAGTTTGCATGTTCTCCCTGCGACCGTACGGGTTTGTAGGTTAATTGGCCTCTGCAAATTGTGTGTGGAATGGATGAGAAAGTGAGATAACATAGAATTAGCGTGAACGGGTGATCAAGGGTTGGCATGGACTCAGTGGGCTGAAGGGCCTGTTTTCATGCCGTATCTCTGAAGTTAAACTGATATAAACACTAACCTTCGTAACTATGTCCTTTTATGACTGTGATTTTGGTTGCACTACAGAATTTGGTTTTACACTATTATTGTTACCCAGTGACACTGTTATTCATTTAATATATTATTGATTATTATATATTTATTTGCCTGTTATTGTATGAATGGGCCTGTAAAGCTGCAGCAAATAAGAATTTCATTGTCGCTGGCACATGTGACAATTAAACACTCCTCTGGTTTCCTCCCACACTACAAAGACATACATGTTTGTAGGTTAATTGGCTTAGGTAAAATTGTAAATTGTCCCTAGCGAGTAGGATAGCGTTAGTGTACGGGATGATCACTAGTCGGTGTGGACTCAGTGAACTGCTGGCCCCATTTCCACACTGTATCTCTAAAGTCTGCAATGGTTATGCATCTCACCGGATCAGGCAGCATCTCTGGAGTAGATGGATAGGTAACATTTCAGGTTGGGTCCTTTCCTCAGGCTGATTGTAAAATTATACTCTTAATATATTAATCTATAATGGTATAACAAGGGGTCTCCGAGGGAAGTTGACAATTGCAAATGAAAAACAAATTGAGGGTTGGGTAATGCTGGGGAATGTTGTGGAGTGGAGTGATCTTGGAGTGCAGATAGATAGGGTGGCCAAGAAGGCTTTGGCCCTCATCAGTCATGGTGTTGCTTATAGTATAGGAAGAAACTGCAGATGCTAGTTTAAACCAAAGATAGACACAAAAAGCTGGAGAAACTCGGCCAGACAGGCAGCATCTCAGGAGAGATGGAATGGATGATGTTTGGTTCAAGAGGAAGTGTCTCGATCCAAAACGTCATCCATTCTTTCTCTCCTGCGATGCTGCCTGTCCCGCTGAGATACTCCAGTTTTTTGTGTCTATCTATGGTATTGCATATAGATGTTGGGAGATCATGTTGCAGTTATATAAAGCATTGATGAGGCACCATTTAGAGTATTGTATTCAGCTTTGGTCTCCATGTTATAGGAAAGATGTTGTCAAGTTGCAAAATGATGCGGATAAGATTTACAAAGATGTTACCAGGACTTGAGGGTCTGAGCTGTAGGGAGAGATTGAACAGGCTACGACGTTGTTCCTTGTAGTGCAGCAAGGTGAGGGGTGCTCTTATTGAGGTGTATATCATGAGAGGAATAGATAGGGTGAATGCTCAGAGTATTTTGCGGGACATGAGGACATAAGTTTAAGGTGGGGGATTTAATAGGAATTTGAGGGTTAACCTTTTTATACAAAGGGTGGTGGGAGAATGGAATGAGCTGCCCGACGAGGCAGTTGAGACAGGGTCTATCACAACATTTAAGAAATATTTGCACAGGTACATGGATGGGATAGGTTTAGAGGGATATGGGCCAAATGCAGGCAGGTAAGACTGGTGTAGATGGGACATGTTAGTCAGCATGGGCAAGTTGGACCAAAGGGCTTATTTCCACGCTGTATGACTCTAACATCACCCAGTGAAAAATATCCAGAATTCAAGTGTAGACATACAGTGAACAATATCTAGAATACAAGTGTAGGGATGCAAGTATGTGGCTCTACAGTTTGAATAAACTAATGAATAAGTTTATTGGCCAAGTATTCACATACAAGGAATTTGCCTTGGTGCTCCACCTGCAGGTAACAACATGACATGGTGACAGGTAGGAATGACACATAAAACATTAATAAAACATTATCAATTAAACATGTGAATTATATAAAATACGAGCAAAAGGAGGCTACAAGACTCTTGGTTATTGAGTAGAGCTCGTGGGGAAAAAGCAGTTTTTATGCCTAAGCCAAGCTGTTTTACGCCATTCATTGAAGTAGAGCTGGTATTGTGTTCTATATGAAGATCTGATGGGCTGTGATGTCCATTGAGCTATTCCTGAGAATTAGAACATAGAACAATACAGCACAGGAGCCGGCCCTTCAGCCCACAATGTTTGTGCCAAACAAGATGCCGTGTTAAACAAATCACCTCTGCCTGCACGTGAACCATATTCTTCAATTTCCTACATATTCACGTGCTTATCCAAAAGCCTCTTAAATACCCCTACCCAAAAATACATGTAGTATTTCTATGAACAGTACTGGCAAACAAATATCATTCAGATTTGTAAAGATTTTTGGGAAGTGTTGCCACTCTTGGCAGCTCGATTTCTTCATCTGATGGGGGATAGTCTCAGATGGAGTAAACGGTTTCAGTAAAAATGTTGCAGTTAATGGTTTTTCTATATATTTTTTTTTTCAATGGAATACATTCTCTGACCATTTGAAGAAACTTCCCGACCCAAAACGTCACCTGTCCATTCCCCTCCTAGATGCCTGACCCGCTGAGTTCCTCCAGCACTTTGTGTGTTCCTCAAGATTCCAGCATCTGCAATTTCTTGTGTCTCCCTTGATGAAATCCCCTGCTTCTGTCGACAAGCTCTCAACATAATCAACTTCGTTACCAGCGATCAAGTGCTGGAGTAACTCAGCGGGCCAGGCAGCATCTCTGGAGAACATGCATAGGTGGCGTTTTAGGTCGGGACCGATCTCCAGACTCCTTATGAGCCGAGTGTTCCTATTAGTGTTGAATTCACCTGCAGTTATTGGAGAATAGACGAAATCGCTGGTCTCGTTTTGCAGATCTCCCGATTCCGATATGGACACGCGATTCAAGCTCCCTGTTTATACACCACCACGACAGCACACAAATAACAAGGAACTAATATGGATGTCACATATCAGAGCATTGTATGCATGTGAACTGGTTTTTACTCTTACAAAGATCTCAAAATGTTTAACTATGGTCTTAAGGATCTGTTAAAGGATCTGTTAAAATCTTAGATAGACACAAAAAGCCGGAGTAACTCAGCGGGTCAGGCAGCATCTCTGGAGAAAAGGAATACGTAACGTTTCGGATCGAAATCCTTCATCAGACGACTCGCCCCGAAGCGCCATCCGTTCCTTCTCTCCAGAGATGCTTCCTGGCCCGCTGAGTTACTCCAGCACTTTGTGTCCATCTTCGGTTTAAACCGGCGTCTGTAGTTCCTTCCCACACATAAATTAAAACCATGGTCTGTTGGAACTGTCAGAAATTGGACGAAGCATTTTTTTTGTGAGGCATCTTATGTCAAACGATTCCTCTTTAACATATATACATATGCGCAAATATATATACGCGCAAATGTTATTTTTGAGTTTAGTTTACATCCCCCCCCCCCCCCCCCCCCCCGGCGCAAAAAATCAAATTACCGACATTGAGTTCCACCGAACTGTTTCATCTAAAGGAAGGTCACCACCTGAAAGATCTCCTATACATGTTCCCCAAAGATGCTGCCTGACTCGCTCAGTTACTACTCCGGCACTTTGTGTCCCATCGACTTTATAGTAATGTGGAGAGTATTTTTACATTGTATCCTAAGTTTTTTTATATATCAATAGTGTCTAATTTAAGTATGATTCGCTTGGTAGAGGGAACCAAAGGTCACAGAGGGTCAGCCATGAAGTGGCATGTCGAGTGGAATCCGCGATAAGCATAGAGTGGAACTGCAGATGCTGGAATCATGAGGAGAACACAAAGTGCTGGAGGAACTCGGCGGGTCAGACAGCATCTGTGGAGGGAATGGACAGGTGCCCTTCTTCAGTGTCCTCAGATTTAGTCAAGGGGATGTATGCCATTGGGGAAAAAAAACTATTGCAAGACCATTAATCACAACATTTTTACTGAAACAGTTTACTCCATCTGAAACAATTCTCCACACCAGAAATGAGCTGCCAAGTGTAGTAATCAAACCAGCGTTTCCCCAAAACAAAAAAGGCACAAAGTGCTGCTGTAACTCAGCAGATCTGGCAACATCTCTGGAGAACATGGACAGGTGATGTTTTGGGTCGGGGTCCTTTGTTGGAAGATTCGAAAAAAACCCCAAAGTATTTGAACGCTCAGTGAATAATTCCCCTTGACCAGGTTTCATTGCCAGGTTTATAGTAGAAACGTAGAACTGCAGATGCTGGTTACATCTGAGGAAGGGTCCCGACCAGAGACCTCATCTATCATGTTCTCCAGAGATGCTGCCTACCCGCTGAGTTACTCCAGCACTTTGTGTCCCGTCGGCTTTATAGCAACTTGCACAGTATTTACACGTTACCTCCGAAGGATTGGGGTTTTGAACATGACTACTATTCGAAGCATACACCTTCTGCGGATTGGATACATTTGGCTAAGGAAGCATTTCTCAACATCTAAGCTCATTATTTGTAAACGTGGTGCAGCAACATAACACGAAGCGCGTTAAAAGTTCATAAAGGCTCTTATTAGGTCAAGAGTAAAAGACAGCTTCTTCCCAGCTGTCGTCAGGCAACTGAACCATCCTATAAACAAAGACCTGTGATCTATCTCATTGGAGACCCTCGGATTATATTTAATCGAATTTTACTGGATTTGCACTAAATGTTATTCCCTTTATCCAGTATCTGTACACTGTGGCCGGTTTGATTGTAATCAAGTATAGTCTTTCCGACTGGATAGCACACGACAAAAAGTTTTTCATTGTACATTGGTACGCACGACAATAAACTAAACTACGCATGGAGATAACTTGTGAAAACGTAAATAGTTGTCTGACATATCGCAGACACGCTGTATTTGCAGGTGGGTGCGTGGGGGGTGCTATGAGTATCGGAGGTACAAGAAACTGCAGGTGCGGGTTCACAAAAAAGACACATAGCGCTGGAATAACTCAACGGGTCAGGCAGCATCTCTGGAGAACGTGAATAGGCGGCAAAGACGTGTAACGTTACCTATCCATGTTCTCTAGAGATGCTGCTTAACCCGCTGAGTTGCTCCACCACTTGAGTCTCTCCGCGAGTATCTGACTCCACTTAAAGTTGTATTAAGGGCTTTAATGAGGCCAGGAAAAATGCAATCCGTGTTAAATGAAGGTTTTATTTGAGTGTAGAAATATCAAGAAAAAGTTTGTGACTGAACTGTTAAAATTCTCAGAACACATCTTATCTTTCCCATTCTCCATTCAGTCATACTCAGTGAGTTTTTGAATGGTTATTATATTTTGTTCAATGTCGATACAAGGAACTGCAGATGCCGGTTTAGAACAAAAGTGCAGGAGTAAATCAGCGGGTGAGACAGCATCTCTGACCCGCAGAGTTACTCCAGCATTTTTTTTTATTTTTTATTTTTTAATTAAATATCAAACGTTGTATAGTTAGTAGTAGACATTTAGTATTTTTTGAATATTCAACATTTTAGAAATGCTACTATAGGGAAATCAGATTAAGTTTATTTTTTAAAGATTCCTGCTAAAAAAATCTGTAGGAAGGAACTAGATTATACCGAATATGGACACAAAATACCGGTGTAACTCAGCAGGTCAGGCAGCATCTCTGGCGAAAAGCGATAGATGGAACTGCAGATTCTGGTTGTACCTGCTAAAAATCTTAGTTAATTTGCACAATTATCGCAGGAGACTTTAGGCACTCAATTTCTCTACTTGCACTGTGTTTGCTAACGGGATATTTATTAATTCAGCATGCATTATTCGAAAACAAATTAAAGATCATTTGACGTAAACGAGAAATAATTAATTTAAATTCCAGTTATGAACAGAAAGCCTTGGTAAAATGCGAATATGATTGCTGTTAAGTAAATTGGATTTGTACCACGTTGAAAATTGCAAGAAACTAAGTAATAGGAACATAACAAATAAAAGATTTCTGATAATTATAGGATTTATTATCGATTTAAATACCGAACCGAGCAACGAAACGATTCAGACAAAATAATTAATATGTCGAATTAGCTGCCCCAGGGAGAAATATTAAAATGATTATAAAATAACTCAGATTACAGATTAACATGCCTGCATCCGCAACTAGATGTGGCTATGATAGCCATAGAATACATTGGGTTTAAGCCACGTAAAAACATTCCTCACAAAAGGTGAACTCTGGTGCCGCACGTTTAAAATTTTATTATGCAGCAAATTACACGGAACATGCAAATGCTTTACCCTCCACCACCCCCCTCCCCATCACACACAACTAGCATTTTACGGTAAATTAAAGGAATACACTTGTTCCTCAACACACTAAATCACGCTCCTTCCCTACTATATTTAATAGAGCACGCGAGATGTAAAGCTGTCCAGCAAATGAATCATTGGATCAAATGGGTTAAAAATGGAGGATCTGTAAATATGGCAGGAAATCAGAAAAGAATAATTGTAATAAATATTACCAAGGCCACCACGGTTTAATTTTCTTTTTATTATTTTACTTTACACATTAACTGGCGAAAGAAAAAAACAGTATCTGTGACGTTCACTTCAGAGGGAACGGAAAAGTATACCCATATACAAGCACGATCATATCTTTACAGAATAGACAAAATGTACATGTCAGCCCTGAAAAAACGTCATGGACCCCAACCCCCTCCCTCCCCCTATTGCAAACAGATCAAGATATATTTCTTGGGGGATCTCCGTCACTTTAGAGTCCAGTTTAACAACGTGGCAATGTCAGGAACTGGACTCTAAAATTCTACGCTGCATTAAAAACGGGTGCATTAAAATCTATTCTAGAGCCCGAGGACATTCAACGCAAAATAATTCCACCATTCTACCATTTAAAATGATGATATGTACACATAATGTATATAGAAGCCAACGCCAAAACGTTGGCCAACGGATTTGAAGGGATTTATTTCCTGTACAGACATGATTTACAAAACGAAGCTTCAATTGAAGTGTTGGGGAGAGGTCTGTACAGATGAACACACGGATTTTAAAACTTCACTCTTATAGTTATTTAAATCACATTTAGAACACTGATGGGTGTTTGCAAAATTAAAAAAACACCGGCCTAGGATTGCCATCGAGAGAAGGCGCCAGCAGCACAAGGGGGAGAAGAGGAAACACAGGGGACTGGAGCGAGATGGAGGGGTCTTTGTGCAGCGCGCAGGAATCTCTTATGACCAAAAACTGAAGCAAAAACACCGGCCTCGGATTTGGCACTGTCCCGGGAGAGGGAGATCCGAGTGGGATCTGCTGGAAGTTTGGACAGGATCTGGTGGATCCCATGAGATCTGAATGGAATCCCTGGGAGGTGGCTGGACGAAATGTGGGTGGGATCTGGAGGAGATGATGTGTGTGTGTGTGTGTGGGGGGGGGGGGGGGGGGGGGCTTCTGGTGATCTGGGTAAGATCCAGGGAGGAATTGGAGATCTGGAATGGCTATGGATCTAGTAATCTCTGGGATATAAGGGTTGGGGAGATCTGGAATGATGTCGTGGAGAATTGGTAGAACTTGGAGGGTGGGGGGATCTGGAGAGCATGTGGGTCCTATCCGCCAGGCAGGGAAGGGGGTGGGGGTGGGGGAGGGGGCTTCAGGCGTGAGAGTAGAAGCCGTAGAAAGCCATCTCCTTGGCACAGTTCTTCTCGCAGTCTCGGGGGGGCAGCGCCTCGCTCTTGAGAGGGGCCGAGCTCTCGGGGGGAGCGGGGGCGGGCGGCTGGGCGTCAGTCGACATCCGCCTCCTCTTCACCTGCTCGTAGATGCCGGCGTCCGCCCCCGAGTCCATTGTCTTGATGGTCGACTGCGTCTCGATCCAAGAGGCGGCGTCGGGCAAATCCTTGCCTTTCGTGTCCTCGGCTCCGGCCGACAGGGCCGAGCGGTCGGCGCCGCCGGCTCCAGGAGCCGGACCCAGGCCCTCGGCTGCGGCCGCCGCCGCCGCTGCAGCCGCCGCCGCCGCCGCCTCCTCCAGATACGAGTTGGTGGAAGCTCCTCGGCCCCAGGGCAAGACGGAGCTGGCTTTGCAGGAGTATTGCGGGCTGCGCGCCCCCCAGCCCGACGGGTCGGGGTAGTAGCCCAGCGGGCGGTTGCTGGCTTGGAGGGGCAGCGCCTTCACCCCCACCCCGTAAGACAGCAGCGCGTTGCCGGCGAAGTCGGCGTCGTAAGCCGAGAAGTCGAGGCGGTTGTTGGCCGGGGTGACGAACCAGCGCTGGGGCGACGGGGCCGCCGGTTCATCGCCCGCTTGCTGCTGTGGAGACAGCAGCCCGTTGGTGTGTGGCACGCTGCGCTCTCCTCCCCCCGGCCCCGGGCCCCCGTGGTGGTGGAAGCGGGCTTTGGCGTAGTTGTTGACGAACTGTTCTTGCAGGAAGGACTGGGTGACCGCATAGCGGGTGCCCGGCACGATCTGCGAGCGGGGAGAGTCGCTGGGAGACGGGGTGAGCCGGTCCATCTCGCAGCCCGTGTAGATCCTGCACAAACAACGAGAGAAGGGGAGAGGGGCAGAGGGTTGAGGGGGAGAGGGGAAAACAAGAGTGGAAAATAGAGAGGGGAAGTGACAGGAGGGGGAGAGGGAAAGAGAAGAGGGCGAGGAAAGAGGGGGAGCGAGGAGAGAAAGATAAAGAGGGGAGAGGCCTATTAAAAACTATATTCCAATTAAAAGCGTAAAACCGAGCAAAACGAATGCATTCTTAGTGGAGAGCAGCAAGTCTTACTTATTTCAAAACTAAAAACCTTACTCAAATAAAACAGTGCAAAAGAACGCGCACCACCAGACTCAGGATCAGCTTCTTCCCCGCTTCTGAATGGCCCTTCCATAAACTAGGGTACTGTCCGATTCACCTCTGCACCATTGGGTCTCTGGAACTGGTGCGCTACAATGCTGAGAACTACATTCTGTACTCTGTATCTCCCCCTTTGCTCTACCTATTGTACTTTAGTTTGAACTGATTGTCTAAGAAACATAGACCCTTAATATTTTCTTAGTGGAGAGCAGCGAGTATTATTTCAAATTAAAACATATACAGTTTAAACGGTGGGGAACAGCGAATCTTTCTCATTTCAAAAGTAAACATTAAAAAATAAAGCGTAAAAAAGGACAGCGTAAGCTAGTACTCAGTGTAGCGACGAGCAGCGAGTCTTTTTATATACACATTTCAAAATAAACCGCTCTAAATAAAACATATGTGATGTTAAAGAGCTGTTCAAAACTGCTAATCCATTCTTGGTGAAGAGCAGCGAGCAGTATTTCAAAATAAAGTATAAAGTGGAAAGAACCATAAAACCCGTTCCTCGCCATTAATAATATTTTAATTTTAAGAATAAATTTTATTCAAAAAAGGACCTACACAATGTAAAATAACCGCGCAGAACTATTTATATTTTTTGTCAAGAGGAGCAAGTCTTTTATTTTTCAAAATAAAAACTTCATTCAAAACTGCAAAATAACAGTAATACTTAATATATTCTTACTGGAGAGAAGAGAGTCGTCTTAAATTTCAGAGACAAACCTCACATTCAATGTAAAAGAAACGTGCAGAACTCTTCAGACTCATTCCTTCCACTAAGAACACATTTCATTTTCAAAATAAAGCAGGTAACATAACCGCGCGTAACTCTTAGTATGTTCTTCATGGCGAGGAGCGAGTCTTCTAATATGTCAAAAATAACCTTTATTTAAAATAAAATAAGCAATGCGAAATAAAAACCATGCAAAGCCAAAAATCACCCCCGTCAACTAAGACCGTGTTATGAGTTTACACTGTACATTTGTTTTATTACGAATAAAGTTTACTTTTGAAAAAGAGACTCACTCCTCTCCACAAATAATATTTCAAAAATAAGTATATATATATATATATATATATATACACACACGAAACACTCTTACATGATTCTTAGTGTGTCTGTACATTCAACATTGCCATTGTTATAGCCAGTAGTGTTAACACCTCCCCTTGTCCCTTGCATATCGCACCATTGCCCCACTCGTGCCCCCCTGGGGTGATATCCCCTGCCTTGTTTGAGAGGTGGCCCCACCGGTCTCTGCCCCTCAATGTCCAGCAGTGGAAGGAGCGAGTCTCTCTGTTCACTGGCGCTGCATCCCAAACTAACCTCACCATGTGGACTGCTTCTCCACGCGACAACCTGCTGTCCAAATCAACAAGCCCACGACACCAACCCTACGTCGGTCTGGTCACCTCGAAGGCTCCCCATGCACCACGTGAATATTTAGACTCTTAAAACATTCCTCTACTACTCTTAGTATATTGACATCCGCAAGGAAACAGCAAAAATACAACAAATACTTTGGATTTAAACACAAATGTATCCAAAATACCGAGTTCTTAAAAACGCACATCACTAACTAAAAATCCTGTAACTCTGAACCCAGACCGTGAATCTCCATGTGATAATTAAAAAGTAATAATTCAGCAAATGTTTAAAAAATAAAACTAACAAACTCACGTGTCATAGTTATCTCTGAATCCTTTGGCAAAAGGATTGTGGTCTATTTTCAGCTGCGTTA
This sequence comes from Raja brachyura, assembly GCA_963514005.1. Next base: position 59,129,134 of record OY740787.1, read on the forward strand.
TCTGTTTAAAATTAAAATAAAAACAATATTTGCATCAAACCGCTCCAATTTCTCAGGAACTTAAGGTGCAGACAACTTAAATTTGTTTCCCGAAAGGTTTTTTTTTTAAATATAGATTTGTGGAATACAGTGCGAAAGTCCGGGTAACAAGATGAAGAAGGGGACTTTGTTCCCTGGTGGCGTTTAATTCCACAACTCAAAGGATGACATTTTTTGTAAATGATCAGAAACCCGGCAGGTATGACTTCCTGATTTTAACATAACATTCCATGTACAGTCTGAAACGTGCAAAACTCTTGTGTAATTCGATGTACACAAGGAACTGCAGATCCTAGTTTACAAAAAAACGCGCGCAGAGTGCTGGAGTAGCTCAGCGGGTCTTCGGAGAACATGGACAAGTGACATTCTAACCGAAAAGTTGTCTATCCATGTTCTCCAGAGATGCTGCCTGACCCGCTGAGTTACTCTAGCACCTTGCGTCTACGTTTAATTCAAAGTTAGGCATTTTAATTATTAAAAGAACTCTAGCTTTTTAAAACGGTGGGAGCAGACCAAGGTGCGTCTACAATTCCTATTTTGTTCCTCCCTCCCACCCCACATAAAGACAATTGTTTGGTTTTTACAATTCTATGCTCTGCATTGCCGCCGGGTTGCTTACATCTGTATTCTGATACGCTGTGACTGCGATAAACTGTGTTTCTGGAAAGGTAAAGGTCTGTACTCGGCCCGGCTGGTTAGAATCCTCCGCTCCGTCCTCGTTCACTTCCACTACGTGTAGCCTTGGCTGGTATTTATGTAAAGACTGCAGAACCACCATCTGTCCGTAAAACACGGAAAAGGATTACTTTGGCCAGAGAAACAAATGCGCTTTATTGCCTCACTCTGTATATCTATATCAATAGTTATACAGCGCTATTCCCGTCAGAACAGCACTCGCGTATAGTGGTTTCCAGACTCATTTATTAAGTGCTGAACTCCACTATAAAACAAGGTCTTAAATCTTTGATTTTCTTTTCACAGGGAGAGCATGGAAATGGCATCAGAATGTATCCATTACCTGGCCGTTGTTGTTTGATGCGCCTTTGTTGTTGGTCAATTTTAATTTTCCGAATGAAATCTCTTGCCTCATCCAATGAGCGCCCGTGTTTGGCGAATCTGGGTGCATGTAAATCCTATTACCTAAAGAGGAGCAACAGCCCATTTAATGGAATGTCCCTCCATTAGAGGAACTCTGGTCGCCCAGCAGAAACATACACACGCACACTGATCGGGATTTGAGGAATAAGGAACAACTGTGGGAAGGAGTTGGTGGAATGGTATGATCGTACAAGTTACTCTAATTGCTGAACCGCAGCTAGAACAGATCACTGGAAAGAATAACTTGCCTTGTACGTTGGTATCCGCTTTTCCACAAGGCACCCATTTGCCTCCCTGAAACCGCCAGTGATTTGGATCGGCTAAAATTATGTCAACAAAGATGTTGTAATGTGCCGTCGGGTCTAGGCCAGATATGTTAAAACTCAGAAATGGAAACATCCGCCTGCAATAGAAGGACCGAGATACAAATCAAAAATAAATAAAAGCAAGAAAGACATTAAAAATTTAAAATATAGATGTGTTCGAGCTTGTTTGTGTCAGAACGCATAGCTATCAACTCACTGCTTTGCCCTGACTTTGAAAATTGTATTGCTGTCATGTGCTTTGAAAAGTGAAAGATGCCAAAATAAAATCCCTTCATTGGTTAAAAACGCAAGTTTCTTAGTTTAAAAAAAAACATTGATAAAGAAATAAGCACATAAAGGAACGATAAATAGGCACACATTAACTACTCTGTAGTGAGCAGAAGCCCTCAATTGCTGGGACATGAGGGGTTCTGCTCAGACTAGAGAGTAAATAATTGATATATTAAAATAACACAATTTCGAGTCCTGGCTAAAATATCTTTTTTGAAACTCCGTTTCTAGTGTGTGCCGCTTCGAAATAGATACACGTTGGCGTGACTCTGCAATGGTAAACTCATTCTCCCAACTGAAATCGGTTAGTGTTCGGTGCAGCGTCAATTTAAAAGCAAACATTGGTGGTTTTCACGAAGGTCCACTCACCTGCCTTGCTTGGTGATGATCATTTCCGTTTGATGCCTGTGGAATTTAAGCCATAGCGGCCTGTTACACAAATACACCTGGGCTTTGCCGGGAACTAGCCCTGGCTGACCAGAAGAAAATTGGTAGAAAGGTCCTCCTTGGTAGGTGTGTCCATACTGCTGGGGATAAGGGTAACCAGATCCCGGATAGCCTTGGGGAGAGGAATTGGAGAGAATGCTATTGTAGGCTCCATTTGTGATCACGGGATGGTGAGCCATGTATCTACTCGGACTGCTGATGGAAAACGCAGGATGTGTGGGTCCATGCTGGCCGGTGTAAGGGAACATAGCACTCGGAGTAGCAGTCGGTTGCTGTGCTTGGCTCGACTGTGACAGGATGTATCTCTCTGCCGCTGATCCATCGAAATTATGACGAATTTCAGAGACTCCGTCCAAAACAGGAGAGAGCTTGCTTCGGTGGACGTCCCCCGACGCGTCCTTGGAGTCGGGAAAATTATCTGCCTCTGATTGATTCGTCATTCCCCTGGTAATTTTTTTCAGAGGTGAACCTCTCTCCAGGCTATCAGTGGCCGAGATGATGGGATCGTGCAGAGTAAGCTCGCTGTTGGGATAAGTGCTGTTCACATTCAAAAATTTCTTCGAGAGCATTATAGATGATGATAAACAATGCTCCAACTGCATAGCTTCACAAACAAGCACTTCGTCCTACAAAAAACCCTCAGCAACAGCGAGGGGGGAAAAAAACACAACCCGCTTGAAAGCAATTCTTTAAACACTCTCACAAAGGGCTTGTACTCGATTTTTTTTCTCCCAAAAGCAATTGGCCAATTGACAGTTTGCAGTAGTAACGAAGGACTCGCTTTTGATCTCTCCGGTTGCACAACTAATGAAACGACTCTTGCTATTGGTTAGCAGCTGACAGTAATTTAATTAGACAGACATTAATTAGGATAATCACCTGAGTCCTAATGGCAATGATGGCAAATTGCAAGATGATCTCATTGCACAGACAGTTTGCGTGTTGTTAACAAGCATCCATCCCTTCCCCATTTTTGGACGGAGGATGATGTGGACAGAGGGGAGCAAATTTGCAAAGAATAAGGATCCACTTAAATTGTGTGTGAACTTTGATTTCTTGCCGAAATCATGATCATTAGCAGACAGAGGAGGAAAAAGTAATGTCACTGTAAATAAGCAATACTTCCACGCCACTTATTTGGAGCGGGGCTTTTTTTTTCGCAATTCAACATTATTCAGTCGCTATTTTATGATCTGCGAATTATGCTTTTTGTACTGTGAAAATAGTTTTCGGCATGACTTCATTTTTACATGTCGCTTTGGATGAGGGTTAGGACCTGCACGAAGCAATTTAGGTGCAGGCCACTTGATATGTTTTTTATTAAATCTATTTATTTATGAATAGTGGGGGAAAAACTCAGCGCAGCGTCAGCGAGTGTGCGGGTTTCTCAGACCTTTTCGGAAAAAAGTGAGCAAAGGATACGCAAGAAACCAATAAGATTAATAAAGTAATATAAATAAATAATAGTTTGCAATACACGAGAGACGTTCATCTTTTAACTACGGAGTGAATGCAAAGCTACAAAAGAGTACCTATACGTGAAGAATTCTGCAGAAGACCTCACGTTTTTTTCCTTTTCACTCACAGGGCAAGTGCAGGGAATAAAGTTGTACGCTGGCAGTGCTGGTTCAGATTGCGTCTTTAAATGTGTCGACGTGCCATTTGGGGCTCATGTGGGGAAAGAGCCATTTTTCCCCGGCTGTTTACTCAAATTGTAATAATTTCGCTTTAGCGAGAATGTCATCAACAGAAAACCATTGCAGATCAACGTATTTCCATACCAGCCATTGAAGATACTTGATTGTATACTCTGACACCCTAAACATTGTTATTTACTTCAATTGCGCTCGTTGCAAAGAAATGTTGACTTAATGGACTTTCATTTGCTACCCCAAATTACTAATTTAACGTACTTTAAATCCATTATTTGGAGTTGTTGTACATATTGTGTGTATATAATACTCCACGTCACAATTTCGCTTAAGATGAAGTGAACGCAATCGGCTGAATAACTTTTAGTCTATTTTATTAAATATAATTGCTTCACATTTGCGCGCGTTTCCTATCATTCTGTGAATTGGAAAGCATTATAATCAACGAAAAGCGCCTTCAAATGTTCATTTCAACCCCCGTGTTGCCCAGCACCAAAACCGGATAGGTTCCAATGATTCTTCTGTCTGAGAGCGCCCGTGTTAAGGTGCGCATTGGCAGATTTTATCACTAGAAACTTCTGATGTAAAATGTGATTTGAAATTGCACCGCAACCTCACTGCCGCCAGTATGAGTATTAATCTGAACGTGCCGCGGAAAATGTAGTATTTCCAAGTACAGGACAATGCAAATCACAACTTTATGTGATTGGAAAAAAAAATAGGAAAAAAAAGTGACTAAATGGTCAACATGACATGGAATTATATATGTAGGCACAGGGTTCTCTCGTCAAAAAACTTGGAGTCCTATGCTTCAAATAAGGAGCGAAATCACAATTCTCTTGGTAATACATTAATATGGGGGTTGAACATAATGTTGCCTTTTGGAATTATCGTTTGGGGAACTTCACCCATTAAAACAAACAGTGGAGAATTGTGTAATCCGGTCACTCGCCAGCACGTCGGATTAATGTAATGAAATCTATTGTCAAATTAATTTGCACCTATTGAAATGATTACATAGTTCACGCACATACGTTGAAACTTACAATATTTTAATCAAGCCGCTTTAAACCAGGGTGCAGTAAGGGGACTTTGTGAATTAGTACAAGCAGCATTTGCTGTTATGTATCTACGTGATTCATGTTCATTACATTTTTACCAGCGCACATGATAGTTTCTGATATTAAAGTACTTTATTCATTGGTATAACTATGTATATAGTTATAACTATATAGCTATACCAATGCAATAAAAACGTTTGGTGTGTGTGTGCGCACAGAGCAAGTGCCTGGTACATTTAGATGTTCCAGATAATCTGTTCATGTGGGAGATTGATTATACAATTCTACCGCATGAATAATCGTACTATCGTCCAACCATTTCAAGACGGTACTGTTGCCGAGTTCTCTATCAGTATCGGGAAGGGTGTTGGGGGTGGGGAGAAACATCTTTTCAGTAAGAGAGGTGAAGATAATATTTTTGTGGTCTTTGAAAGTCGAGAGGAATCGATCATCTCAAAATAGCTCGGGATATTTCAAGATCTTTGAAAAAAATGTTTAAACACGAGGGGATAAAAAAAAACAAATGTCTAATGACCAGTTTCAAAAGATTTGAGGATTTTCAGTGCTGAAAACGTCGAACACTTTCAATTGTGCACTACATAATACGCAAAACTTTATCCTCACCGCGATTGTAGTTTTACCACGGACGTTAAAACCTTCCATGATAAATGTACTGACATCCAGCGCCCTGCAGTTCATAAATAAGTTTACATCCGTTCCATAGTTGCATTTCATGTAGAGACCGCTATGTTTGTTTTTTTATTTCAAGAAAATTGTAATGTTGATAGGCGAACAATTAAATGTTTTCATCGTGCAAGAATGAAATGCATACCAATTGTGTCAGATCTGCAACTCAATGATACATTCAGATGTGTTTACACTATTTATTCCTGATAGCGTAAAACCACCAACCCCTTACAAATAAATGATAGAAACATTTTTTTATAACAATCTGTAATGACTATGGAGTACTGTCGTTTAAAACCGCCAGTCATTGCAAGTTATGGCTGGATTGTAGCAAGGTTAATCGTAACATAACATTCTCAAAAAAAAATCTTGTGCATGTCTTATTCATGGATTAGTGGGTTAATGTACCTAACGTTCCCCGTGCCAAGCAGTTGGTTCAGAAATGTCATTCTTCACAGACTAGACTCTAGTTTGACCTTAGCATCTGCCATATTCACAGCTCCGACCCTAGAGGTGTTAGACATGTGCTACCTCTGCAGTGCAGAACAACTCTTAATAAACAAGGATCAGAGAACATCTAACTGCTTTTATCTAGTCGAGGTTTCGGCTTTAGAAATGATACCGCATTTCAGGATGAAGTCTTCAGAAATTGCAAAACCCTTTTTTTAATTTAAGGCAGCACAAATCTGTTTGTATGTGACAGTGGGAAGTCACGTAACAAAGAACAGTTCTAACTTTTATTTTATTGGTAGTTTTGAGATGCAAAAATGTACACGAGTGCAAATACCAAAAAACAAATTTGGACACTCATTTTGACTATATTTTTTAAAATGGGAAAAACAGAGCTGAAATCCATTTGTCCTGACAAATGGTTAAAAAACAAAGACAGGTACTGCACGATTGTTCTCAGCTTTAGATGTAATGGCTGTGGTTTTAGGTCATCTTCAGCAGTCTCAATGATAGTGGGATTTGAGTAGAAACGGCCTCATAATAAAACACAACAAAATGACTCAATACGTTTATAATATTACAGTTCACTATTTAAATACAACTGTATCCAACATTGCTGCTAAGCACTGTACAATATTTGAAGTCATCACCACATCGACATGCTCCTCCAAATGACGTTTTGGATCCTGAAAGACAAAGATATAATATATTAACAAAAAACATTGTTTTTCAGGCAAGGTAGTAATTTTGTGCGTTTGCCACATTATTCCAGATCATTACAATTGTTAAATACCCAATAATAAGACCCTATATATTTTCCAATACCATATCAGTCCAATTTTATACAATATGAAAGTGTCTTGCAGCTTTAAAACAAAGCAATTTTAAAATGATTTAAACTATAGTTCTTGATTATAAAGGAAAATAATTTATGAACCATATTTAAATCCCGAGTCTCTAAAATACATCTCAGACAATAATTCAGAGGAAGGATGCAGGTGGTAATCCTCAGCTAAAAAAACAGATTAATTACAGTTTAAAATTCATTGAAGGATGCCAACTGATTTTTTTTCCCCACAGACAAAATGAGTGAAAGCACAGAGGAACCATTTTCACTGATTTTTTGATCTTTCAATGATGCTTAAAGTGGATAAAATTAAGTTACTTCACACAGTTAAAGAATTGTGGTATAATGTACAAAAAATGTTGTTCTAAATGTTTAAAGACATTTCTGAAATGTTGTGTCTTTGTGTAATTTTCTTTTAATTGGAACTTCCGTAAATGATGATTTACTGGGTCCACATTCAGAGATTTTACTGCAAGTAAACGGGAAAACATTATTTTTCACTTAAATTTATTTCACAGGCATGGCCAACAATTTAAGGCCCAGATCAAATAATCATTTTTAGCATGCACTATCGAGTTCAAACAAATTGCTGTAGATCTGTGGTTGTTGGTAATGATGCCACAAGGACGGCAGATTTCCTTAATTTCAAGAGTCAAGAGTCCAGATAGAACAATGAAATTCTTACTTGCTGCAGCACAACAGAATATGTAAACATAGTACATAAATGAGATTAAAAAAAGCTCAGTGTGTATATCTACACATACACACAGACTCAAAAAATAAACAAATATAGTGCAATAATAATAATTGTTGTAGTTCAGAGCCTATTTGTTTACGTGTTTAGTAGCCTGATGGCTGAAGGGAAGAAGCTGTTCCTGAACCTGGATGTTCCAGTTTTCAGGCTCCTGTAACTTCTTCCCGATGGCAGTGATGAAATGAGTGTGTGGCCAGGATGGTGCGGGTCTCAGATGATGTTAGCTGCCTTTTTGAGGCAGCGCCTCCGATAAATTCCTTCGATGGTGAGGAGGTCAAAGCCGGTGATGGACTGGGCAGTGGTCACAACGTTATGCAGTCATTTCCGCTCCTGGACGTTCAAGTTGCCGAACCAGGTCACAATGCAACCAGTCAATATGCTCTCCACTGCACACCTGTAGAAGTTCAGGAGAATCCTCTTTGACATAACAAATCTCCGTAATCTTCTCAGGAAGTAAAAGCGCTGATGTGCTTTCTTTATAATCGCACCAGTGTGCTGGGTCCAGGAAAGATCTTCGGAAATGTGCACGCCCAGGAATTTGAAGCTTTTGACTCTCCACCATCGTCCCATTGACTCTCCACCATCGTCCCATTGTGGGTCCTCTTCCTTCCTCTTCCAAAGTCCACAATCAGTTCCTTGGTTTTACTGATATTGAGAGCCAGGTTGGTGTGCTGGCACCATTTGGTCAATCGATCGATCTCACTTCCATACTCTGAATCATCACCATCTGTAATTCGTCCAACAACAGTGGTGGCATCGGCGAACTTGATGATGGAGTTCACTATATGACTGGCTACGCAGTCATGCGTATAGAGTGAGTAGAGCAGGGGGCTGAGCACGCAGTCTTGAGGTGCACCCATACAGATTGTTAATGAGGACGAAGTATTCGAACAGACTATGATCTGTGGATGAGGAAGTCGAGGACCCAATTGCAGAGGAGATGCACAGAGAGCCAGTTCCGTGAACTTGGTAACCAGCTTTTTTTTTGTATCAAAAAATAATTTATTTAAATTCCAACACGATTCAAAAACCAAAAAAAACAAAACCGTGGTGACATACCCACCACCATGTTACGAAATCATCAAACATCTATTTTACAAATATTCTAATAACTGAATCGGGCAAAGCCCTCTTCCACCTGGCACCGTGACTCGTGGATGGCCAGCTTGGCCAGGCCTAGGAGCAACCCAACCAGGACATCTTCAGGCCTGCCTACTCATAGATCCCGTCACCAGTCCTTTGGTCACTAACAGCAGAGCCACTCCTTGTAGACCCTACGTGGAGTGGCGGTGCTCCTTGACCTCCGGACCCTGGCTACAAGGGACGCTCTATTGGTCCCTTGGTAACCAGCTTGTAGGGGATGATGGTGTTGAACGCCAAGCTGTCGTCTACAAACAACAGCCTGATGTAAGTGTTTTTATTGTCCAAGTGGTCCAGTGCAGAGTGGAGAGCCAGTGAAATTGCATCCTCAATTGACCAGTCGTGACGGTAGGTGAACTGTAGTTGGTCGAGGTTCTTGTCGAGGTAGGAATGATATGCTCCATAACCAACCTCTCAAAGCACTTCATCACCACGGACGTTAGTACCATTGGTCGGTAGTCGTTGAGGCATGTCACTTTACTCTTCTTCGGCACCGGTATTATTGATGCCCTTTTAAAGCAGGTGGGAACCTCAGACCTCAATAGTGAGAGGTTGAAAATGTCCACAAAAACTCCAGCGAGTTGGTCTGCACAGGTTTTGAGAACTCAACCGGGTATACTATCAGGTCCAGGTGCTTTCTGAGGGTTCAACCCCCTGAAGGATATTCTGACATCAGCCTCTGTGACTACGACTGTAATACCATCAGGGTGTATGGGGGCTCGGGAAGGCACATCAGTGTTCTCCCTATCAAAGCGTGCGTAGAATGCATTGAGCTCATCAGGGAGTGATGCTTCGCTGACAATTGAGCTGCCTCCTGATTTCGCCTTATAGGAGGTGATTGCATTCAAGCCCTGCCACAGTTGCCAAAGATCCGTCTCACCCTCCAGCTTAGAGCAGAAGTCCCTTTTGACCGTTTTGATGGCCTTGTCAAGGTCGTATCTGGACTTCTTATAGACCTCTGCATCACTAAACCTGAATGCCCGGGATCTGGTCTTCAGAAGAATGTGGATCTTCTGGTTCATCCAAGGCTTCTGGTTAGGAAAAACTCAGAAGGTTTTTGTTGGAACAGTCCTCCACACATTTCCTTATGAAGTCTGTAACGACTGTGGCGAATTCATTCAGGTCCGTTGAAGAGTCCATGAACACTGCCCAGTCTACTGATTCCAAGCAGTCCTGGAGTTGTTCCTCTGCCTCCCCAGACCAGCTCTGTGCAGTCCTCACCTCTGGGGGTGCGTTCTTCAGTTGCTGCCTGTATGCTGGAAGAAGCAGCACCGCTGAATGGTTGGATTTCCCGAAGTGAGGGCGAGGGATAGAGCGGTAGGCATCCTTGATGGTCGTATAGCAGTGGTCAAGGGTGTTTGATCCTCTGGTGCTGCAGGGGACATGTTGGTGGTAGTTTGGGAGTGATTTTTTCAGGTTGGCTTTGTTGAAGTCCCCGGCTATGGTGGTAAATGTCTCGGGGAAAGCTGTCTGGTGCTTGTTGACCACCGCGTGCAGCTCCTCCAATGCCAGGTGGATGGACGTCTGCCTGGCCTGGGATGTAGACCGCGTCATGATAATGGGTGAATTCCCTGGGTAGGTTGAAGGGACAGCACTTCACCGCCAGGTGCAGAGAGCAGGAATTAGAAACAACTGCCACGTCTGAGCACCACGAAGAGTTGACCATGAGGCAGACGCCCCCTCATCTCCCTTTCCCAGATGTGTGCGTACACGTTATCCCACTTTCTCATCCACTCCATACACACTGGGTGCAATTTTCAGAGGGCCAATTAACCTATGAACCTGCATGCTTTTGGGATGTGGGTAGAAACCCACGAGGTCACAGGGAGAACGAGTAAACTCCACACAGACAGCACCTGTAGTCAGGATCGGACCCGGTTCTCTGGCACTGCATGGCTCTACCAGCTATGCTGCCCTCCTTTAATGAACTTCAACTTTTTTGAATTTTTAAGATGATCCAGCAGTTCTACAGTCATCATAACTGATACCAATTCTGTTATTCCAGTATTTAATTAACATATTTAAGTTCCCCAACCCTCATGTTAGAATTTGATCTTGAAACTCTTGACAACCCCAATTGATTGCAAATTAAAAAATAAAGCAAAAAATTGCAAATAAACCAGAAAATGCTGGAATCACTCAGCAGGTCAGTTAGCTTCGATTGAAAGAGCAACGAGCGATATCAAAAATCCTTCATCAATACCTAGACATTAGGATTAAAGATAGACACAAAATGCTAGAGTAACTCAGCGGGACAGGCAGCATCTCTGGAGAGCAGGAATCGGTGACATTTCGGGTCGAGACCCTTCTTCAGACCCTCCTTGAGTCTGAAGAAGGGTCTCGAACTGAAATGTCACCCATTCCTTCCCTCCCCTACTCTGGGTAAAAGACCCTGTGCATTCAGTCCATCAATTCCCCCCATGATTTTATACACCTCTATAACATCAACCCAGATTCCTGTGTGGAAATAAAGCGAGAAACAGAGAGCATTTCAGGTGAAAGACATGGTCAGAAATGGGAAATAAAGTAAATGGGTTACTTGGAGCTGTGGAGAGGGTGGCAAACAAATGAAGGACATCTGTAAAGAAATATATATTCTGATGAAAGTTTGCATGGAGTTTGTATGATCTGCCTGTGACCACATGGGTTTTCTTCAGGTGCTCCGGTTTCCTCCCACACTCCAAAGATGTACACGTTTGTAGGTTAATTGGCTTCGGTAAAGAATTGTAAATTGTAAATTGTCCCTAGTGTGTAGGATAGTGCTAGTGTACGGGGTGATTGCTGGTCGATGCGGACTTGGTGGGCCTAATGGCCTGTGTCTGTGCTGATGAGTACTTTTGTAACTTTGCCAGCACCTTTGTGGCGACTCTTTTGTGTACTTTGTATGCAAAAACAAAGAATTTCACTGCACCTAGCTAGGTACAAATGACAAAATATCATCATCATCAAGTCAAAGTTAATAGCAATCTCAGAGTCTCCTCCCCTACAAGCTAAACACAGGTACTCTTCAAAGTAATCATCCAATTACTTCTCTTATGTAGTGAAGGTCAAGTTAGCAATGAATGCAGTACAGTACACAAGTTTAGAGATACAGCATGGAAACAGGCCCTTCGGCCCACTGACTCCATGCCGACTATCGATCAACCGTTCACACTGGTTCTATATTGTCCCACATTCTCACCCACTCCGTACAAACTAGGGTCAATTTTAAAGCGGCCAATTAACCAATAGAACTACTCGTCTTTGAAGTCATTCCTCAAATGTTACTCAGTATTACATTTGTCTTATATGTGGAAATGTACAAAGAGAATCGATTGAAAGAATGAATCAGGTGACAATTGATTAGTTAATCTTATGCCAGCCTTCATGCAAATAATGTTTAAGAAATAAAATAATACCCAACATATGGAATAAAAACAAAACATGTTGGGAACATTCAGCAAGTCAAGTAGCTTCCGCAAAGGAAGAACACAAAGTGCTGGAGTAACTCAGCGGGTCAGGCAACATCTCTGAAGAACATCGCTAGGTGACGTTTCTGGTCAGGACCTTTCCTCAGAGTGAGTTAACGTTTCAGTTCAATCATCTTTCATTTCAATAACGACGAAATAATTGATTCCTATAGTAATGGAGATGCAAATTGTAGAAGGATCTTCAAATGAAGCCCCTTTCATAGAACAGGAACAAAAAAGGGACGATCACTTTGATGTTGGTACTACTGGCATCCTGACAATCAGGATAAACTTGAGCAGCAGACATGTAGACATATTAGAAAGACACAAGAGTAATAGTACCAGAGGAGGACGGGATTTTGATTTGCTCAATATTAACGGCAGCACGATGGTGCAGCAGTAGAGTTGCTGCCTTACAGTACCAGAGACCCGGGTTTCATTCTGACTACAGGTGTGTATCTGTACGGAGTATGTACATTCTGCTCAATCCTAAGTGGGTTTTCTCCCGAATCTCCAGTTTCCCCCCCACACTCCAAAGACATAAAAGTTCGTAGGCTAATTGGCTTGGTATAATTGTAAATTGTCCTTAGTTTGTGCAGGATAGTGTTAGTGTGCGAGGATCGCGGGTTGGCGAGGATTCGGTGGGCCGAAGTACCTGTTTCCACACTGTATCTCTAAACTAAACTAGGACTGTTTTGAATGTGAAAGAGGGTGCATCCTGGAGAAAGCTTTGATCATGTATGTAGATATTCCGACTGGAAAAAAGGGCAGTACTGGACCTAATCTTACAGAAGATAGTCATAAAATGCTGGAGTAACTCAGCAGGTAAGACAGCGTCTCTGGAGGAAAAGGATGAGTGGCGTTACGGGTCAGAACCCTTCTTCGGACTCTTAGGGAATGTAGCTGGGTCAGAGACTGGAGTGCCAGTGGGAGGACACTTCGTAGATAGTGACCATAACTCCAAGTCTGAAGAAGGGTCTCGACCCGAAACATCACCCATTCCTTCTCTCCAGAAATGCTGCCTGTCCCGTTGAGTTACTCCAGCATTTTGCGTCTATCCAAGTTTCAAGGTAGTTACAGAAAATAAAAATGATGGACGTTGAAATTCAGGTTCTGAACGTGGCCTGAATTCAATAGCATAAGAGAAAATCTGGCAAAAGGAGATTGGGAGCAACTACTTGAAGGTTGGTCTACAGTAAGTGGGAAGCATTTACATGTGAAATTGTAAAAAATCAAAGCCAATATGTTCCCATTAAAAACATGGCAGCAAATAAAAAGAAATATCTGAGGGCCAGGGAACCTTGGATGTTAAGGAATAAGGAGGGCTGTATAAAAAATAGCAACCATATGACAGAAACAGAAAATCCCTTCAGAAGTAGAGATAGTGTGGGGAGGTTCAAATCTCATTATACTGGACAGCAAGCCAAAAAAGATTTGACACTTATAGTAATATAAGTGATGGTTGGAAGCATTCCTGGCAGAAGGTTCTTAGTTCAAATCCCAACCAAAAACCTGAGAACAAAAGTCTAGACTAATGCTCAAATGAAAGGGGAGTATTGCACTTGTAGGATTGAGGCCACTTCTACTTAGATTCATAGTCATACTCCATGGAAATAGGCCCTTCACCCTAACTTGCCCATGCCAACAAACATGCCCCATCTACACAAGTCCCATCTGCCTGCGTTTGGTCCTATCCATGTACCTATCCAAATGTCTTTTCAACATTGTGATAGTATCTGCCTCAAATACCTCCTCCAGCAGCTCGTTCCATATACCCACCACCCTTTGTGTAAAAACGTTGCGCCTCAGGTTCCTATTAAATATTTACCTCCTCACCTTAAACCTATGTCCTCTGGTTCTTGATTCCCCTACTAGTAAAATACAGTGCATTTACCCTATCTAATCCCCTCATGATCTTATACACCTCCTCGTCCTTATGCTCTCCAAGGAATAAACTCCCAGCCTTCTCAACCTCCTGGCAACTTCTCTGCATTCTTTCCAACTAAATAACATATTTCCGATAAAAGGTAACCAAAAACTGAACACAATACTCCAAATATCGCCTCACCAAAGTGTGCATCCATAATCTCCCAACTTCTATACTCAATACTCTGACTGATGAAGGCCAATGTGCCAAAGCCTCTTGATCACCCTGTCTACCTGTGATGCCACTTTCAAGGAACAATGTACCTGCACTTCTAGATCCCTGTGCTGTCCAACACTCCACAGAGCCTGCAATTCACTATGAAATATGATCACATGACAATATTTCAAAGAGTAGGGTCGTAATCCCCAGAGTCCTGGACAACACTTATCTATGAATCAACATTCCTAAAACAGATTATCTAGTCATTATCACATTGCACCTTTTGGGAGTTGTGTGTACAATGTACTTAAAATATTTCATTCACTGAAAAGTGTTTTATGATATTCTGTAAAGGCAGTGGCATACAGCAGGGAAATAGGCCCTTTGGCCCAACCCGTCCATGCTGACCAAGATGCTCCATCTAAGCTAGTCACATTTGCCCAGCTTTGGTCTATATCCCTCTGAGGCGTTCCTATCCATGTACCTGTTCAAGTATCTTATAAATGCTATTATAGTAACTGCCTCAACTACTTCCTCTGCCAGCTGATTTCATATATCCACTACCTTCTGAATTAAAAAGTTGCCCCTCAGGTTCATATTATATATTTTCTCTCTCACGTCCTCCTGTTTTTGATACACCTACCGTGGGTAAAAGACTCCATGCATTCTCCCTATCATCCCCTCATGGTTTTATACACCTGTATATAAATGCACATTTTCCGTTCTTTTGCAGGAAGACGTATAATTATCTCCAATATTAAAAAAAAGTCAGGACTGTACCTAGATGCAATTCATCCCAATCATTAATTTGGTTATTGTTAAACTGATAATGGAGAAAAGTAAATTTCAGATTCAGGTGGCACAGTGGCGCAGCGGCAGAGCTACTGCCTCAAGCGCCAGAGACCCGGGTTCAATCCCAACCTCAGGTTCTGTCTGTGTGGAGTTTGCAGGTTCTCCTTGTGACTGCATGGGTTTCCTCTGGGTGCTCCAGTTTCCTCCCACATCCCAAAGACATGAGGGTTCGTAGGTTAATTGGCCTCTGTAAATTGCCCCTAGTGTGTAGTGGGATAACTAATGTTAATGGGTGATCAATGGTTGGAGTGGACTCAGTGGGCCAAAGGGCCTGATTCCATGCTGTATCTGAACTAAACAAAATTAGTCAGACAGTCCATACTTACTTGTTTTCCAACATTTTTAATTGCCAGTTGTTCAGGAGTCATTTTATCCTCTTCCTCCACAGCCTATTAAATAAATAAATATTCAAGTATATATAATTTATAATCCCCAAAAAACAATTTAATGCAATTAACAGTACAGTTTAAAAATAGGAATGAAATAAGAGATTAGTGCAGTTTTTGTTTTACCTTATTGTAGTTCTTGGCCAATTCTAGCATTTCTTTCACAACGGTTTCATTAAGTTTACAATGTTCACTGTAGTCCTGAAGTGTCAGCCCTTCCATCCAACTTTTCTTATGCAAGTTCAACAACATCTGTAGTGACAAATTCAAGTGATCTATTTATTGAGCAGCAGGAAGAAGAGTTTCAGCATATATGTGCTGGCCCCTCATAATATTAAATAATTCAAAAATTGTGAATTCCAAAGTACCAATTGCACACGCATGCTTGCACACACACACATGTACACTTGCACACACACATGTACTCTTGCACACACACAAACGCTTTCACGCACACACATATGTACTCTTGCACACACGTACGCTTGCACACACATGTACGCTTACACACACACGTATGCTTGTACACACACACACGTACGCTTGCGCACACACACGTACGCTTGCACACACACACACGTACGCTTGTACACACACACGTACGCTTGCACACACACACGCTTGCGCACACACATGTACTCTTGCACACACACACGTACACATACACACACAGTATTCTTGCACACACACGTACACTTGCGCACACACACACTTGCACACACACACGAACGCTTACACACACGATTGCATACACACACAAGCTTGCGCATACACACAAACGCTTGCACACACACATGTACTCTTGCACACACATACGCTTGCGCACACACACATACTCTTACACACACACATCCTTACACACACACACATGTACACTTGCACACACACGTATGCTTGCACACACACATGTACACTTGCACACACACGTATGCTTGCACACACACACGTATGCTTGCACACACACGCGCTTGCACACACATGTATGCTTGCACACTCATGTATGCTTACACACACACGCTTGCACACACACACACATGTATGCTTGCACACACACACACACACACACACACACACACACATGTATGCTTGCACACATGTAAACACACACCCCTCTCCTCTCCCCCCCCCCCCCTTCCCCACCCCTTTGGTGGACCTCAACAAGTCAGGCAGCATCTGTGAAGGAAACGGACAGATACATTTCCAATCAGGAAGGGTCCCAACCTGATATGTCATCTTCCCATTCCCTCCGCAGAAGATGCCTGACCCGCTGAGTCCCTCCAGCATTTTGTGTCTTGCTCATGGTTCCAGCATCTGCAGGTCTTTGTGTCACCAATTCCATTAACATTTATGCGACAACAGGATGGTCAAGCACCATTTGTTTTTTGTGTGTTAGGCAATCTAATTTCTGTAGAAATAAGAAACTGCAGATGCTGGTTTATGACCTTGTTCATGACCTTATCGATACATAAAATGACAAGTTCAAAAGGATGCAATTAACCTTCAAACCGGGGTCTCTGGTGCTGTGAGGCAGCAGCTCCACCAACACTTAGAGACTTAAGGCATGTCCCACTTGCATGCGATTGCATGCGTTTGGCGCGACCAAACGGAAGCGGAGTTCGCCCTAAGTTTACGGTAAGTACGCGGTAAGTACGCGCTAAGTTCGCGCGTGACATAATTCACGTCACGCTCACCGATCAGCTGGGCAGGAGGCGGGCCGACTCAATTTGGGCATCGCACGGCTAGGCATACGGTGACGTCGCGCAACGCCACGGGCTAGGCATACGGCGTCAAGACGCTGCGTACGACGTCAAGACGCAACGTACGCCATCAAGATGCTGCATACGCCCTCAATGCGCCTGCGGCCCACAGGCCGTTGGTATGCGAAGGTTTCGGACAGTGCGGGATTTTCGGAGCCCTGCGCGATGTCGGGACCAGCCCCGCACAACTCCATACGCCTCTGCACTTGGAAGTGGGACCGGCCCCGCGCGCCTCAAGCGACCACGTTTGGTCGCGCCAGACGCATGCAATCGCATGCAAGTGGGACAGGCCCTTTAGACAGCAAACTTAGTTTATAATAATGAGAGGTGTGTACGCGGGAGTCAGCCACTGTTAACCTCTTGACAATCTTAGATACAACATGCTAAATGTGCAAAGGTGTAAAGTAGTAAAAGTATAAATCAAGAAGACAGAAATAAGATTAATAATTACAATTACCTTTTGTTCAAGTTCATTTTTCCGATAGTTGATGGTGATAGAGTAGTAATGTCTGTTTAATCCATGAATCAAAGCCTAAAAGTACAAAAATCACAGCTTAACAATTGAAAGGGAACAGCTACATGACTAAGCTAACCTGCATATTTTGGTTGTTTCAAATTATCTGCTGAAAAAAATTGACAGAAGGTGAATTTGGCAACAAATTGATGTTCACACACGTTTTAAAAGCATACACAATTTGTATTTCTCACATCAAATTTACAATATCACAGTCAATTATGACCAGATTTGTTAGGTGTAATTCATTCATAAATTCATTTGAAATAAAACTTCAAATTTCTGCTACTCTTTTATGTATAAAAAAAATAGAATTAGCTTGCACACAAGATGTTGATGAGAACGCACTTGGAGAATTGTGTTCAGTATTGGTTACCATGCATAAGAAAGACGCCGCTAAGCTGGAAAGAGTACAGAGAAGATTTACAAGGATGTTGCCAAGAATCAAGGGCTGAGAGGTTGGGCAGATGAAGGCTTTATTTCTTGGAGCACAGATTGTTGAGGGGTGATCTTATGGAGGTGTATCAAATCACGAGGGAAAATCAACAGGGTGAGTCTTTTTTCCAAGATAAGAAATCAAGGACCAGACGACAGGTTTAAGGTGAGGGAAGAATTAAACAGAAATCATTACAGTGTGGTAAGTAAATAAAACGAGTTGCCAGAGGAAGTAGTTGAGTCCGGTACAATAATAACATTTCATAGACACAAACTGCTGTAATAACTCAGTATTTTGAGATTCATCTCTGGATAACATGGGTAGGTGACATTTCGGGTCTCTTCTACTTTATGCAAACCAGCATCTGAAGCTCCTTGTTTCTAACATTTAAAAGACATTTGGACAGGTATATGGATAGGAAACTAGACCAGGTGCCGACCTGATGGACCCGTCCCCCAAAGCAATACTCCACCACTGACCCACAGCCCCCATCTGCGCAGGCGCGGCTGGCGGGTTCCCGTTGTGACGTCAGAGATCCCCATTGTGACGCGAGTTACGGCAACCCTCCCCAAACTGCGCAGGCGCGGCCGGCAAGTGGGGGCGAGACTGCGACGCTTTTAAAGTTCAAAATGGCAATAACCTGGATATTATAAGATCAATATGAACACGTCCCACTCTCCTTCTTCAGTCCCCTATTCCCCTCCTTCATTATCCTCCCTCTCCACACCCTCCACTGCTTCCTCCCCTCGCCCCTCCCTCCTCTCCTCCCTCTTCCCCTTCCCCTCCTCCATTACCTCGCCATCCTTCCTACCCCTATCCTTCTCCATTCCCACATCCCCCAGCACTCCCTCCCCCTCCTTTTCACCCTCCCTCTTCTTTCCCCTCTCCTCCTCCCCTTTCCCACTCCCTCCCTCACCTCTCCCTCTCCTTCCCCCTACCCTCAGTCACTCCCTCCCCTCCATAACCACTCTCCCCTCCCTAACCCCCTCCCTACCCCCCCTCCTCTTTCTCTATCCCCCTGCTCCCCCTCACCTCCCCCCTATCCCACCCCCACTCTCCCTCCTCACCTCCCCCACTGCCCTCCTCTCCTTCTATCCCCCACTCCCTACCTCTCCCACCTAACCCTCCTCTCCCTCTATCCCCCCTCCTCCCCCGCTCTCCCATCTCACCTCCCCCACTTTCCCCTCCCATTCCCTCCCTACCCCCTCCTCTCCCTGTCCCCCTGCTCCCCCATTCTTCACCTCCTCCCTATCCCACGCCCTCACAATGAAAATCGTAATGGTTTTTTTTTAAATGAAATTCTCAATGAAAATCGCGCCTTTTCTTTAAAATAACCTAAAGACAATGTTAGTTGTTAATGAAAACAGAAGAATTTGATTAAGAGGGGTTTTTCATTAGAATAAAATCAATGTCAATGTAAATGCATTGTAAAAAAAAAGATATTCTGGATCCCATTGTGACGCCATTGTGACGTCGAACACAGCTTACGGGCAGGACAAGTGGAAAAATTGTTTGGTAAAGTGGTTTTTGTAAAGTTTAAAATGTCAATGACTTGTAAAATCTAATATCAATCTGAACGAAACTTGTTACAGCACATCACAGGACAATGGTGAGTAAGGTGGGTGAAAAATTGTTGCGCTATCATGTACCATTTTGCCGGAGTTCCGAGAACACACGCACAAGCACGCATATATACGAAAAAACAAGATGAGAGTTTTAGTAATATACTAGATCAATCGTCCCCACATGGTGTTGGGTGGGGGGGGAGCACAATCACAATCCACAAGGAAAATTCTTGAATTTTTTTTGTAAACAAACCTCTGCCCTATTCCACCGCCCACAATGAAACGAGGAGCTCCCCCCCCCATCCCAACCCCCCACAAGGAAAATCGCAACCTCTCCCCTATTCACCACCCCACAGTGAAAAAAGCTCCTCCCAAGAAATCTTTTTTTTTTCAATGAGATTAGCAATCCCAGATTTGCTGCTAAATGAGATTCCATTGTGATGTACCCATTCCCCCAACGCAACCTGTTCCTCAACACAATAATCACCCATAGCCCCCAACTGCGCAGGTGGGCTCATACACTCCCTCCCCCTCATCTTCACCCTCCCTCTTCTCCTCCTCCCCTCCTCCGCTCCCTCCCTCACCTCTACCTCACCTCTTCTCCTCCTCCCCTCCTCTGCTCCCTCCCTCACCTCTACTTCCGTTTCCCTACCCTCAGGCACTCCCTCTCTCACCTCTCCCCTTTCGCACTCCCCCACTAAACAAAATGCCAAATCAAACCTTAAAATAACCCAATTATTATGTTAGTCGTCAATGAAAACGTAAGAATTCTAATAAAATCAATGTTTATAAAAATCGCAATTTTTTTTTAAAAAGCAACTATAAACAAAATGAATCTTGTCTTTAAAGAATGAGCAGGTTATCCACTGAATCAACCAGCAGCACCAGCAGCTAGAAGTAAAGCAGCGTGTTTTTAACCCAAACAGCGGCTAATCAATCCGTACCACGTGAAAACAAAAATTAAACTGCCAAATCTTTTTTTCTCTGTCTGTCTGTCTGTCTGTCTGTCTGTCTGTCTGTCTGTCTGTCTGTCTGTCTGTCTGTCTGTCTGTCTGTCTGTCTGTCTGTCTGTCTGTCTGTCTGTCTCTCTCTCTCTCTCTCTCTCTCTCTCTCTCTCTCTCTCTCTCTCTCTCTCTCTGTCTTAATTTTTTTAAAGTTAAAAATGTCAATAATACCGGAGACAGGAGCCCCCCGGAGCCAATCACCCCAATCACCCCCCACAATGAAAATTCTTGTCAGGTGGAAGACTGTGAGATCCCATTGTAACGTCATAGCTTCAACTGCCAGCAACTGCCAGCATATGGAATGTTCACAGCGGCGTATGTAAATGAGATCCCATTGTGATTGGAGGACTGTGAGTTGCCATTGTGACATCATCACTGGAAGCTGCCAGAAAACTCACAGCAGAGTCACAGTTATTCTCAAACTGGGCTTTCTGAAACTTGTAAATATCAATAACGTGAAATATAACATCAAATCGGAAGGAAAGTTGACAGGAATGACCACGGGACAAAGGTGGTGCAAACATTTTAGCACTATCGTGTACCGTTTTGGCGTAGTTCCAGGATCACATGGAACAAACACAAATAAACAAATATAGATAGAAACAAGACGAGAGTTTTAGTAACATGTAGATACTAGATCAAGTGCAGACCAGTTGGACCCACTCCCTGAATGGAATATTCCACCAAACTGCGCATGCGCAGCTGCCACATTCAAAGTTGTGGTGTTGACTTCTGAAATTAAGTTAAAGTTAATAAAGTGAATAGAGGACCCCTGGAGGCATTTGTAAAGTAGAAAGAAACTTACCCCTGAAGCCATTGGGTCCCCGTTGTGAGGCAAGGCAAGAATACGCAAAAAGAAAAAAATGGCGATTTAAAAAAAAGAAATTTGTGGTCCAATTGTGACGTTACTGTGACGTCGAATGCAGCCGACAGGCAGGGCAAGTGGAAAAATGGTTTAAAAAGTGATTTTTGTAAAGTTTAAAATGTGAATAACTGGTAAAATATATCATCGATCCGAAGGAAACTCGTTTCATTTATTTCACAGGACAATGGTGAGTAAGGTGGGCCAAAAATTGAAGCACTATAGTGTACCATTTTGGCGGGGTTCGGGAAGACACGAACACACACACGCATATATGCGGACAAACAAGATGAGAGTTTTTGTAATATATAGATAGATAGATAAAAAACAAGCTACTGCGACTACCTTAGATGGGGCATCTCGTCTGACATGGAAGAATTGGAATGAGGGGCCTGTTTTTATGCTGTATAAATATGACCCATTCAAGGACTACCTTCAATGATACTTTGTTGGCTTTAAGGTGGATTCTGTCTGACCACGCCAAACCTTTTCTGAATCAAAGGGAGACAAAAATGCTGGAGAAACTCCGCGGGTGAGGCAGCATCTATGGAGCAAAGAAATAGACAACGTTTCGAGTCGAAACCTTACTTCAGACTGATGTGAGGGTGGGGGGGGGAGGAAGAAAGGAAGAGGTGGAGCCAGAGGGCTGAGGGAGAACTGAGAAGGGGAGGAGAAAGTAAGGACTACCTAAAATTAGAGAAGCCACTGTTCATACTGCTGGGGTGCAAACTGCCCAAGCGACACATGAGGTGCTGCTCCTCCAATTTACGGTGGTCCTCACTCTGGCCATAGAAGAGGCCCAGGACAGAAAGGTCGGATTCGGAATGGAAGGGGGAGTTGCAGTGCTGAACCAACGGGAGATCAGGTTGGTTATTGCGAACCGGATGGTGGTATTCGGCAAAGCGATCGCCAAGCCTACGCTTGGTCTCACCGATATAGAGCAGCTGACATCTAGAGCTGCGGATGTAATAGATGAGGTTGGAGGAGGTGCAGGTGAACCTCTGCCGCGTCTGGAAAGACTGCTTGGGTCCTTAAATGGAGTCAAGGGGGAGGTAAAGAAAAAAGTGTAGCATTTCTTGCGGTTGCAAGGGAAAGTGCCTGGAGAGGGGGTCGTTCTGATAGGAAGGGACGAATTAACCAGGGAGTTACGGTGGGAGCGGTCTCTGCAGAAAGCAGACAGGGGAGGAGATGGGGAGATGTGGCAAGTGGTGGATCTTTCTGAATCAATGTTGGTGTTAATTGAGGAAATGGAGGATGATGATATTCACTCATTTTTCTTTGCCATGGGAAGCATCTGGCCTTACTGTAATGTTGCCGAGACAAGGTTCCTAATGAATCGCACAGGATCAAATCTTCCAACCTCAAAGGTTCAGTAAAAGCAGAGTAGTGATGCTGCAGGAGTGGCATTTGATACACTGCCAGGGAAATGTATGTATGTGATGACACAATGAATATTAAGGCATGCACTGATTACATTACCTCTATTTTTTTTAAATAAAGCATATTTTTGAAATAAAATAAATGTTTCCAGATATTCTCCAATGAACCTGCCACAAAGCTTTTTAACA
Organism: Raja brachyura; assembly: GCA_963514005.1. Next base: position 59,152,384 of record OY740787.1, read on the forward strand.
ATAGTTTTACATTGTGGTGACCTAATGAACAAACTGCTGAGAAGGGAAGTAAAGGGTAATTTTCTTGTGCAATTTGTATCTATCAAAATATAATTCATTCATAAAGTACACTAAATATTATTTTTACACTGGGATTTATAAATCACATACATGCCTTTTTTTTTACAAATAACACAGTACAGCTGTCTGCATCCATCTTACCAACCAAACTGCTTTAAAGAGACCTGGAACTAGGTCAAAATATTGACATTGACAGCAATAGCATGCCATCTGTAAATATTGATGCATAGAGTTCTTTAAAAAGTGCAATAAATAATTTTTAGATGTCCCTGAAAAGTTGTGCTCTGCGGACCGTCAGTGACTTAGTTAATCTACCCAAGTAAATCATATTTTCCTTTTATATCTTTTGGGATGAAGAAAATTTCCACCCGGATTAATCAAATAATCTCTCCTTGTTAAAAAAATGCTATGTTTAAAATGTATTTTACAACAGAAGCATCAAGTTCATGCTGTGGACCAACCAACCTAAGAAAGAATCAGTTGTACACTATAAACAATGAAAAATAAATTAATTAAACACTGATCTTGCTACAATAAATGACTTTTTGACTTGTATGATACACAGCTCAATTAATTGGTGAGCTAATTAATATTCATGGGGTATAAAGGCCTTAACTTCATCAAAGATCACATTTATGCATTGAAATATTTCGGAAGAGTTTTTGTTACAGCAATTAGTGAGTAAAACTGATGGAGGCTTTCAACGTTAATTAAACATGGAAGCTACATGATAAAAAAAATCTTTGCAAAAATATTCAGATGATTAAATTTTAATTACAATTAAGCCATTGCCTTGCCATTGACCAGCAAGGGTTATGGATGTTGGAACCACTTGGAGTCTTCAGCACAATTTGCAAATCACCACCATAAAATTAAGTATGTGCATCGTTTAAATATAATTGAAATGAAATGTGATTAATAGTTTTAATCAATGATTTTTTTGTGACAGAATGTATGATACCTCTAAAATGTTAAAAACTGGATTTTCACCTTTTTATAATTTTTAATATTACAAAAAGAATAGTGTAGAAAATAAAATGTATTAATCAAATTAGGTGTTCAGGCCCTTCAACAGCTTAAGCCGCTTATCAGACATTGATCCACCATAGACACCGACAGCAAGGAATGATATGCGTACCGACATCTCTTATTCTACAAAAATATACACTCGTTTTAATAGAGACACTGGGAACTGCAGACACTGGAATCTTGAACAATACAGAAAGTGCTGGAGGAACACAGCGTGTCAGGCAGCATGATGGGGTGGGAGATTGCAACCTTCACGAGGTCCACCCTGTTTAAACTAATGCAATCAACCCAACGTGCACAAATAGATGTAGTCTTTTGGTGTCTACAACTTTAGGCTGTGCATGCCATACGCGAGAAGAAGAAGGCAGCAACATACAAGGAGACAAAGCTGAAGAAGGGTCACAACCCCAAACGTTGCCTGTCCATTCCCTCCACAGGCTCAGTCTATCCCGCTGAGTTCCTTCAGCATTTTGTGTTTTACCGATGCAAAGAACTGCAGATGCTGGTTTACAAACAAAAACCAAGTTCTGGAGTAATTCCACAGGTCAGGCAGTACCTATGGAGGATATGGATAGGTGACATTTTCAGTCGGGACCCTTCTGAGGAAGCATCCTGAAGGGTCTCGACCCAAAACGTCACCTATCCATGTCCTCCAGAGATGCTTGACACAAAAAGCTGGAGTAACTCAGCAGGACAGGCAGCATCACTGGAGAGAAGGAACGGGTGAAGTTTCGGGTTGAGACCCTTCTTCAGACTGGTTAGGGATAAGGGAAACAAGATATGTAGACAGTGATGTGGAGAGATAAAGAACAATTAATGAAAGATATGCAAACAAGTAACGATGATAACGGAGACAGAACTTTCTGTCCTCGGTCTCTCCCATTGTCAGAGTAAGCTGTTTGTAGGGTGAAAATTGTAAGCTGTTTGTAGGGTGAAAATCAGAAACTAGTGTGACTTGGGTGAGGGAGGGATAGAGAGAGAGAGGGAATGGTGGGGCTACCTGAAGTGAGAGAAATCAATATTCATAGCACTGGCTGTAAGCTGCCTAAGCAAAATATGAGATGCTGTTCCTCCATTTTGCATTTAACCTCACTCTGACAATGGGAGAGACCAAGGACAGAAAGTTCTGTGCAGGAATGGGAAGGAGAATTAATGTGTCCAGCAACCGAGAGACCAGGTTGGTTCAGTCTACGTTTGGTCTCCCCGATGTAGAAGGGAAGTAAAAGTATAAGAGTCCACATCTTGAACAACACATACATTAGATGAGGTTGGAGGAGGTGCAAGTAAACCTCTGCCTAACCTGAAAGGACTGTCGGGGTCCCTGAACATAGTTGTGGGAGGAGGTATAGCGACAGGTGGTGCATCTTCTGCTATGCAGGGGAAGGTATGGCATAAGTTAACCAGGGAGTTGCAGATGGAACGACCTCTGCGGAAGACGGTGGAGATGGGAAAATGTGGCTAGTGGTGGGATCCCATTGGAGTTGGCGGAAATTTTTGGAGGATTATGTGTTATATGTGACGGCTGATAGGGTGGAAGGTAAGGACGAGGTGGACTCTGTCTCTGTTGCAACTTAGGGGGAGGGGGAGCAAGGGCGAAGCTGCGGGGTACTGAGGAGACATGAGTCAGGGCCTCATCTATGATGGGAGAGGGGAACCCCTGTTCCGTAAAGAATGAGGACATCTCACCCATTCCTTCTCTCCAGAGGTGCTGCCTGTCCGCTGAGTTACTCCAGCCTTTTGTGGGAATCTCCTGCAGAGATGCCGCATGACCCGCTGTGTTACTCCAGCACTTTTTGTGTTTTTTATGCTTTGGGTTTTGCACTGAATTTTAATAGTAATGAAATCCCCCCAAAAAAAGAACGTTCCTAAACCAAATCCGGGTGACTTTTGCTCAGCAAATGTTTCTATATGGATGTATGATTTGCAACTGAGATTGACATGTTGGGAGGTATTCCTAACATAGTTAAAACATACTTCAATGTATTTCAGCCAAGATATGCTGATGATAGAAGAAACGATTGCTTATCATGATGGAATGAGTGGCAATCCAACCTGAAATGGCCCTCGACAGATGCTGCCTGACCAACTGGGTTACTACAGCAATTTGTGTTTTGCTCAAGATTCCAGTATCTGCAGTTCCTTGTCTCCTGAGTGCCAATCAAGATGCTTTTCGACCTGAATGGTTTTATGTTGTTTCAGTTTGAATGTTCCAATAACTCGCTCATTCAAGCAGAGTGTAATCCATTGATTCAATTATATTTTATTGCCACATGTACCTATGTACAGTGAAATTATTTGTTTTTGCATACTATACATAAAGTGCGCAAAGAGTCGTCACGTATTTGGCACCGACAGAGGTACAAAAGTCCTCATTAGCGTCCCAATGGTCCCTCGGCGCTCTCCCCCCCCCCCCCCCCCCCCCCCTCGGTCCCTCATTGTTCTCAGCCCCCCCGATCCTTCCTGGCTCTCGCCCCACTGGGTCTCTCTTTGTTCTCGGTGTCACCCCCTCCCACCTCATTGATAAAGGAGAGTCTTTGGCAAATCAAGTGGCTCACTGGTCTCTAAATAACCACCCTCTGGGATGGGACTGTGACCACAGTACTTCTGTAATCCTTGAAGGTAATTTCAAAGATTTTTAACTCTTTTGGAATAGAAGGGGGCATGTACATTATGAAAAGTCACACTTATGTACAGTTGCAGTTATTAATGCAAAGGGCACAACAATACTTCCCTTGCACTAGATTAGCTCCGGCTACAGAAAGCCATTATCCTGTAGTAATGATTTGGAACAATGTCATGAAATTAACAAGAGAGGTCATTACTGCACAGTCATCAAAGGGTCATGGAACTAGTCTCATGAAACATGCATGCATGGGCTTGTCTATGCCCAGTCAAAACCCCTGGCACATTTCTGCTCATTATCTTGTACACTTTCATAGACTTCAACAAAAGTACAACATAAAGCAGTAAGCACAGAACAATACAAATCATCAGGCTTAGTATTATAGAATACTTTTCTTCAACACAATAATTGCAGCTTGAAATCCAGGTAGTATTACAAGGTACGGTTGCTTTCATTGACCAGGGCATGGAACATATTAAGTCATATTGTACCGAATAATATGACTCCATATAAAGTACCATTGATATTGCAACTTCTGTAGGTATTTGGTTAAGCTGCATTTGTAGTATTGCATACAGTTCCGATTGTCCCCATTATGGAAAGGATGTGGAGGCTTTGGAAAGGGTACAGGAGAGGTTTCCAAGAACAATGACTGGATTAGAGAGTATTAGCTATAAGGAAAAGTTGGACAGACTTGGATTTTTTTTTTTTTTTTTTTGCAACGCCAGAAATTGAGGGGAGGTCCGATAGAAGTATGTAAAACCATGAGAGGCATAGATAGGATAGACAATCAGAACCTTTTTCCCCAGGGATGGAAACATCAAAGACTTTAAGGTGAGCAGCACAATGTTTAAAGGAGGTGAGAGGCAGGTTTTTTTACTGAGAGTGATGGGTACCTGAAACCCACAGCCAGTGGTGGTGGTGGTGGAAGCAGATACAATAGAGGCATTTAAGAGGCTTTTAAATAGGCACATGGATATGCCGGAAATAGAGAAATATGGATCATGTGCAGGCAGAGGAGATTAATTTATGTTGGTATCATGTTTGGCCACAGACACTGTGGGCCGAAGGGCCTGTTCCTGTGCTGTTCCTATGTTCTATGAGTCAACAAAAGGTTGGTTCCAACATGACTAAAATGGTCAAGAGGTACAAACTCTCAAGACTTCAGAGAATAAGAGGTTCCATTTGAGTCAACCGGTAGAATATGATGTCCGTATTCACAAATAATTTGAACCATGAATTTACAGCTGGACAAATGTACCTGGATAGATGGCTTGTTGAGATGTCCAAGATTTGAAGTCGTTTGTCTCGGTTCATGTCCCAACACCATCATATTTGCATTGATCAGTCTAAAGGCGTCAATAACAACCTTTTGGAAGGAAAGAAAAATAAAATTATTTTGTTTCAGTTCAAGAGAACTTTGGTGTCACATCTGGCTCTGGCTCCTGTCCAGACAAAGACTTAATGAAAAGCCAAGTAGAAGGAATTTCCTGCTGATTGTGCCATCCGCACACCTCTTTATAACTTGTAATGCGAGGTGACATCAATTAAACACATAATTTGTATGCAACAAAGTAGGGGAATATACAGTTATGAAAGTATGTCTGCTCATCTGACAACCTATTTACATAAATTGTTATAACCCATATCTTCCCAAAATATGTAACGTACTTCATTTATGTTATCTTAGTACAATAACTGATTAATTTGTTGTTCTTACATATATTAATAAGCCAGATAGCATCTAATCAACATGAATGACAGCAAGCAAATAATACTGAAAGTGAGCACAGGCTAAGGGATTATATGGAAAGCCCAGACCTGTCAAATCAATGAAATGATCACAACACTCGAAATGACAACAAAATTATAGCCAGCAAGGAACTCCCTCTTGCATTCTACTCTAGTCATAAGCCTCTGCTTACCCATTTCAACAAAAGAGTCTGTTGCTTGTCTAATAGATTTAGATGGCCCTCATCAGAGTTACAATCAGAACAAAAACAAAGGATGATAAACTGAAGGCAAGGTCACCACTGATCCACGACAAGTCACTTTCTAGCTAGCTTTGCAGTATCAATAAAATATTAATGTGGGTACATTTGTGATATTACACAAACTAAGACTGCCAAATGCTATCCATCCATAATGATAGAAAACGTTGCTTGTTTCAACAAAATGAGTTTTTACCCTCTCTCCGACTATATATCCAAGCCCACAACAAGGCTCGTCTCTGGTGACATTGGATGCAATCTTCTCTCAGCTCAAGAGTTTCCAGTGTCAACACAAATCAGCTTCTGCTTTGGAAGACAATCATTGCCTTAATTAAGCCCTTATTAACTCATTTTACCCAGAGATAACAGCACTCACTGTCCCAGGTGGATTCAGTTCACTTTCCTCCAGAGTTACAGTATCTGCTTTAAATTACGTTCATAACTTCTATTTTTATGATAAAGGTATGAAATATTCAGTTTAAGTTCAGTTTGCAAATCATGAAGGGTGATCACTGTGAATCTGAAACAAATTGCATTGAAGATGGATTTAAGGCAAAACATGTATTTAAAAGCAGAATTTGACAATAGATCCTCTGTACTGGTTTATTTAAATAATATATCAGTGAATTGTAGTGAAATTACCATATTTGATTCAATTCAACCTCATCTTTAATTTAATTTGAATCAATATAAAACTAATAACCAAATCTACAGTATCTGTAAGCACATTATATACCTGTTAAAATGTATTCTAAATTGGTTGCACACGAATGCTGAGAGCCATTTTGTAATTAATTTTGCAGATTTTTTTTGTTTTTTGTTTTGACATATGTTCTGTCATTGAATGTCATCGAAAAATTACAATGCTGTCATTGTCTTGTCTACAAAATTTGAGATGTTACATTTAATTCTCTCATGCAAATCGTAGGTATATATACCGTGAATGGCTGAGTCCCAAGCACAGATCCCTGCAGCAGCCTACACGATTCTGAGAAAAAGGTGTTTTTCATCGCATTGCAGAAACAAGGACCTTGCAGATGCTGGTTTATATTTTAAACAGACACAAAGTGCTGGAATGACTTAGCGGATCAGGCTGCATCTCTGGAGAACACAGAGAGGTGACATTTTGGATCGGACTCTTCTTTAGTCTGAAGAAGGGTCCGGACCTGAAACTTCACCTATCCATGTTCTGCAGAGATGTTGCCTGACCTGCCGAGTTAGTCCAGCATTCTGTGTCTTTCTGTCTTCTTAATCTTCTGTTTCCATCTGTCAATGAATTCCTCAATCCACACCTGCATGTGACCTACAGTCCAAAGTACTTACCCAACCCCACCACTTGGGGGATCTTATCAAAAGCTTTCTTTAAAATCCCAAAACACTGCTGCCATTAGTCATATTCATTAAGCATGGAGACTGGATCTTCCACACAAATTATCCATGCCGACCTATCTAAGCTAGTTCCATTTGCCCAACATTTAGCCCATAGTCTTCTAATTCTTCCCAAACAATGTACCTGTCCAAATTCTTTGAAATGTTGCTATTGTACCTGCCTCAACTACCTCTTCTGGCAACTCGTTCCATATATCCACCATCCACTGAGTGAAACGTTGCCCCCTCAGGTTCCAATTAAATCTTTTGCCTTACTTGTTCTCCCTTTCTTGTTCCTCAACCCAGTAATTGCCCTGTCCATGATATCCTAGTTACCAGTAAAAGAACGTTGTTAAGCATTATTTCCCTATCACAAATTGTTTCTAATCCTGTTAATGCTATCCACATTTTTAATTATTTTTAATTATCACCACTCCTCATCTCCCGCGGCCAAACGCAGGACCCGGTAGACCGCGACCTACATTGGGAATGCCAATGAGCCAGCCCCTGCTTGGTCCTCCAAAGACCAGAGACCAGGAGGATGGAGCCGATGACAATGACAAATACGAAAGATGAGGAACAAGGCCGGTTGGAGAGATAATGGGGGTCCGGCCTACTGCGCTCTCAGGCGACCTCAGGGCACAAAGGTAGACGGGCGAGTATACAGATGTTGGCTCGTTGGTCGATCCACTCCTCCAAGGAAGGTGATGCTGGAGACCCGCAGCAGACAGGGGCTCGCCTGGATCAGGCAATGCTCATAATTAGAGCACGGACTGGACTTCGAAAATGGCTCTGAAACCTGGCGCTTCTTGCATGCGGGCTCAATAGACAATTTCTGTACATTTTTATGGTGATACTGTACTGGACTGTATGTTAGAAAATAATTTCACTGTGCATTATGACACTAAAAGCACCATTGAACCTTTGTACTTACTGCCTTGGTCCAAAGGCAGACTTGAATTCCTGAGATGAGGTGAGATGATAGGTGATTATTTCTTACATCATAAGTTAATAAGTTATAGGAGCAGACTTTGGCTATTTGGCCCATCAAGTCTACTCCGCTATTCATTCGTGGTTGATCTATCTTTCCCTCTCATCAAGACAATGTTTGTGAATTAACGGGAATCAAAAAAAACTCTTGACTGTTGTCATTCTTAGCATAATGAAAAATCGAATAGGTTCTTTTGTTGACAGGTGGGGCATTAGGGTTGCGCCATAAAAGTAAATAAGTTCTGCACATACATAGATCATGAAACACAGGAAATACATTTCAAACTGCACACAACAGTAAAATTAGAGATTTGCTCAGAGTAGGAAGTTGGTACTCCTCTCCAACTTAATTTTAAACAACGGACATAAAAGTGCATTAACCTGAAAAAGATAGAGATAGCTTAAACAAGTGATGAGTACATAATTGTTTCCGAAATGGAAGTGGAGATTTCTTGGACATCTCTCAAATACCTATTCAAAAATTTCAATATGTAAATCAAATTGTTGATTCTGGGATAAAGAGAGTGATCTTTACAGATGTTGATGGCACAATTGGCGTACTAAATAAGCAGCAGTCTCCATAAAGGAAAAGAATGTTATCAAAATATCGCTGGAAGGTGAGGTATTACAAATGAAGACACAGGATCTTCAGATTAGTTTAGTTTATTATTGTCACGTGTACCAAGGTACAGTGAAAAGATACATGAAACATGACAAGTGGAGAGGATTGGGGATGAGCAAAGATTGGGATGGGGGGGGAGGGGTTAAGGGGAGTCAGTCTACACCCCATGACAGAAGACAGAAGAGTTGGACAGTTTGATAGCCGCAGGGAAAAAGGGTCTCTTGTGCCGTTCTGTACTGCATCTTGGTGGAACTAGTCTGTTACTGAAGGTACTCCTCATGGGCCTGTTCCACTTACGTGACTTTTACAGCGACTGTCGGCACTCGTCATAGGTCGTTGCCGGTCGCCGAAAATTTTGAACATGTTGTGGAGGGGGTGAGCAGTTTGTCCAATGCTGTAATACAAAGCTGTAATAACTGAAGAAGGGTCCCAAACCAATGCTGATGTTTCAGGTAAGAAAAAAAACATTTAAGGCTACGCGTTCAAAAAAAGGCAGTATTGCAACTGCTAATTTTGTTTGAAAAATGATTCAGTTCTTTCCCCAAGCAGTCATAATCCCTAATTCCGGCACATTACTATAACAGACTCATTAATGGCCAGCATTTTCATGAACACAAGGTAAGCAAGGTGTTAATTACACCAGAGTGCTTCAGAAAGGCCCAATGGAACTTCTAATAGACACTGATAAACAATTTATTTCAGGTTTTATTGGGGAATTATGGTGTAAATAAAAAACATTGGAAAAATATTTTGAATGTGTGTTCCGTGAAATTTATATTTTAAGATATGTGATATAAATTACTGTGTGCTTTATTATTTTAAGTTTAAAAAGCAACAATAACTATTTATCAATATCAAATTGATTTAACAGGTTTGCACTTAGAATGATGGTTGTGAGAATTAATATGTGGACTGCTAAACTCTGCTCTCAAATTAAAGGTAATTAACCGAAATATTCAACGTACTGCGGAGCAAGAGACCCAAAAAAATAGTTTTAGTGAAATTTATGCCTTTTGTGGGCAAGTAGGTCCGAGGGGCATGTTTCCACTGTGGCTCTATGATTCTATATCACAAAGTGCTGTAGTAACTCAGTGGGTCAGACCACTAGTGACATGTCTCCCTGAACCCTTGTAGTCTTGCTGGCACTGGTACTGTCATAGTGCAGTTGTAGAGTCATAGAGTCTTACAATGTGGAAACAGGCCCTTTGGCCCAACTTATCCGCACTGGCCAATAGGTCCCATCTACACTAGTCCCACCAGCCTGCATTTGGCTCATATCCCTCCAAACCTCTCCTATCTGTGTACCTGTCTAAAAGTTTCTTAAACATTGTAATAGTCCTTGTCTTAACTACCTCTTCCAGCAGCTTGTTCCATACACCTACCACCCTTTGCGTGAAAAAGGTATCCCCCAGGTTTCTATTAAATCTTTCCTCCCTCATCTTAAACCTATGTCCTCTGGTTCTTGATTCCCATTCTCTGGGCAAGAGACTCTGGGCATCTAATCCTCTCATGATTTTGTACTCCTCTGTAAGATCACCCCTCCTCCTGCACTCTAAGGAATAGAGTCCTAACCTGCTCAACCCCTCCTTATGGCTCAGGTCATTGAGTCCTGGCAACATCCTCGTAAATCTTTTCTACACCCTTTCCAGCTTGACAACATCTTTCCTATGATATGGTACTCAGAACTGAACTTAATACTCTAAATAAGGCCTCACCAAGGTCTTATACAACTGTAACATGACCTCCCAACTTCTATACTCAATGGTCTGACTGATGAAGGCCAATGTGCCAGAAGCCTTTTTGACCAACTTATCTACCTGTGATAAAGGTAGGAGGAAAGATCTACATTTAGTTCCAGAAAGGATTAAAAAATAGGGTTACATTTTCATCTCCAATTGATATGCAACTGTGGAGGGGAACTTCAAGAATATGTTGTTCCTGTGCACCTGTTGCCTGACCTTTCTCTGCGTTAAGGATTAAGGATTTGCGGGTCACTGTTGAATAAGGGGAGTTGCTGCTGTGCATTTTGTAGATTGTAAATTGCAGCCATGGTGTACTGATGGTGGGAGGAGAGAATATTTAAAGCACTTCATGTTAATTATTTGGCTGCAGTCACTTTAGAACATGGTACAGTACAGTGCAACACAGGAACAGGGCCTTCAGTCAACAATGTCTGTGCCGAACATTATGCTCAATTAAATTAATCTCCTCTGCCTGTATGAAATCAATATCCCTCCATTTCTTCCATATCCATGTGCTTATCCAAAATCCTCTCAAATGGCAATGTCATATCGGCCTCTGCCACCGCCCCTGGCAGTGTGTTCCAGGCATGCATCGCCCTCTGTGTAAAAAAACCTGCCCCGCACATATTTTTGAACTTTGTTCCTCTTGCCTTAAAGCTATGCCCTCTAGTCTTTAACATCCATCTTAAAGAAAAAGGTTCTGAACGTCTACTCTACCTATACATCTCATAATTGTATATACTTCTGTCAGATCTCCCCTCCATCCTTCCAGCACTCCAGAGAAAACAATTCAAGTTTGTCCAATCTTACATAACAGCTAATACCCTCTAATCCAAGCAGCCTTCTGGTAAATGATGTGTAACTGCAGATGCTGGTTTATACCGAAGATAGACACAAAGTCCTGGAGTAACTCTGTGGGTCAGGCAGCATCTCTGGAGAAAAGGGATGGGTGGCACTTTGGGTCAGAACCCTTCTTCAGATTCCAGGGACAGAGTCTGAAGTAGGTTTGCAACCGAAACGTCACTCATCCTTTTTCTCCAGAGATGCTGCCTGACCCACTCAGTTTCTCCAGCACTTTGTGTCAGCCTTCTGGTAAACCTTTTCTGCAATATTGCATCGTCTTTAATGTCTTCATGATTTTTCAAATCAAGACTCTTTAATCAATACATTGCACACTCTATTTTCTTTTGATGTTTCATAATTATGGAGCACCCCAATCTGGACATAACCTGGACCAAACCGTTCCAGAGAAATAAAGTGCACAAATGAAGTCAGAGCTGGTCTCATCTTTCATGAACTTCACAAATAAATATAAACTGTGACTGGACACCGTAGTAGAAACACTGAGATATTTTACTATTCAAAATGTTATCAAACCAAATTTCTATTTTTAATTACCTTTTAAGTTTTCAAAATTGTAACTACAAAAATCTGCTCTTGTCAGACCAATTTGGCAGTTCTGTTCATTCTGGAAGGAACTAATTTTGATTTTTGCTGCTGATTACCACTGCGTGTAGCTGGGCACACCAATAGATTTTTATTTCTCAGGTTTGCTAAACTCATGTTAAAGGTCTATTTTCTTGTTGAATACATTTGATTCTTAGGCTGCTATCTATTTCATGGAACTAGACTTTAATGGCACCTTTAGTCTAAGCAGCATCCACAGATCAAAATATAGGACTAAGTGGGGGCTGATGATGCTATTTACATGTGTGATTCCTGCTGTCTTCTTGTTAGTAGCTTTAATATAATGGAAGACCTTGTCTGATTTGTAATTAACACATCTTTATTGGAGAGATGTTCAGAAGTGATTGCTGTGAATTTACTGGTAGCAAGATAAACATTAGCATGCACCATTTTCTGTTCTGGGAGCATTTTTTTTCAAACAAAGATCAATAAATTCCAATGTAATAGCCAAACCTGCTGAATCACAATTATGTAATGCTATATTTTGCATAATATACGCACTCACGACAACCTTGCAAATATAATTAGCTTAAAGCAGTGGGGACTTTGTTAGCTTTCTTTACAAACTGTCATTTCTGGAAGCAGATGTTGTGTGTCAGTCATAAATACATTTATTTTTGTTGTTCTGCATTACCATTGCCAAAAATAGCATATTTTACAGGAGTATGCTTCCTTATCTTCAGGATTCAGTGTAATGCGACAAAATGTGAAGTACATTTCCAAAGGTTGTAAAGATTTAAAGAGGAAATAAAATATAATAAAACAGAAGAAATCTCTTCCAATTCTACCCAATGTAAACAAATGCATACAAAACCTGAGGAAAAATTAGAGCATAAACTAATAAAAGGCATTTTGTGAATGTGGCAAACTGGGAGAAAGACTAATGTCCCATCTAAAATTTCTTTTTATCACCCACAATTGACCAGTTATCAACTACTCAGTTCGCAGCAGTTTACTTTAAAAATTAAGTGAAAAGTGTGACCTTGAAAGAGCAGCGAGGTTTTGTGGCCATTTAGATTTTTTTTATGCTGCAATGCACTGTCAAGCATCCCAAAGTGAAAAACATCATCATCTGTCCTCAGTAAGCCCACAGCATAAAAAATTCAGATAAATTTTACTTTTCAGGCCATTTCTGATGAAAAGCACACAGAAATGAAACTGACTCATGCCAAATGAATATCATTGAAAGACTGTGATTGTGAGTTTAGACTTTGAAACAGTGAAATAATTTATAAAACATCAATTTTAGCCGAGGAAAAGACATTCCTGAGGGTAAGAGTGTGTGCTTTTCTTGTATTTTCCTTGGAGACTTCTTAGCTTCGTGTCCCCATTACTATAAACTTTAAAGGAGCGGACAGCGAGGTGGGAATAATCATCTAAATTTGGCATGGGATCCAAGAGGTTTCACTGGGATTCCTGAAGTAGCCTGCAGTTCACTGCATTAGTTCAATTGAAAGCACATTATTACTAACTCAAAAATTGTCAACTCAAACAACAATAAACATCCCTCGATAAAGGAAAGACAGAACATGATTAAAACCTGACAGTCGCAATGCCTTTTTTATTCTTTGATCATTAGGCAACAGATACTCTCAAAATGCTCGCAAAATGCTCCAGCCTGATCAGACGTAGAATTTAACGAATATAATTGGAGAAATTTGCTTTCTTCACAAACACAATGTTTTCAGTGCATACTGAGTTAACTGTTCCTTACTTGTATGCAGCATAATCCCCCCATGGGATTTGGACAATAGATGTAAGTATCACCAAAATTTGGCTTGGTGAAAGAACAACAGCAGCACAAAGACCACAGAGGCTTGGTAGGGTAGAAGTGGTTGAGGTAGGGTTGTGCAGTGTGGTTCAAGAAGCTGATGGTTGATGAGAAGAAGCTGGTCTTCAATTGTTCTTTATTGTCACGTATGCACAGCACAGTGAAAATCATTTTGCACAATCCACAAATACAGTCGCCATATTTTGCCGGCATTGACAAAGGAAAAGTCCAAATTCCAGTCCACATGCCTGAAGTACTGGAGTGCTCCCATTCTAAATAAACCCAGGTAAGCGCCAGGTTGCAGCAGATGTCCCTCTCCCCACCTGGCCACCTCTGTGTCCCAGGAGGCGCCTGGTGATAACGGTTCTCGGGCTCCTGTACCTTTTTCCTGATGATAGCGGTAGGAAGAAAGTGTGGCCATGGCAGTGAGGCTCTTTATTGATATCAGCTGCCTTCTTGAGGCTCTGCTTCTTGTAGATCCCTTCTATGGTAGGGAGGTCAGTACCAACAATGGATCGGGCATTGTTCACCACGTACTGCAGCCTCTTTCATTCTTAAGCAGGTTGTGATGTCAGTATGCTCTCCACCATACACATGTAAGGGTTTGAGGCAGTATTCATCAATGTGCTAGAGCTCCTCAAACTTTTCTTTGCGATTACATCAGTGTGCTGTGCCCAGGGAAGATCATCAGAGATGTGTAAGCCCGGGAACTTGTGAGTCCGTGCCATCCCGTCAATAAAGACTGGTGCGCGGTCCCTTGCTTCCTGTTCTCAAAGTCAACAGGCAGCCACTTGGTCTTGATTGGTATTCTGGCACCACTCAACCAGATTGTCTATCTCATTCCTGCGCTTTAACCCATTTACCCGTCTTCACCAATTATTTGTCCAACGAAGGTGGTATAGCCAGCAGATTCACAATTGGCGCCGTGTCGGGCAACACGGTTATTGGAATAGTGAAAGTAGAGCAAGGAACAGCCAATACAACCAGAAGGTGGCCTGTGCTGATGATCTCAGCAAGGAGGAGGTGTTGCCAATCTGTATGAATAAGCCAGTTCGGTATTCTGACCGCGCATGCCCCGGTCAAAGGTCATTATGCATAAACATTGCTGGAAAGCAGTGGAGCTGTGTACAAAGCACACTGCACATCTCTTCTGTTTTTTCCAGCTTTGATTCTTCTAGGTAAGAAAATACTGCTTTCAAACTATGAATCAGTTGTATTTATTGTTCCTTTGTTAAAAGCTAAGATTACTTTGTCGTTTTTATTGCTTTATGCTTTGGTGAGTGAGTGAGATCGTGCTCATCCATGGTCAGGGCCGGGTCACCGGTGTTGTTGAGTTGCTGCTGAGCCATCCCCGTCCCCGTCCCCTCCCGGATATCCCGTCCCTGTCCAGGGGTGGCCGGAGGTGTCAGGTTGGGCTTGCAGCCGGCGTGGGGAGCAGGCGTGGGTCCGGCTCTGGGTGGGGGGGTGAAGGGGCAGTTCCCCGGTGGGCCGGGGACCGTCGGCTGCGCCTCTCTCCTTGTCCAGTGGCTGTCGGTTGGCCCCCTCGGTGCCAGTGGGGAGCGAGCGCCAGTCATCGGCGGGGATGCACACGGGGTGCTCGGCAGATCAGGCGGAGGAGTTGAGCTGGGGTTGGCGCTTCTTCTCCTTGCTGGCTGTGGGCCTGGGGCCGCTGGTATCGTCGGTCTGGGGATGGAACACTTGGGGGGGGGGGGGAGGGGCGGTCCAGTTGCAGCGCCGGGAACCCGGGTTTGATCCTGTCTCCCACTCACATCTGCCCCCCTCTCTCTCGCTGTTGCACCCCGCTCTCTCGCTACCTGTTCCTTTGGGCTGACGAGGAGTTGACCATTTATGGAAGTCACTCTGGAATCGAAAATTTCATTGCTCATTCGTATTTATAGATGAGGTGAAGAATTCCATTGCCTTGAAATTAGCAGAATAGTGAAATTCAACTCGAAACTATCATCGCTATGTTCCAGTCTGGAATTAATTTTCCTATAATGTGACCACACGGCACCCCCGTTCCTCAGATTAAATATATTTTTACACATACATTATGAATAAAGATAAGAATTTATAAACAGTTTCTTCAGCCAGCACTTTGTTCGCTTTTTCTTTACTGTGAATGACGGTTGACAAATCCCATGATTCCTTGCGTTTTACAGAATACCAAGCTCGCTTATTGAGGTCCGCTGCCGAGAAAGTCAAGGATTGAGTTGTATAGAGAAGCACGGCCCCAGTTCCCTGAAGTTGCAATGAGTTTGGAAGGGATGATGGTGTTGAACGCCGAACTGCCTGACATAGGTGTTCCTGTTGACCAAGTGGTTGAGCGCAGAGTGGTGATCCAGCGAGATCACATCTACTGTCAATCTGCTGTAGTGATTGGCAAATTGAAGCAGGTTCAGGTTATTAACGAGGACAAATTGATTTGCTCATAACCAAACTATCCAAACACTTCATCATAATGGACACAAATGCCCCTGTTCGGTAATCGTTGAGGAATGCCATCTTACACTTCATGGGCATCGGTATTATGGATAGACACAAAATGCTGCAGTAACTCAGCAAGTCAGGCAGCATCTCTAGAGAAAAGGAAGAGATGATGTTTCAGGACAGAACCCTTCTCAGATCCAAGACATCACTTATTCCTTTTATCCAGATATGCTGCATGATCCGCTGAGTTACTCCAGTATTTTGTGTCTATCTTCGGTGTAAACCAGCATCTGCAAATCCTTCCTCCACATCGGTATTATGGGTGATTTTGCAAAATTGGTGTAAAACTTCAGACCGTGTTTGAAGATGACCATGAAAATTCCAGCCAGTAGTTCCACGCAGGTGTGAGAACATGGCCAGGTGGACCATCAGAGCCAGGCGCTTTCCATGACTGAACTCTCCAGAAGGATTCTAACACCTTTGGAGACAGAAAGTTGCAATGGCTGATTGTGAGAGGCTGTTTGGAGGTAAAGGGAGGGAGGATTGGCTAGTGAGAGGGTTCCTGTTAGAGATGAGAGATACAGCATGGAAACAGGCCCTTTGTTCCACGGAGTCCACACCAACCATCAATTACACGTTCACACTAGTTCTATTTTATCCGAGTTTCTCATCCACTTCCTACACATTAGGGGCAATTTACAGAGACCAATGAACCTACAAACCAGACACGTGCCGTCAGGGTAGGCAAAGTAGGCACTGCCTACCCTGACTTAAATTATGAAATGGCAATTATTAAATGTAAATAGTAAAGGCATGGGAGAATTATGCCTATCTAAGAGATCAATCTCTTAGGTAGGCATAATTCTCCGTGCCTTTCATCCGCAGTGCTTGTAACACGCGAAGCTCCGTGCAGCCCACGTGCCGTCAGCGCTGCCTGAAGCCGTCAGTTTCAAGGGAAGCTGAAGGCAGCAGAAATTCTGCCTTTGCAGTACTGCGCATGTGCAGCACGAGTTTCTTGGCGGGATTTTCAAATATGGATTGTCATTATTTTAATAGTATCTCAGGAAACAAAGAGTGAAGAATGGACTTAATGTGCCAATAACGTGGTAAGTGCATTTCTTGGTGCTTTATGTTTTTAAATGCAGTATTTCCCAGGGTGGGGGGAGAGCTCCGTTCACAGTGTTTACGGAGTCTGGCGTTGTGAAGTGTTCGGCACGAACTAAAAGGGCCGAGATGGCCTGCTTCTGTGCTGTAATTGCTATATGGTTTTATTGTGGCCGGGAAGTGAATTAGCTTGGATGGCTGCCGCAGCACTCCGGGCACGGATAGCAGAACTGGCCGCCACTTCCGAGGAAGGAAGCAGCTCAGGTGACTGCGAGTGGCCGCCGGGACCCTGCCACTTCAGCCCCTTCTGCTGGTCCCCACTCACCTCTGGCAGTGCTCTCCGTCTGAACATCTCTCACCTGCCGCTCGCCGGCCGGTTTCCCGCACATCTTTAAATTCCGACAGCGCGTTCACGGGACCAGTTGAGGTTACTTGGCTGTGGGAATTTAAGGATTTGCGGGACGTGGTTGACATGAGCGAAGCCGGCGAGCGGCAGGTGAGAGATGTTCAGACGAAGAGCACTGCCAGAGGTGATCAGAAGGCGCTGAAGGGCAGCCGGTTCTGGTGTCGGGTCCCGGAAGCCGCTCGCATCCCAGCTGCTTCTATCCCCGGAAGTGGCGGCCAGTTCTGCTGTCCGTGCCTGGAGCGCTGCGGCAGCGGTGAGTGAGTTACTGATATGATCTTCGACCCTCTCCTTCTCAACACTTCTGCCTTTTCACATCTTTAACCCCTGGCGCAGATTCTCCACACGCTGTGAAAGGAACTCTCCCTCCAATTGGACCCTTGAATTAGTATTGTCATTCAATAAGATGACAACTGGTTCAACGTCCCGGTCTGCTCCCATTTTTCCCACCATCTATCCACCTGCCTTCATCCTCCGTCCCCCACCCATTCAGTAATTAAAAAATGAAGGAGATTGAGAACCCTTGGGAAAATTGAATTGTTACTTATATTTTATTTTTTACAAAGAGAACAATCTGCGCATGCGCGGTTTAAGATTATTTTTTAAGCCGGCTGACTGCCTACCCTGAGTAATTACTCACGGCACGTGCCTGCTACAAACCCACAGATCTTTGGGATGTGGGGGGAAACCGGAGCACCCAGCGGAAACCCACACAGATACAGGGCGAACATGCAAACTCTACATAGACAGCATCCGAGGTCCGGATGGAATCTGGGTCTCTTGCGCTGAGTCACTGTGTCGCTCTGGGATAGGAGAGAAGTGCAAAACTGCCAGGATTAGAGAATACTCATTAACGAGGGATATTGAGGCTTCGACCAGGAAAAAATAGACGTATGACAGGTATAGACAGCTGGGATCAACTCAAACCCTTGAGTATAAGAGATACGAGTGTGCACTTATAAGAAGGCAGTCAAGAGAGCAAAAACAATATTCAGCAGTATTCTGAAAGACAGGATCCACCAGTATTTGAAAAGACATAATTAGCGTGGCTTTGTGCATGGAAAATTGTATCTCATGAATTTGATTGAGCTTTTTGAAGAGGATTGACAAGGGCAGTGTAGTGGATGGCGTCTACATGAACTGTAGCAAGGTATTTGACAAGGCCCCACACGATAGGTCTGTCTGAAAGGTTAGTTCTGATGGGATCCAGAGTGTCCTAATCAATTGGATAGAAAATTAGCATGGTGTAAGGGGTCAGAGGGTGGTCATGAATGGTTGTTTATCCAGGTTGGAGGCCTGTGGCTAGTGGTGTGGTACATGGATTGGTGCTGGGTCCACTGTTGTTTGTTATCTATCTATCTATACACAGAGACGCTCTAGATGGCCGGCGGAGGTTTCCATCGCATCTTTACTGGAGCTGAGGGAGGCTCTGGATGGCCGCCGGAGGTCTCCAACAAGGCACAATTTTCAGAGTGACCGGAAGCGACCCGCCCACCCAGCCCGGCGTGGAGATGTCGCCAATGTCGCCAAACGGAGACTCAGATCCCAGCAGAGAACGTCCAAGCGCCCGTTGTGAGTCCTCAGCGCACCATCAGCTACAGCCCCTTCCCCTCTGGGCCCCCTCGCTGGTTCCTGCCCCGTGATACCCCCGCCCACGCACACACCCCCTCCCCTCCTCCCCTCACCCCCCTTGCCACACACCACGCTT
Source organism: Raja brachyura (assembly GCA_963514005.1). The sequence continues at coordinate 59,171,692 of OY740787.1, forward strand.
CTCTCCCCTCCCACACATGAAGAGGAGGGGGAGGGAGTGCTGGGGGATGAGGTGAAATGAACCGCACCTGCACAATTAGGGGCTTTGGGTGAGTGGTGGAATATTGCGTTGGGGGAACGGGTGAGTGGTGGAATATTGCGTTGGGGAATGGGTTGCATTGGGGGACCAGGCCTCCCGATCCCACTTAGTTTAGTATAAATTATTTGGATGGCCATTTTGATAACATGGTTAGTCATTTTGCAAAATTGGTGGTATGGTAGACAGTGAAGAGGGTTATCTTAATTACAATGAGTGGGCCAAAGAAAGGCAGATAGAATTGTATTCAGACAATTGTGAGGTGTTGCAATTTGGTAAGTTAAACCAGGGCTAGATGCACACAGTAGAGTCGTGGAGAGTGATGGAGAATAAAGAGATCTAGGGGAAGAGGTACATAGTTCCCTGAAAGTGGGAGATAGGTAGACAGGGTGGTAGTGTTTGACACTTTGCCTTTACTGGACAGTGCATTGTCAACAGGAGTGGACATCAAGTTACAGCTGTACAAGTCGTACGTGAGACCACATTTGGCACATTTTGTGTAGTTCTGGAAGCTGGTAAATACATGAGGGGCAAAGATAAGGCAAATGGTCACAGTCTCTCTCCTGGGGTAGAGGACACAAAAACTAGAATTTGAGGTGAGGACAAGAAGATTTAAAAGCGACCTGAACTATTTCCACACAGAGAGTAATGGGTATATAGATTGAGCTGCCAGAGGAAGCTATAAAAGTGGGTACAATTGCAATATTTAAAAGACATTTAGTCAGGTACATGGATAGAGTCATAAATTCATACAGCATGGAAACAGGCCCTTTGGACCAACTCATCCGTGTCAACCAAGTTCCTGATCTAAGCTAGTCCGATTTGCCAGCATTTGGAAATGAGAGTAGCTCAGGTAGGCACCATGGTCAGCATGGTCAAGTTGGGCCGAAGAACCTGCCTCCCTGCTGTATAACTCCATGACTAATTGCCGAAGGCAAAGTGTTCTGCATGTATTCTGCATTGATATTAATCCAAATTTTATGTTTGCATTCTGAGTTAATCTTGAAAGTTTATATAAGGGCGACTTTATGAAAAATGGAATAAGAATGCAGGTGCCAAATTAGTGATTCCATTTTATTAAAATTATTTGTATTGGTTATGCCATTTTGTATGATTTATGCCAAATCACACAGAAGGTACCTGGTTCACTCCCTGGTCTGAACTCGGCAGGGTCTCGACCCGAAACGTCACCCATTCCTTCTCTCCAGTGATGCTGCCTGTCCCGCTGAGTTACTCCAGCTTTTTGTGTCTATCTTCAGCAATACAACACTTGGGATACTGCAGTTGCCAATTGCACTTCTTAGTTATGGAGGGACTAAAACTAAAAATCAATAGGGGTTCTGGCTCCCTCTTGCTTACCAGTTGCTTCCTGCTGGATATTATGTATGGAACCATCAAGTGAGAACATGATCAGAGGTAGCCGATATGTCCTTCATAAAACTGCCTCACCCGCCGAGTTTCTCCAGCTTTTTGTCTACCGTCGATTTTTCCAGCATCTGCAGTTCTTTCTTAACATTCGCTTGAGTAGTTTACACCCCAGCAGTATGAACATTAACTTCTCCAATTTCAGGTAGTCCTTGCTTTCTCCCTCCTTCCCCTCCCCTTCCCAGCTCTCCCACAGCCTACTGTCTCCGCCTCTTCCTTTCTTCTTCCCGCCCCCCACCGCCCCACCCCACATCAGTCTGAAGAAAGGTCTCGACCCGAAACATCACCGAATCCACTCCATAGATGCTGCCTCACCCGCTGAGTTTCTCCAGCTTTTTGTCTACCTTCGATTTTTTCAACATCTGCAGTTCTTTCTTAAAAATGTCCTTCATAAATGAATACTATGTAAATGTCTCAAACTATACCCATGTAGAATTGTCACTTTGGTGGCGCTGTTAGAATCAATTAATTATTGAGCATAGATGCAAGTCCTTCGGCCCAACTCGACCATGCTGACTACCTGAGCTACTCGCATTTTCCCTGTATTTGGGCCTCTAAACCTTTGTCCAACCTCAAGAATCAGAGAACATACGTTCATGTGGCGCAACAGTAGAGTTACTGCCTTACAGCGCCAGGGAGCCAGGTTCAATCCTGACTACGGGTGCTCTTTATGCAGTTTATATGTTCTACCTGTGACCGCGTGGGCTTTCTCCGCGTGCTCTGGTTTCATCCCACATTCCAAAGATGTGCAGGTTTGTAGGTTAATTGGCCCTCAGTAAATTGCCCCCAGTATGTCGGATGCAAAACTTGGATAACAGAACTAGTGCATGGGTTAGCGCAGACTTAGTGGGCCGAGGGTCTGTTTCCATGCCGTATATCTAAACTAAACTTCCTCAATGTTTTTTTTTATTATTCTCAGCTGGTAATTGTGACCATTTTGTTCTGTTCAAGAGGGACTTATTTGTTTCCCATGGCAGAGATTTGAACGGTAAAACTGGTTATAAACCTGACTTTGCTGATCAAACCAAGTTTTCAAAAATTATTACGATCATGTCAATACAGACATGGACAAATTTTATAAAACAAGGCAATGTGAAAATTGCAAGAAATTCAAATCTATTTTTGTAAGGGCCACATGCAGTGTGTGACCGGGGTATATTGTGCATAAATTACAATAAGGCTGATTTTTTGATGAAAAGCACTATGAATCTGTTTGCATATCAAATTTGGAAATGTTATGCAAATGCTATGTACCCCATGAATTCCTCAGCAGTATATCATGATCAAAGTCATATCCAGATAATCAATTTGACTAGCAATTCCTCCTTGGTGTTATAGGCTGAGCTCTTGGCTTCCCTTTCCCTCTTTGCTATTCCATGAATGGAAAGAAAGGTTTATTATTTTTAAGCAGACCATATACTTCACCTCAAATAGCAAACATCCAATCCAATTTTTTTTTAAATTATCACTAGCCTAACAGAATTGAATGGAATATTTAAACAGAAAAAAAAATCACACTGGAAAACCACAAGCACACGTGCACAACATCCAATGAATCAATCTGCAAGATAATTACAATCTGCGCAATTGACAAAGTTTTACATCATGTGAGCGTCTTATAAATCAGATTCAGAATATACATAGCCAAATGTTAGAAGTATATAACCCATTTCGATATTTCTGTGACAAAGGCGGAAATAATGCATGGTGTGTACAAGTCTTGTAATTAGCAAGCAAATGAAACCAATTTGTAAAGGAGAAAAAATGGCTCCCCGTAATGGAAAATGTATATTATATTGGTGTTAATAATGATAAATGATGCATTTAACCTAGTGCACAATGCCTCAACGGTGCAAATGCATCTTCTCACAATAGGATATCAAATATTTTTGGTCTGAATAGAAAACTCCACAGCAACTTTAGAAAAGTAAAAGTACATTTTAAACATCTAATGTCTTTTACACATCTTGCCTTTCAAAAATGTAATACTGTATCTTGCAGAAGATTAATGACTATCATGCTATGATAAAATTAGTCATAAATGTAATAAGTACATTTACCTCCAGTAACTAAAATGACAAATCATTAATAATGACTTCATTAACTTCCACATCAGAATGGCCATACATGCTGCAACAAGACTACTCAGCAGTGGTTTAAGCCAGTAATCCGCATAGTCAATTTCTTTACATTCTGCTCTCTTTATAACATACCCTCCCTGTGGTAGAGCAAAATCGAATTGCCTCTCACATTTGCAGACAGCTCTGAGAAGGTGATAATAGACCTGCTCCCTGCTGTCATGAGACAGGAAATGGGAAAATGGCATATGGGGCCAGAAGAGAAAAAAGAAAGGAACAGAACAACAACAGAAAGAACACACTGCAACAAAGGTGAATTGTACCCCAAACTGCAGTTCAACCATCTCCCTGGAAATGTTAAACAATTCCAATTATCTAGCTTGCAGGTACAATAAAGTAGCAGAAATGATTGAAAATGGTCATTTAACATTCAAAATGTACAATTATTTCTGGAAGGTATTATAACCTGGATATTCATTATATACTCAGCAAGTTATTATCATGCTATGTCAGTCTTTATTATTTGCAAGGCACTACATTAGTTTAACAATCAACACACTCGAGTGTTGATGGTATAGGGACTCAAATCTCCATAGTAATATTGTCAAAGTTAAAAACTATCTTTACATGTTAGAATGAGTTCAGTAAAATGGGCATAAGAATGTGCAGTCCTTTTTAACGTACAATCAATTTGGGAAATGATTATATATTGTTTTTCGGGCTCCAGAACTATTCTTTCTGATTGTGGCCTATCTCTGCAATTCAACATTGTTTCAAAACAAAAAAGGAAAATTAATACTCCCTCATGTAATGGTTCTTCTTTATGGTTAGCTTCATAATTAACACGGGCAACAAATCATTTCATAATTCAATTTTCTTTATAAAATCTTTCAAAAATAAAGCTAAATTCTTCAATTGTACCCCAAGGAGGTATATTTATTGAGGGCTCAAAGTTCTACTTCATGCATCTAATGATTCAATGTTGGTTTACTCTTTATTTAGTGATGTTCTTTCTAAATCTAAAGGTCAAAGGCAGCTTTGGATAGAGATCAAGAAATGTAATGCATCTCAATAATTAAGATAAACTTCAAGGAAAATTATCAGTTAATAAGGCTCAGCTCACAATAATCTCTTATACTTAACATTCTTAACAACATAAACCAAGGATGGGCATTAGAGCATTTTCAGTATTTTAAATAAAATAATTTATAGTATGTATAGACTGTCAGATAAACAGCATACTTGTGAAGAATCTGATCATACCTTCCCCTTTACGCTCTGAATAGGATCCACTACTACGGCAACAGCTCTCTCTGACAGGGCTTCAAAGCTCTGCTGCGTGTTGATGTCAACTCCTGAAAGCCAGCATCCAAAGCCAGGGTGACTATGGTACCAGCCAACAACCATTTCAGGCCTAAAACAGAGCAAATGGTTAAGTGTTTTTATTTAGAAAATAAAAGGCCAAATACTGCTATGAGCAAAGAAGGCAAAAAATAAATTAAGCTCAACAAAAAGGACAACACGCACATGATAACATGATAAAGTATGAAAAATGGGAACTCATTCAACATACATTTATGATGGTGTGGAAGTGAAAAAAGTGTGTCATACAAGCGCTATCATTAAAAAAGATGTGCATTAGCAGTGGTAGATCATGCTTTCAATTTTTCACCCTGTTACCACACCTTCCCTGAGCCAGTTTTTACCCTTTCAGCACTTGAGAGTAAATATCCACCCTTCAAATATCAATTAAAGCAGCAGTGGGACCAGGAACTCAGTCAAGAAGCAATTTACACTATTCTGCAGTGCTGCTGAGCCTTTTGTTAACATTAATTTTTAAGCTTTTTCACAGTGAAGGTATTTGAACAAGCATACGACAACTGTTGATAGGTATAAAATGAAACTACAAAAAGATGCTAAATAAAACATCAACTTTAGAGTTATAAACACAAATATTTATACACCGACTACAAATAAATTTAATTCAGTTGCACATATGAAAATTTAATTTAAAAAAGGATATTTTAAGCAGGGATTTCTGGTGATCACATTGATCATCCTACCTGCCTGTCTGCTTTAACATGTCCAGCATTTTGGCTTGAAATACAGGATCAACAGCTTCAACACTCACACCCTAAGTATGGAAAAATAAAAAGGCAAAGTTTATACCAGCAGGTAAAATAATATATCTTTCAATTAAACTTAGGACAAAATCATTAACAGATAATTGATCATTTAATTCAGATAAAGGAGATAAAAGTATTGCTCACCGTGCCTGACTGAGGCATAGCAAAAACATCAATAACACGGACAGTATAGTCATCGACAAATTCACCGAGCATGAGACCCATCACCTCCATTGGAACGCCAGCTCGTCCATGTTTCAACATCTGCACACCCCCAAAAGACATCAAGAATATTACATCTCAGTATTTTCCAACTCGGTAAGATAGCACGATGTTTTAGAAGGTGTTAGACACCACCACGTAACACTAAATTGACGACTTAAGTTGTTTCCTCACTACCTTTGCATGTCTCAATTAAGCATAATTTAAGGACACCAGGCACTGTTTCGAATGCAAACAGAAAGCTAAGCAATTGAAATACAAATAAGCTGTAATATTTAATTAAATGACCAAGATAGAGTAAGGCTTAATCTTATTACATTCTGAATTACATTATTAATTGTGATCAATGAGCCAGCAAATTTAAACTTACCTTTAGCAGAGCGAGGGAGGAGATGTAGACTTGTTCTGCTGTGTCCACAGCTGGGGCATCAGTCGGTGGGCCCTGGAAATACAAAAACACACGTTTCTAACCATCACATAGTTTTATGAAGACAAACGCATTGACTCATTTCTTTTTTTGCTTTATATATCACCACAGCTGAAATAATTTATTTCAAATAAGCAAAGAAAGTGATTTTCAAATGTAAAACCAAATTTGACATTACGTCACATTTTGAACTTAAAATTTATAATTATAATTCAATTAGTATTCTTAAAAAGTTACAATATTTAAGAGCCTCACAATCACCAGTTCGTAAAAATCGTATTTTATACAAATCAATAGTTGCTTGATTGCATATTAGGAGATTCAACCAACCAAAACCCAAAATCAATCAATAGAAAAAAACTGTGACCATTCTCTCAATAGGATGGACAAATAATAGACATAAGTTGTGGTTTTGTACAACATTTAATGGCACATAAATAAGTTATCAGTAGGTATTTGATTCCCTCAATAACCACCTGGTTGAATGCTCAGAAAGAATGCCACATTAGAAAGATGCCCTGTCACATCTGTCCAAAGTCTGATTTGCCAATACCTGTGGTTAAAACAATGGTGTAAATGATCCCACTGATCTAACATGAATAAACCTTTCTGCAGCTAACAGCAGTTTCCTTCTTCTGCAGTGACAAACTAAAAGATATCTAAATGAGGGATGTGGGAGCGCTTACAAGAACAGCCCGAGCTACAGCTTGTGAAAATGCATCAACATCCCTTAGGTGCAACAGCTGTGAACAAAATATACCTCAAGATGTCTTACAGGCCACTTAAACAATAAATCTCTTCAAATATTTAATGCTCATTTACCACAAATACCAGAGTACAAATTTATGTACTTTCAGTTTTACTTTAAACAAAAGAAACTTTATTAAATTGTTAGGATGATTTTCTTACCGGATCCATAATTTAATGCAATATGCAGTTATCACTGATTCATACAGGCTGCACTACTCAGCACCTTAATGACACAATTTAACAGTACTCACAAAACCTGAACCTTATCTGATTGAACCTTAAATACCAACTAATTGGTAAGAAAGTTCCCTTTGGCCATCTAGTTTGAAAATGAAGCAAATCTGATCTGAAATTAAACCAAATCAGATCACCATGAAGTAAATATCAAATATCTACCTGTGTAATTCGGTTTAACAATTTAGTGACTCACGAGTTAAGAAATGGAAATTGCAATCTTATGTATTACTAGACATGTGTGACCTCTCTCTTTTGTTAACCCTGCCAACATAATCAAAAATATCATCAGCAAATTAAAGCAAACTATTCAATGTCTACATGTTATCCCCAGAAGACATCAACGACATCAGCAGCCAAATGGTGTGTACCAAATTCTTATCTTTAGACTTTATATTTTAGAGATACAGCGCGGAAACAGGCCCCACGGCCCTCCGAGTCCACGTCAACCAGCACTAACATTATCCTATACATTAGGGTCAATTTTATCAAAGACAAATAACCTGCAAACCTGCACGTGTTTGGATTGTCGGAGGAAACTGGAGCACCTGAGAAAACCCGCGCGATCACAGGGAGAACGTACAAACTCCGTAGAGACAGCACCTGGAGTCACGATCGAACCCGGGTCTCTGGCTCTGTAAGGCAGCAACTCTACCGCTGGGCCACTGTGTCGCCTCATCATATACCTTATTTACATAATCAAAGTAAGTTTTAATAAAAGGGGAAAATAGTTGGCTCGTTATATTTGTGCCAGCTCTTTTCCTGATCAATCTAAATCCCATAACATTTGATTCCACTCTCATCCCATGGCACTGTATCTTCAGATTTCAAATCTTCATCCACTTTTCCCTGGAAACTTCTCTGCTTCAATCATTTCCTGTAGCATAATATTCCATATTTTTATAAACCCCTGCTTAAGAAATTTATAAAGCTTCTTACTAGTAACAGGTTTGAATTTGATGACACCTTTGAATCACTTCAAATAGAGCAAGTGAACTTTTTGATAACTAACATTCTGAAACATTTCAAAAGGTTGTGAAAATATCCATTACAACTCCTGGCTTTTTCTTGTCCACACATGTTTCATCCAACTATAATGTCTGGGAAGCATGGTAGCGTAGCAGTAGAACTATTGCCTGACAGCACCAAAGCCCTGGGTTTAATCCCGACTACGGGTGCTGTCTGTGCGGAGTTTGTATGTTCTCCCCGTGACCGCGTGGGTTTTCTCCGAGATCTTCGGTTTCCTCCTACACTCCAAAGGGCTACAGATTTGTAGGTTAATTGGCTTGGTATAAAAATGTAAAATTGTCCCCAGAGTGTGCGGGGATCCCTGGTCAGTGCGGACTCGGTGGGCTGAAGGGCCTCTTTACGCGCTGCATCTCTAAACTAAACTAAGCACGTTTGCAAGCAATTCTAGATATTTAGTTCATTGACTGCACAAATGACCACTTCATGCACTCTGAGATATTCTTGCTGTATATGCATAGCAGTGCAAAAATGAAAAATAATTCTGGGAAAAAGACCATGAAACATTAGGACTTTATTCCTTGGAGCGCAGGAAGATAGAGGGAATATTTTATAGACAGGTGTACAAGATCATGAGGAGCATAGACAGGGCAAATGCACAGTCTTTTACCCAGAGTAGGGGAATCAAAAAACAGAGGACATAGGTTAAATGTGGGAGGGGAAAGATTTAATAGGAAGCAGAGAACTTTTACCACAGAGGAACGGTGGGTGTATGGAACAGCTGCCAGAGGAGGTAGTTGAGGAAGGTAATATAACAACAGTTAAAAGACATTTGGACAGGTACATGGATTGTTGGAGGGATATGGGCCAAACGAGTGCAGGAAGGCTAATGTAGATGGGGCAGTTTGGTGGGTATGGACAAGTTGGGCCGAATAATATGATTCTCTGCAGTATGACTCTATAACTAATATTAATGTTCCACATCTTCCTTCCTGGCTTCCTTCTATCTGAGGTGACTTCCCAAAATTCCTTAAATGCATCTGAGCCTTCCAGAAGACTAAACCTAACGGTGGACTCCAGTGTGCAATTATGCTGGGTTGTGAGAGGACCCTTTCTCCATAACTAATGCAGTAGGGAAAGGGAACGTTAAACCGTGACACACTTTGCGAATGGCCAATGATTAAAAATAATTCTGATGATTTGAAAACACCTTCTAATTGGAAATCGGATTCAGTCTCCGAACAGATGCTGTTACTGTTTCCAGCACCTCCTGTTCCATAAAACCTATTTCTCTCAAACTACAATAGTTTTAATTTTAGTGTCATGCATCCAGGTTTCTACGATGATCAACTTCACAGTGAACCAAGCACCTCAATTCTCACCATGCCTTAAAATGGCTATTATCTTCTTGAACTTCAATTTTATTTTTCCTTCCTCATCTGATATACATTTTCTTCCCCAAGAATAAATAATAAATATTTTATTTTGTTTTTTATTGTTGTGATTGCCATTTTTTTAACTGGATAAACAGGAACGGTCTGTGAACTTTAAATCCAACTTGGAAAACTGACGAAATTTCAGCTCCAACTCTCTCATTTGCGTTTCAAACCAGGAACAATTACTTTCACCATGGTGCTTGGTCTCACCAATGTAGAGCAGTTGGCACCTAGAGCAGCGGATGCAATAGATGAAGTTGGAGGAGGTGCAGGTGAACCTCTGCCTCACCTGGAAAGACCTCTTAGGTCCGTGGATGGAGTTGAAGGGGGAGGTAAAGCGACAAGTGTAGCATTTCCTGCGGTTGCAAGGGAAAGTACCAGGGGAGGGGGTGGTTTGGGTGGGAAGGGACGAATTGACCAGGGAGTTACGGGGGGAGCGGTCTCTGCCGAAATGCCGAAAGGGGATGAGATGCGAAGATGCTGTTACTGTTGAATGATCAGCCATGATCATACTGAATAGCGGTGCAGGCTCGAAGGGCCGAATGGCCTACTCCTGCACCTAGTTTCTATGTTTCTATGGTAAGATGTGGCCAGTGGTGGGATCCCGTTGTAGGTGGTGAAAAGGTGGCGAGGATTATCTGTTGTATGTGGCGGCTGGTAGGGTGGAAGGTGAGGACAAGGGGGACTCTGTCCTTGTTACGAGTGGGGGGGATGGGGAGTGAGAGCGGAGCTACGGGACATAGAAGAGACCCTGGTGGGAGCCTCATCTATAGTCGAAGAGGGGAACCCCCCCTTCCCTAAAGAATGATGACATCTCCGATGCCCTGGTTTGGAACACCTCATCCTGGGTGCAGTTGCGGCGCAGACGGAGGAAAAGGGAGTAGGGGATAGAGTCCTTACAGGAAGCAGGGTGGGAAGGAGTGTAGTCCAGATAGCCATGGGAGTCAGTGAGCTTGTAGTAGATATCGGTCAGCAGTCGGTTACTTGCGATGAAGAAAGTGAGGTCAAGAAACGGTAGGGGGATATCTGAAATGGTCTAGATGAATTTGAATACCGGATGGAAGTTAGTGGTGAAATGGATGAAGTCAGTGAGTTCTGCATGGGTGCAGGAGGTAGCACCAATGCAGTTGTCAATGTTGCAGGAGGTAGCACCAATGCAGTCGTCAATGTAGCAGGAAGTGGTGGACACTGCCCGGTACATTACAGGTACGGATCTGCTCCCACCATTGAGGGGATCTATAAGAGGCGCTGCCCCCTATAGTCTGTCATCCCCCTCCTATAGACTGCAGACGTTCAGACCAGACCATCCCACACATAGTGAATGACTGCTCACTGAGGCTTTTCCCTGGTGGCATCAAAGCCATCCACCCAGCAACTGATGCTGTCCTGGACTGGATGTCTATCCTTGACTTACAACTTTAGGCTGTGCACGCCATACGCAAGAAGCAGAAGAAGCTGCCTTAAAAAAGCAACCAGCATCAGAAAAGACCCACACCTTCCTAGCCACGTTTTCGTCTTACTAAAACCATGTGGAAGAAAATAAGGGAGTCTGAAAACGTGCCGACAGGTTCAAGAACAGCTTCTTCCCAGTAACCATCAGGTTCCTGAACACAATAAAACGCTAACTAACCTATGAATTATGGATTGTTTTTAGTTGCCCGAGGGACTTTGTTTTTTTTCGCATTAGGGTTATTAATTTATTAGATTTTTTTGTTTATTATATGTTATCTATGAGTATTGTGTTTACAGGCATGATACACTGCTACAAGTAAGAATTTCAATGTTCCATTGTTGGTACATCTGACAATTCAATATTCTTGACTCTCATGTTAACTCTTTGCCTATCTGAAATAGCAAGTAGTCTAGTTCATGCATCATCATCGTAAGAAGAAAATGGTACCATGAGAATTCTGCTTTGTCGGCTTCTGTCTTTCCTCTGTCATTAAGAAGAAAAAGTCCCAAGAAATCAGCAAGAAGGTAGAGGTCTGAAAACCATGATTACCCGGTTCAGGAATAGATTCTTTCCAACTATCAGGCTCTTGAACACTGCACATGCTAACCTCAACTATGAACCTCTATGCACCATCTTTGGTTGCACTAATGACTTTAGGGTTCTTTAGTTTTGGACTGATATTGTGGTTATTAATTTATTAAATTTTAGTCTATTATACATTATCTGTGTGCATCGTGTTTACAGACCTGTTATGCTGCTTTTGTACATCTGACAATTAAAAACTTGTCTTTTGATATCAATAAAGAGCATCTTTATTAAGGAATACAACAATTCACTATAATTTCAAGGCAACAAGGATTGGATAATAACATTTGTTAACAATTGGCCTTTTCATCTTTGAGATCAAGAATTTCAAACCAGCAACGGCAGAATAAATTAAATGATTTCCCAAGTCTAAGAACTACTATTTAATGAATCTGCACATTTAATCACAAGTATGTCCAAATATGAACCACCTTGCTTTGAGCAATCACAAACGAAAGGTTACATATAAATAGAAGTGTGTGTGTGTGTGTGTGTGTGTGTGTGTGTGTGTGTGTGTGTGTGTGTGTGTGTGTGTGTGTGTGTGTGTGTGTGTGTGTGTGTGTGTGTCTGTCTATCTACAGACAGCAAAAGGGAGGATTGATCATGATTTTACTTTACTAGACACAGAGTACAATACACATTAAAAACAGAATATGAACAGCAACACCTAATCATCACTTCAGAAATTGATTTTACCATAATCTTGTATGTAAGAAAGGGTCTTCAAAAAAGAAACATTCACATTTATATTTTGGTTTAAAAAAATGTCAGATTGTTAAATTTATAGATGCTCCAAGTTCAACACATTCATCCCAGTTCTACAAAATGCCATTTAAATGATTCAGGCAGAAGGCACAACTACCGTGCCAATTCTAAGAACTGGTATAGGTCACAGAACTGGGTCTTGCAGAATACCAGAAGTGTTCCTTTATGCTCTATTTGAATACAGTTCTTGTTATTGTTCAATGCATCATCTAGACACATGAAAATTATTTCTAAAAGAAACTAAATTGACAGTTTTAAGATTTATTTTTAACTTGAACGGTTCTCGCGATGAATGGCAAGTATGAATTTTCTAAGCAGCGTTCAACAACGGTATATTAGAAATGACAAAAATTAAGGTAAGGGCAGATGTCAAGTAATTGGAAGAAAGGATGGAGGATAGAAACAGAAATGATTTTCACAAAGACAGAAGTGTGGTGAAGTAGTGTGGGTAGAATCCTTCATTAGATATAAAAGGTACACAGATGCATGTACCTTTTAAATGTAGTTTGTGATTCTGCCCTGGAGGACTACAGATTTAATTTTGTAAGTGGAATTATGCTGGCTCACTTTTGTAACTGTTGCGGACTCAAACAAGCCTTAAATGTTAGAACAGTTAAAACCTTCATTGAAGTAGAACATAAACTCAAACATGCCAGGATGAATGTCTCCACAATTGACTTGATTTCCTAAGGAAGAAACATTCTGGATTAACAAAGACACAAGTGCTGGAGGGTCAGGCAGCATCTCTGGAGAATACGGATTGTGATGTTTTTGGAATCGGGAATCTTGTTCAAATTTATGGGATGGTGGCTTTGCAAGAGGCAGGGTGGGAGGAGGTGTAGTCCAGGAAAGTGTGGGAGCCAATGGGTTTATAGTCAAAGGGGAAGTAAACTACACCTGGACTACACACCCTCTCACCCTGCCTCTTCCAAAGATCTACTGTACACCCATAGGTATCTGGACTATACCTCCTCCATCCAGCCTCTTGCAAAATCATCATTCGCTTCTGTGCCACTTACCCACATGAGGATTGGTGACAAAAACATGGGCAAGGGTGAAAGCTGAATCTCTTTACCCCCTTCAATTAGATGTGGAATTTGGACTTTGGACAAACTGTCGACAACATAACCACTGGAAGGTATTACTGAAGCTGAACGGTGAAATAAAGTTGTGGAAGATTACCAAGACCTTTCAATTATCTGAACAAAGGGGGATGCAGTTGAGAAAGATTAAGGTAAAGGACTAATCATGACATCTTCAAAGGTTTGGAAAAGAAGCTATTAATGAAGGGTACACAAAAGGCTGGAGAAACTCGGCGGGTGCAGCAGCATCTAAGGAACGATATTAATGAAATTCCCTGGCTATGATTTGATGAACAAAAATGCAACCAAGTTAGAGCTACCTATTGGAAGAGAGATGTTGGATGTGAATGCATCACAAACAAGTAACAAGCACTACAGAAGAATCCTGCACTTTATGCCTTTTTTTGTAAACCAGCATCTGCAGTTCTTTGCGTCAACATTTTGGATTAGACAGGATTTGAGATTGCAAATACGATACTTGTAGACACGGCCCCTAAGAATTTTATTAGCTGAAAGCTGTTATCAATAATCTAATTAAATGGACAGCAAAATCAGCGCACAATTTAATACTAACAATCAGATTCTTCTTTGAAATTATGTCCAGTGTGCATGAAAATGTAAATAGATTTCAGTGCATTTAGACAGTGGGAATTAGTCTGCTCACCTGCATGCATATACAAGAATTTTTGTGTCACAGATTGATAGATTAAAAACCTGTTTAAATATCCAGTGTGTAGATTTGTTTTAGCAATTCAACATAAAAGAAGTTCAGGCATCAATTTACCCCCTGCCACCTCAGTTTCTCAAAGGAGCACTGCGTTTGGAAATCAATACAATTTATTAGCAAAACACTAAGTACTGGAGGAACTCAGCGGGTCAGGCAGCATCTGTGGAGGGAGATGACTGACAACGGTTCAGGTCAGCACCCTTTTTCCAGACTGCAATTAACATAATTTATTAGTTAGCTACTTCAGCATCTAATTAATAACAATTAGGGCAACATTAGAAACATAATTAAAAGCAAAGGATTGAGATACCACTTCCAATCTACCAGCTGTTTACAGACACCAGCAGTTCAAATTAGAAACAGATGTATCTGCTAATTTTGCATTTGTAATCCAGTGGATTTAAATAAAACGTTGTTGAGCCATCTCCGGCTGAGGGCAAAAATCTCCTAGGGCAGCTGATCTGACTTTAGTTTCGTTTTTGTTTAGAGATATAGCATAGAAGCAGGCCCTTCAGCCCTCCGAGTTCACGTTGACCAACGATCACCCTGTACACTTGCACTATCCTACACACTAGGGACAATTTACAGAAGCCAATTCACTTATAAACCTACCCATCTTTGGAGTGTGGGAAGAAACCAGAGCACCCGGAGAAAACACACAGTCACAGGGAGAATGTACAAACCCCGTACAGACAGCACCCATGGTCAGGATTGAAGGTGGGTCTCTGGCGCTGTAAGGCAGCAACTCTACCACTGTGCCGCACCTGTGCATTGCAAGGCTAAGCCAAGAACAGGCTGGATATGAGCTGTTAGAGCATTTTACAACTTGCTGCATTGCTGAACTCACTACCAAGTCTAAAAGGGAAGCTCAAGCAAAGCAGAAAGGATAGATACAACACATTCACCCCCAGGACATTGTGTATCACTTGTATGGCATATAAAGTAGGGCAACATTCCGGTGGAGAAACAAGCAACTGCAAATGCTGGTTTACAAACAAAGACACAAAATGTTAGAATAACTCAGCGGGTCAGGCATCATTTATGGAGAACACCGATAAGTGATGTTTCAGGTTGCAAAGGCCTGAAACATCACCTATCCATGTTCTCCAGAGACATGCCTGACCCACTGAGTTACTCCAACACTTTGTGTCTTTTTTCAACTGGCATCAACAATCGTGATCAAAAAGCTAGAGATTAAAGTGTTTTATTATTCTTTATTTTTGTTTTCAACTAATTTTTAATGGTTGATTTTTAAATATATTTATTCTATTTTCTTTTAATTATGAAGGTCTATTTTTGATTTTTTTTTTTAAAAACATGTGCTCTAAGAGCATTGTGTTTACAGGCCTGTTATGCTGTTGCAAGTCAGAATTTCATTCTTCTGTCAGTACACATGAAAATTATATACTCTTGACTTAAGAGTCATTGTATCATCCAGCATGGAAATAGTCTATTTGGCCCAACTTGCCCATGCTGACCAACTTGCCCCATCCATACTGGGCCCACCTATCCATGTTTGACCCATAACGTTCTAAACCTTTCCTATCCATTGTCTCACCTACTTCATTTAGAAGCTCGTTCCACATACCCACCACCCCATGCGCAAAAGCTGCCCGTCAGGTTACTATCAAACCTTTCCCCTCTCACCATAAACTAATGTCCTCTGGCTCTTGACGCCCCTAACTCTGGGTAAAATACTATGTATTCACCCTAACTATTTCTCACATGATTTTATACACGACTGTAAGAAAATCCCTCATCCTCCTGCCCAACCTCTCCCTATAGTTTGGGCCCTAGAGTGCTGGCAACATCCTTTGTGATTATTTTGTTTATATGTCTGATAATCAAACACATTAAAAATAATAATTTAAACATCTTTAACATCAGTGAGCTGTTAAAGGGCCACTTGGGCACTCCACAGGCAGGTCTTCAGGATCCACATTCCAAGATGAAGTCACCACTTGCAGCCCCGTTCATGGGATAACTAAAGCAGCCAGACCTCAAGCTCAATGGGAACTCAACTCAAACAAAACTCTGAACATTAATAGCCCAATGCTCTTTATCTGTTTATTTATTTATGTGTGTGTGTATATACATATATATATATATATATTCAGTGGTATATGGACACACTAATCTGTTCTGTATTTATGCCTACTATATTCTGTTGTGCTGAAGCAAAGCAAGAATTTCATTGTCCTATCTGGGACACATGATAATAAACTATCTTGAATCTTGAACCTGGGCAAATGTCAGGTGCAAACGTGGAGAAAATAACAGAGTGGCAGCAGGTGGGGAGCACGTTATTTTAGAGCTGAAGCCAGTTCAAAACAAAATTAAACTTTCAAAGAAATACAAATGTTATAGACAGAAAACATGTGTCAAAAGAACACCAAATGCCTTCACAGATGAGGATTAAATTCTTGATTTAAAATGTAACGTGGCATTTAATTCTTCAAGATCAGGCATGGCTGCAGGTCATGAAGAGCCAAGAATTTTAAGAACCATCAAACACAAAAGGATTTCTGCTTGAACTGCATGTCATATACGGGAGCTCTTTGAAAACCTCCTGTCTGTTCATATTTCATAGACATCCACATAATGGGACTCATCTGATACAGATATGAGATTAATCAGACAATATGTAGCAAATGCATTTGTATCTAGTTTGGACTTTCTATACAATATTCACTAACCGATCACTATTATGACAGACCTAACAAGTTTGATAACAATAGTACAAATTCTTACATTGCAACACAAACTACATTTCAAAAATTACTGTGAGATGTGTTGAGATTATAAAAGGCAATATAGAAACTGCTCTTTGTTAATAAGAGCAGATAAACTTATTTATTCGCAGTCAGTGAAACCATTAATCAAATTACCAGTTTTTTGGAAGTGTCAACCGAAGGGAAAATTAGTTTTGTTTATCTTAGTTCAAAGATACAGCAATGAAAACAGGCTCTTGGACACACCATGTATACGCCGACCATCGAAGACCCATTCACACTAGTTCTATGTTATCCCACTTTCTAATCCACTCTCTACACATTTGGAGCAATTTACTTAGGGCCAATTAACCTGCATGTCTGGGAGGTGGGAGGAAAACCCACACGGTCACAGGGAGAACGTGCAAACTCCACACAGGCAACACCCGAGGACAGGTACGAACCCGGGTCTCTGGCACTGTGAAGTAGCGGCTCTACCCGCTGCGCCACTGTGCCAGCCTAAAGTATGGTATTTTATTTTATCTCCAAACAAAAGTTATCAATTTCATGACATGAAACCAAATGCTCACAAAGCAATAGCAATATTCAGAGCCCAAAAGCACTCCCTAGTTATATCTGGATAGATTAGAATGCTGAGATTCACCAACATGTTTATGCAATTTGATAGTAAGATTAAACGAGAACTTACCAGTTTGAAGTTTGATCTTTATTTTATGAGGAGTTACGATGAGGGATTACGTGAAGACCCCGCCAGCACGCATGCGCGACATTTCTTCAAAGCAGTGGTGTGAAATCACAGAAATACAGTCACAATGACTAATATAGTAAGATAAACAAGAGAACTTCCATACCAGGTGATCTTTATAATAGAGGGTTGGGAGCGGAGGGCACGTAATCCCTCATCGTAACTCCTCATAAAATAAAGATCAAACTTCAAACTGGTAAGTTCTCGTTTAATCTTACTATTTTACTTCGGAGTCACGTGAGTGACTACGTGAAGATTTCAAAGCTCTGTGATTTCATGCCCTGGAAGCTCCATGCTCACACACCGCTAAAGTTGGGATAAGAGGATGAACGTAATTCAGACAAGACACTGGCTGAAAAACAAAATCAGGTATTTATTCATACCAAACAAAAATAGTGTCCCCTAAGGGTAACTATCTGGCAGCACTTAAAATCCTCCCTGCATAAGTGTCAGGGGAGGTCACGGGTTTATAGTAAAAGTGGTGGAAGGTCTTTTCGTTACTCCAACCCGCTGTAGCCAGGATGTGATCCAATGGTACCTCCATCCTTCTAGCCGCCGAGGTGGATGCTGCCCTGGTGGAGTGAGATTTAAATTTGTTAGTATCCACCCCCGCTGCATCCAGTACCACCCTTAACCATCTGGAAATGGTTTGCACCGTGACTCTGTGATGGGGCTTCTTGTGGCTAACAAGCAAAGCTGTTTCCGACCCCCTAAGATTTTTAGTGACTGTAATGTATCGTGATATCATAGAGACGATACAAAGACGAGGATCTGCTGGGTAAGCCAGAAACTCCAAAGTATGTCCAGACACTCCGGGTCGATCTTGTTTCAGCAGTCCCTGCACATAGAAAGTGATTTTGTCACTGGTGATTGCCATATCATCCAGGTTAAGTTTGTGCAGGGACTGGACCCGTTGTGCCGTGATAAGTGCCATAATCATGACCATCTTGTAGGTGAGTTTCGCCAAAGGGAGTCTCGTGTTAGGTGTCCATCCTCGCAGCATAAGACTGTGCTGATATCCCACATATGGCTATATCTAGCCCTGGGGGGTTTAGAATTGAATATTCCCCTCATAAATTTGGATACTAGAGGATGTGACCCAATTCCCAATTGGTCACTCCCCTTGCCCAAGTAGGACGATAGGGCACTCCTGGCACAGTTAATGGCACTGTAACTCAAACCCTCATCGAAATGAAGGGTAGCCAAAAATTCCAGCACTTCCGTTATGGTGGCGGTTTCATATGTCGTGTTGGCTGTGACGCAGTATCCTTCCCATTTCCTGATATAGGTCAGGTACTGCTTTCTTGTGGACTCTCTGCAGGCTGCTGTGATGGTATCAATGGTCCTGTTGGAGAGCCCGAATCCGTGAAGTGGCCGTTTTAAAATCTGCAAATTAACAAGTCCATGCGGTCATGACATGGATGACATTCTCCTGTAACAGGATGAACGAGCAGGCTTGGTCTTTTGTTCACCCTGATACAGGGTTCTGTGGCCATCTTCTGTACCATAGGGAACCATGGTTGGGTAGGCCAGTCGGGCACCACCAAAATACCCGATGCTGAGTCTTGCTTTATTTTCTGCAAGACCCGACTGATGAGGCAGAAAGGAGGAAATGCGTAGCAAAATAGATCCCCCCAATGTAGCGAGAAGGCATCCATCGCTACTGCCCCCGGGTCTGGCTCCCAAGCAACATATGTTGGTAGTTGGTGATTTAGCCTGGACGCGAAAAGGTTGATATCTGGTGTTCCATAACGTTCTACAATATCTGAAAACACATTCCGATCCAACATCCATTCTATGTTGTCGTTGAATTTACGTGATCTGGTGTCTGCCACTGTATTTAGCTTACCTGGAAGGTAAGTAGCTGAAATCCAAATTTCTCTTTGCAGACACCAGTGCCAGATATTGTTAGCCAATTCATCACACGATATCGACTTTATACCGCCCATATGGTTAATATATGCTACCACCGTGGTGTTGTCAATTTGTATTCTTATATGAACTTTGTGCATATTAGTGCAGTATGCTTTAAGGCCGTGAAATGCTGCCAGCATTTCTGAATAGTTAATCCCCAAGTTTTTGAATAGGGTTAACTCTGGTGCACTCCATCTACCTCCACAACTAGAGGTAGTGTTAGTAGCTCCCCACCCTTTGGCACTGGCATCCGTTTGTAAGATGATCGAGGGATTGATGATATTGATAGGTTTAGAACAATTTTGGGCATTACCCATCCACCAATATAATTCGGCTTTTGCCTTTCCCGAAATTTTCATAGGCCTGTCGAAATGGCCAGCATGATTTTTGAGCGCTGTAATTTTGGCTCTTTGTAAGTTTTGGTAATGTAAGGGCCCAAATTGTGCTGCAGGAAATGCAGCTACTATCTTCCCAATCACTCTGGCCACCTGCCGAATGGATGGGACCTTAATGCCAATGAGGCTCCTGCAAGCCTCTATCAGGTCTTCCACCTTGCTTGGTGGCAACGTGACAGACATTTGCACTGAGTCAATAATGAACCCCAGATATCTCATGGTGGTAGAAGGTTCCAATATTGATTTGTCTGGATGTATCGTAAACCCCAGCTTCTGAAAAAGATGTTTCGTGGCTGTAACTGCCAAAGTAGCCATTTCCAAATTCTCCCCCACTATGAGGATGTCATCAAGATAGGCCATAACAGTATGTTTCTGTTTCCTTAAATAGGCCAAAGCTGGTTTTAATATCTTGGTAAATAATCTGGGTGCTGACGACAACCCATTGGGCAAAGCTTTGTATTGCCATAATTGTCCCATCCAGACAAATTTTAGGTATTTCCTATGACCCTTGTGTATGGGTACTGAATAATATGCATCCTTGAGGTCAATGCATGCCATGTAGTACCCATTGGCTATTAACTGTATCGCAGTATTAAAGGTGTCCATTTTAAAATGAATGTACTGGACAGAAGTATTCAGATCGGTCAAATCTATAATGATGCGGCACCCGCCGTCTTTTTTATTTTTGGTGAATATATTAGACACGAACTCCTGAGGTTCTTTGATGGCTTTCTCGACTACCCCTTTTTCTATTAATCTCTGTAGTTCAGCATGCCCTGCTGCCCTTTCTTTTAGGGAAAGGACAAATTTCCGGCTAGGTGCATGTTGTACCGGGGTAGGGAGTTCATGAACAAATTCAATTTTATAGCCCTGGATACTTCTGAGTATATAAGGATCAGAGGTAAAAGTGAGCCAATTCTCGAAGAACATGTGCAACCTGCTCCCTACACAAAGTGAATTTAGACCAGATGTGTTCCTGGGGACCCCAGACCCACCTACCTCCATGGTTACTGCCGGTGTGGAGGTTTCTGTCCTTGCTTCCTTGGTTGGTTGTGGGTGTTCTGGGAGTGGCGCATCTTCCAAGAAGGCCGGCCTGGGCCTTGGCCTAAAAAAGACCGCTGTGCAGGAATGCCGGCCTTCGAGCTTTCACCACCGGCAGACCTGTTATGGTAACTCTGCCCGGTGGATGTGTAGGGGTGCTGTCTGTGTGGGTGTTGCGGCTTAGTGTAGCCAGGTTTTATAAGGCCCAAAGCCTTGGCCTCCTCGTCAAGGTCTTTAACCTGCTTTGGGAGATCTTCCCCGAACAGCAGGCTAGGAGGCTGAGTCTTCCCAGGCTTACACAACCCCGCAAACTTGGGGTTAAGCGCCGGCTTTATGATGTTCTTTCTAAAACTGTTAATCTCAAATTGAGTATTACAGAGTAGAGCCAAAGCATCCTGTAATTCTTCCGGCATATCCACACCCACTGCAGTTCTTGCTACTGCCGTAATCCCTGCGGTTAGGAGCTTCAGAATCCTCTGAAGTTTAATCTCCTGGCCTCTACTAGAGGGGCTCATGTTTCCCCAAATAGGGTTATTTACTGCAGGTACATTCAATGAGTTGCAGTTCTCAGGTGCCATATATTTGTCTGCTGTAGCATTAATGGCCTGTTCCTGCAACTAGTTTGTTGCCATATAGTTGATGCTGGCAGCCAGCTTAGGGTGGATAGGTAAGCCTTTTTTGTTAGGCATAGCATGCTTGCTTACCATATCCATGTAGTCTTCACACACCCCTGACACCTTCGGCAGTTCAACCAGCTCCCCTTCTTCTGGGTCAGCCCAGTTCTGACCCTCAACGCTCCCCTGTATAGAGGGGGAGACATTGGGCAGTCCTCGATAGGAACTTGCCGTGGGCCTGCTAGGAGTCCCACTGTGACCCTGCCCCTGCATTAGCAGGTCACGTTGGAGCATTTGCTCCATCATCCGCTCCATGCGGTTTAGACGACCTCCGTCGCCATCTGCGAACGGGGTGTCCTCGGGACCGGACTCCGCTGAGTCGGCCCCGGCCGACTTCCGGGTGGTTTTCCCGCCCGACCGTGGCGTACCAACGGTCCCAAAGGGCGAAAAGTCGGGAGCTGCAGGTAAAACCTGTAACTCTGGAGAGGCAGCTCTCTGCTGGCTGCTCTCCTTGGCAGCTGCTTTGGCCGCTGTTCTCTTCGATTTCCTTTCCATTTCGCTAGTCGTCGACTCACTACCTCCGGTGAGACTTACCTGGCGTAAGCTATTTAAACTTGCGCTGGAGGAGCCCCGCTCCTCCCGACCGTCGCTTCCGCATGCGTACGACGATATGTCGCGCATGCGTGCTGGCGGGGTCTTCACGTAGTCACTCACGTGACTCCGAAGTAAAATTCTGTCACGTCACGTAGTTCTGCTGTCATGTGAAAGTTGCATTCCAAAGAAACCTGGCGAAAATCACGTTATAAAAATAATTGCGTCAATAGGGAAAAAGGGGTTAGTGGGTGAGAGAGTTTCAGGCCCGCTGTAATAAAGTTATTTTTACGCCAGGTTTTCAAAAATAAAGGTCTTTTTTAATTGCGATAAGTTTATATTTGTTACTGCAAACTAAATAAAAATACTTAAGGTTGCACCTTACATTGTTCAATTGATGATCAAGTGTCAATGGAAGCAATTGCTTGTCAAATTCAGTGGCTACCCGCAGTGAAACTAGCAGCTGTGTTCTTAAGACACCGGTGTCTATGGAAACAAGTATTTTTTGGCCTCGACTGCTTCTTTTTCCCAAGACAACTTTTATTTTTCCTCATTGCCAATTCAGAAATTTACTTTGTAATGCTTCTCCAGATCCTGATCAAAATCGCGTTATAACCCACCTAATGCAAATAGTGTTCTGAAGAAGGGTCCCGACCCAAAACGTCAGCCGTTCCTTATCTCCGGAGATGCTGCCTGTTCCGCTGAGTTACTCTAGCATTTTGTGTCTATCTTCGGTGTTCCCTGGTTCGTTCGTCTTGGCCGATGCAATCTCCCAGTTTCCAAACATTTTAACTCCCCTTTCCATTCCCACGCTGACCTTTCTGTCTTGGGTCTCCTGCACTGTCAGCGTGAGCCCAAGCGCAAATTGGAGGAACAGCACGTCATTTTTCACTTGGGCAATGTACAACCCAACAGTGTAAGAAGGAACTGCAGATGCGGGTTTAAATAGTAGACACAAAATGCTGAGTAACTCAGCGGGACAGGCAGCATCTCTGTAGAGAAGGAATGGGTGATGTTTCGGGTCGAGACGCTTCTTCAGGCTGATGTCAGGGGAGTGGGAGGAACATAGATAAGGAAGTATACAGACATGGAAGAGTAAGATGTGAAAACAGGACAAAGGGCATGGAGATCAAGGAAAATGTAGAATAGATCATTGTTTCTGAAGAAGGGTCTCAACCCGAAATGTCACCCTTTCCTTCTCGCCAGAGATGCTGCCTGTCCTGCTGAGTTACACAAGCTTTCTGTGTCTATCTTCAGTTTAAACCAGCATCTGCAGTTCCTTCTTACACATAGATGATTGTCGGTAGAAGGTAACAACAAAGCAAACAGAGGTGAAATGTAGTCGGAGACAGTAAGACTGGTTGGAGAACTGGGAAGGGGGAGGGGATGTAGAAAGAGGGAAAGCAAGGGTTACTTGAAGTTAGAGAAATCGATGTCCATACCACTGGGGTGTAAGCTGCCTAAGCGAAATGTGAGGTGCTGTTCCTCCAATTTGTGCTGGGCCTCACTCTGACAATGGAGGAGGCCCAGGATGGAAAGGCCAGTGTGGGAATGGGAGGGGGGGTTAAAGTAACCCAGAGGTATGAATATTGATTTCTCTGATTTCAAGTAACCCTTGCATTCCCACCTTCTCTGTCCCTACCCCACCCTAGTTTTTAGTTGCTCGTTCCACTGTTTGCATCCAGATATCCCTTCATTATCACTTCTTTCACAGCTAACAATGGACCATTGTGAGCTCCATCTTTCCTTGGTCATCAGTGCCAGCTCTGATTTGTTCTGAACCTTTTCATATCCCTAGTTTCCTTCTCCCCTGACTCTCAGTCTCAATAAAGATCTCAACCTGAAACGTCACCTATTCCTTTTCTCCAAGGATGCTGCCTGGCCCGCTGAGTTACTCCAACATTTTGTGTCTATCTTCCCTAATTCATCAATCACATTATATCCAATGAGTGTAATGGAAACACGCGTTACAGCTGAATTATTTTTCTTTTTTTGTTCACTTGTACTAAAGCATATCATGTCCCGCAGAGAATTCCAAAACAGGATGCACAATTGCAACCACTTTTCAGAGACATTAAGAATGGAGACGATTCAGTAGCCAGAGAGTGGTGAATCTGTGGAATTCTTTTTCACATACGGCAGTGGAGGCCAAGTCAATGGTAATGTTAAAGCGGGGACTGATCATAATCATAATCATCATAATTTATTAGCCAAGTATGTTTTGCAACATATGAGAAATTTCATTTACCAGTCATACCAATAAAAAGCAACGGAACAGACAAAATACATTTTAACATGAACATCCACCACATTGACTCCTCCACATTCCTCGCTGTGATGGAAAGTTCAATGTCTCCCTTCTTTGACCTCCAGCGGTCGGGGGCCTCTAACCTTCCGTTGACGGGACAATCTTACTCCCGTAGCCGGCGGCGGGCCTCCTCGTCGGGGCAATCAAGCTCCTGCATCCGGGGGGGGGGGGGGGGGGGGGGGGGGAGCGGGAGTCTCAGCTCCCCCACGCCAGGCGATCTATCCCGGGTTATGGCTAGGCGAGCGTCGTACGGCTTTTGGAGCTTCCCGACGTCAGTCTCAACCCGATTCCTCGAGCTCCTGGATGTTAATGTCTGCAGGCCGCGCGGTTGGAGCATTGATCCCAGGCAAGGAATCGGCTCCGATGGTAAGTCCACGCCCCGCGGTGAGGCTCATAGTCAGTCCCGAGCAAGGCCTCCAGCTGCACGATGTTAGGCCGCCGAGCAACCGGAGATGCGACCCGGAAAACAATCGCATCTCCGGAAAGGTAAGAGATTGAAAAAAGAGTTTCCCCCAAACCCCCCCCCCCCCCCGCCCACATAAAACAAACCAGAGAACATTAACACAAACCTTTAAAACACACTAAAAATAACAAAAAGAGACAAAAAGACAGACAGACTGTAGGCAAGGCTGCCATTGAAGCGCCACCCGGTGATCAAGGTGATATATTCTTGATTAGTAAGGGTGTCAAAGGTTACGGGGAGAAGGCAGGAGAATGGGATTGAGAGGGAAAAATAGATCAACCATGATCGAATGGCTGAACAGACTCGATGGGCAGGGTGGCCTAATTTTGCTCCGAGGTCTTATATTGATGTGGTGTTTGCTTGGTTGCATGATAAGTTAGTTCCTATCCAACATTTCAATATATGTTTAATTTGACCTGCTATGTGGTGTAGCAATGTTCAAGAGAACTTGCAATCAAGGCTTCAGTGATGATTTCAGATTCTAATTGTATGATGCTCTATTGAACCTGAAATGGTCAAATGCCACACAGTCCTCTACTGTGCAATTTTCAAGGGACAAAATAGGGAGGATGTTATATGCCAATCCAAAAAGTTAAAAAAGTTTGACTATGTGATGTCTGGTCCCCTAGAAAGAATTAAGAGTTTCCTTCTCATGAACGACCTGGCCATTCCTAAAGTTCTTGTCGCTGGTTGCCAAGTCCAGATGTGTTTTGCTGTCTCAGTGAAGACATTAAGCCATCTGCTCTCATCTGGAGTAATGGCAAACATTACAATTATTCCTACAATTTTACTAAGATGGAAGAATCATGCCATTATTTCTATTACAATCATTAACTTAATCTAAAGTTTACTTGCAGTGGTAAGAGTTAAATTAGACTGAGATTTGATTTTGGCATGCTCCTCTTCCCGAGGAGGCAAGTCCATTCAGTAGACGCACATTTAATGATCAACCCTGTGAATAAAGCTCTGGAGCCCGAGAAAGAATTAACATACAAACCTGTAGGAATCATAAGATAGGTTGAGAAAGAAAAAGAAAACAAACAAAAAAGGGGAAACCGTAATTCAGTTTGCAAAAGAGAATGTTTGATTTATTTATGTACACTACCATGAGTTTATATAGATGCACAATATAATTAAACTGAATTCTGCATCTTGCCTGATTCTACAAAAGCAGGATTAAAAATGCCGTGGTAAAACAAAACGTTGTAATCTTTTGTTTGGTTCACCTCAATTCATCAACCCACCTGCACATCGCCTGCAATACACATGTGACAATGAACCATTCAAACTGCTTGGCACATTATTGTGTAAATTACGTTGTTCCAAACAATTAGCCAAGTTGCAATGCATACGGGTATGACTATATGATTTGCAAGGATGAGGCATTGCTGACTATAGAGAGAGACACACACACACACACCACTGTTACAAACTGTTACTTAGTGAATCGACCTCCATAGCAGTAATCATAACCCTGTCCATGTCTGGTGATTCAATAACACCCCAGGAAGATCGTTAATTTTAAGCTTACATTCATCATAACGAGAATCCCACTTACAGAAGAATGATACGGCAATATGACAATTAAAACCACTCATTTGAAATCTTGCAAACCTTACTGCATTGAGAAACAAAATCTTAGCTGCGATTGATAGATATCCTTCTATTGCAGCATGTATGTGCATCTCAAGAAACAGAAAAGCACAAGTATCAGCTCTTTCAGTTACAGTAATACATGAACCCATAAAAACCTCCAGTTTCATTCGGGCTGCTCTTGTTGACAAAGTGTTAAAAAAGGCTTTTGCCATTATAACAGCATAAAGCTAACACCTCAAAGTGTTATCTGCTCAGTCCTTTTAGCAAATTTATTAACACTATTAGTTAGATTACTCCACCTTTTCCATGGTGTGAACCGGTATCAATTATTCAGCCAATTCTATTCTATGTTAATAAAATACCTGCTGATTAAACATATACCAAAGTGTCACTTTGTGCTACACAGAACATTGACACTATTTATTTTAGCTTAAATAAATGCTACAGTCAGTAGCTGGTGCAAGATTGTGATGACAGAAGTTGTGAAAAATAAAAAAAATGTACGCACCAAAAGTCCTTTTATTTCAGAATGAATGTGAATACAGGACAATGGAAGCAGAACAGACAATAATACATTCCTACCATTAATTTTTACCATTGTTAAGAAGATTATTTGCAAAATTTAAACAGTAAACAATATCCAACGTAACATGAAGCAAAAGCCATTCTAAATTCTACAGTGATTGCAGTACAAAAGTATTATTGGTAAAGCAAGGAAATGTGCTATATTTTCCTCCTTTGATCACCATTGAAAAAAGGAGCAAGACATAAAACTATTTTAGAATTCTTCTAAAAAGAGAAAAGGAATGTCTATTTATATTGTGTCTCTCCAGACTCAGGGCCCCTTCCAAAGCACTGCACAACCAATAAAATACTTTTGAAATGTAAACATCAGTGAAGAAGAGTTGACAGTTCAGGTAAAATGACCTTCCTTCAGAGGAAGGACATATAGTTGATGCATACTAGAAAGCGTCAAAACATTTATTTACCACCATTTATGAAATGACTACAGATTACACCTTTAAACCTGGCATTTTACAATTCGCTAAGTAAAATATTATTATCTGTCTTTCATTAAAAAGTTCAAGATGCTGAATAACAGCATCATGTTTTGGTACAAACATTGTGGGCCAAAGGGCCCATTCCCGCACTGTACTGTTCCATGTTCTTCATCCAGAGAGGAACTGCAATTGCTGGTTTTACAAAAAAAAGTGCTGATTTAGTTCAGTGGAGTTCTGTGGAGTTCTTTATCCAAGAAGGCCGGAGGAGGCTCAGTCACTAAGTGTGTTCCAGGCAGAAGATTGATGCATTTTTAAATATTGAAGGGAATTAGTGCTGCTTTTCTTTCTTGGAATCTCTGCTTTAATATTGCAAAGGAGCCCGTTAACCGCGTTCTTAAACTGCTTAGTTCAACACTGCAATTCAGTCACTTAATTTAACAATAAACCTGAAAGGTACAAGCATTGATGAGTGACTGCCATGCTGATTCTCAGCTTTTACAATATTAAATCAATTTGAAAATTCTGAAGACTAAATATTTTAAAAGCAATATTAAAAAATGGAACTGATAATATTAAAGTGGATCAATAATTCTTACAACAATATTCATCTAACATAACATTATAACACAATACAGTTTGTTTCTTAGTCTGTGGTCTTTGCATTCAGTTTTACATCCACAAAGAAAGTACCAATTCACAAATGGTGTGCAAGTTCTATTTTTGATATTTATTTAAAGCTTTCAAACCTGCTGATTATTTTCTGGATAAAACAATGACCCCCCCCCCCCCCCCCCCACTAATGCTACTAAATAGTAGATGGTAGACATAGAAAGACCATAAGCTTTAACAGTATTATGTCAAATCCAATTAATTCTAAAACTCACAACCAGTTATCGAAAAACAACTTCCTAAAAAATGGGAAAAGTGATATTTAAACACAAAGTTTTAAATGGTACCATTTACAGCTGAGTACAAATCTACATTAAAACCGCTATTTAGTGCAGCAAATCAGAACTGCATAACAGGCTGTCTTAATATCGGCCGAATGTAAACTACTTCTGCTATCCCCAGTTCAAGGATGAGTTGAGGCAACCTGTTATAGGAGGTGTTAATTGGCAAATGCTGTACAAGTCGGGAGCATGTTCCCTGTCGTCCTGGCCCAGCAAGGCGAGGTCATTAAAGTGGAAATGAATTATTTCAGGCTGCCTTAACCCCTTAAAGGCTCTGTTTGTTTCCACCACCCAGATGAAAAACTAAACATCCTTGATATCACTTGTTCAATGAGGTATGGAAATAAATTAAGTAAAGACCGCGACTCCAAACGGGGACAAACATGTTCTGCGAGCAATTGAGAATATGTCTGGGAGTAGGTGAGGGAAAAAAACAAAACCTTAACTCAACTCTTAATTCCATAATTTAAACAATAATTAACAAGTCAGTATTCTCAAGAAAGGCAAAGATTGAGCAAAATGTATGACCCATATGTAATTTTATTAACTCAACTAATCTGCAATATTTCACAATACATTTCTGATACTATTTATTTCCAATTACACTTTAAACTGGGTAATCAGGAATCCTAACTCAATTAATTGCCTCAAATATCTCTTCTAAGTGAGCCTTCACTTCCTATGTTGCAGTGCGTTATCTGGGGAATTTCTAACACGTCCAGGAAATAGATGTTAAAATACCAGATTATTATATATTTGCATGAAGTTGTTTGACTTAAAGCAAAATGAAACCCTAATCAAACTGCAATTTAAACCAGAAACTAATAAACAGATCTGTTAAATAGAAGAAAAAAAGGAACTGCAAACGCTGGTTTACCAAGAAAAGACAAAATGCCGGAGTACCTCAGTGGGTTCGTCAGCAACACTGAAGAACATGGATAGGTGAAGTTTCGGGTCGGGATCCTTCTTCAGACTCATTGCAAGGGTGGAGTGAAAGCTCTGCTATCTTTCTTTCCCCACCAACTCCAGCAATCAATCTGAATAAAGGGCCCATCCCAAAATATCACCTATCCATGTTCTCTAGGGATGCATCCCGACCCACTGAGTTAATCCGGCAATATGTGTCTTTCCTCCGTTAAATAGTAAATGGATATGTGCAAAGAATTAATAACACACATATGATAACAAAATAATTATAAACTTCAATACAAATGCAAAATATTTTGGATTAAATCTCAGCATTGGATTGTTGCTTAATATATCTGAAAAGTCTTCCCTTGGTCTACTTTTCCTCTCTCAGATGATTTGAGAAACTGACTCTGAAAGCACACTACAAAGAGCTTTTCTAAATCTGGTCAGGCAGACAAAATGTAAGATTCATTTGGTTATTTATGTTCCAATTGTATATCAAACAAATACCCTAATGAATTACAAAGCTATTAAAATAAATCTTCAGATGAGCATCAGTGTCAATGAGCGCATATAGCACAAAATTTGTATGAAAGTTAAAAAATCTGTAACTGAATAGTTACAATAAGCTTACACGGACTTTCATCCAAAAATAAAAAATAACATTATAAATCATGGCATATTCTATTTATTCATGAACAATTCAGCTGTAGATCTTCAATATATTCTGACTAATTATTCAATACAATATATTCTGTGTATCTTTATGCAGAATCTTTACATGTATTCTAGAGCTATAAAGAAGTAGCTGGAAATGTTATAGGTTGATGTTTAATTGAAAAATACACCCAAAATGTATGCAATTTTGGGATACCATTTTGTAAACGTTTAATTCTTAGAAAGATAGGAACAAAATAGGTTCATTTTTGTACGCATGACATCATTTTCCACATGTACTCAAGCCTTTCAACAAAATTTCAGCCAGAGAAATATACAAACTGAAACACAGCAGAAACTAATTTTGTTCAAAATGTTAATTTAACATTTCAATGTTATTTTAACAGAAAAAAATGGGAGGTATATGAGCCAAACACGGGCAGGTGGGAATAGTATAGATGGGACATCTTGGTTGGCATGGGCAAGTTGGGCTGAAGGGTCTGTTTCCGTGCTCAATGATTCTGTGACTGTAACTGGGACACTAACCTGTCCAAGTCCAGGCATACCACCTCCAAGTCGTAAAAGTCTGTCCATTTTTCTGCAAACAAAAACACACAAAAGTAATTAACCATGAAACTTTTAAACTCAATTATCATCTATATAATTCACCTTCAATCTTTCCTTATGTCAAAAATATTGGTGGTAATTACAACACAACATCAGATTTCCTGTTAATTATCACCACATACTAATTCAAGAACCTGTCATCCTTGCTAATTAACGGACCCAATTTTCATCGCTTTTGTTTTTTGTTGGGTTATCCCCAATTTCATAACAGTATTTCACAAGTGAAAACCACCTCAAAGTTCTTACACAAGATCACAATGTTTATACTTGCCACTGCAAATATTGGATGTGGATTTTTGATTATATAGTTCAATCATTTTTAAAAGACTGCGTTTTTACTAATTGATGCGTTTGTTTCGAGCACTAGATATATTACGACAACTCGTACAGTCTGCACAAATAGGAATCGTCACTTTCAAATTAAAAATTGTACATCTAATTAGTAAGTTCTATGTTAATTAACTTGCAGCTTGTCAGTTATCATCAATACTGCGTGCAAGTGATGGTGTGATCAGATAGAATTCTCAAGATACACAGTCCTAAAGCTTTAAAATTGGCATTAGAGGATTCTGCCGTGCACAAAACAGACTTTTCTCAATCTTTCTTTAGGATGAGAACATTACCAAAGGAAATGCGTAGGGAAGAACTGCAGATGATGCTTTAAACCAAAGACAGACACAAAAGGTGGGAGTAACTCAGCGGGTCAGGCAGCATCTCTGGAGAAAAGGATTAGGTGATGTTTCAGTTTGAGACCCTTCTTCAGACCCAAAACACACCTATTCCTTTTTTCCAGATATGCCTGAGCCGCTAAGTTACTCCAGCATTTTGTGTCCATCTTTGGTATAAACCAGCATCAGCAGCTCCTTCCTACACAGCATATCATTGAGGTTCTGCCCAAACCCCAACAGACCCTGATAACTTTTGCCATATTTACAGAGTTTTTAAATATCCGAGTTATTTAAAATCCACACACAGGAATTGAAATAATTTAATTAAAAATAAAGAAGCTCAAACTCATAATTTTTTCCATTGGATTGGCAACCCCGTTAAATTGTGTTTTACTCAATTTTATCTATTTTTGCTGGTTCAATAAATCTAAAGCTGCACTCGATTCACAAATTTAGCTCCAGAAATTAGGAGAATTGTCCAAAGCTCATTGGCGTTTTGAAGAATAAAAAGTGGTTTTGTTAAGATTTCTAGAAAAAGTGAGCCAGATCAACAGGATACATACTGAGAGGCTGTTCCCTATGTTGGAAACATTTATTTATCCCTCAGGACTGTGCATTTATAATTCAGTTCATCATGGATGCTCAGTCATTGAATATATTTGAGACAAAGGGTGAACATTTTGGACACAAAAGTAATCAGGATAATGGGGGTGAATAGGAAAGTAGATTTCAGCAACACAATCAGCAATAGTATCAATGAAAGGACAAAAGCTTGCAGCTAAATTTATTACTCCTGCATTTTTTTTTAAATAAACAATTAACAATCATTTACTTTAAATATTCCATCAAATAACAGCTGTTATATTACAATTGAGCAACAATATTAATTTTTCATTCACTTTGTACAAGCTGATCAAAATAGCCACTTTGAAATAGCTAAACAAAAATATCAAGGGGGAATTATCTCAAATTACATTTACAACTTTGGGTACATTCATTCACTTATTTTTTTTTTTGAGCATTAAAATAACTTCAAAAAAACTTTTTAAGTTGTCACTTTTTCCTCCTGTGGTACAATTGCAGTCATGTAAAGCAATTTATACTTGGAGGCTTAATTTAGCTAGCACTGACAATAAATGCTAAGTGGCTTGGCATTATTTGAGCGACTCAATCCCAGTCGTACAATAGCATCTCCATTCTCCCAATCTTGCATGGTAATACACTTATTTCCCTTTAAAATTTTAATGCATGGAATTTATTTGATAAACCTACACATCTTTTATAGACCTGCTCAAATATAGTTATATTTATTTATAACAATAAGCAGAAGTTATACCCTATTTATATGGGTTGCATTTTTGCTATTAATCCTTTTGGTAAAGTTCTGTTGGGTTTTTTAATCAACATTTAGCAAAAATCAGTTAATTTTGTTCACAAAACACAACTTTCTATCTCTAGGAACACAATTGTTGAATACTTGGGAAACCCTGCCAATCAATGGTTGTGGAGAGGGAATTGAAATCTTGCAGGATTTCTATGTTAGCCATTACAGCCTGCCTTCCATTAAAAGTCAAGTCAAGTCGGTATTATATATACCAAGAGCAAAATCAACCATGTTCTTTATGGCATTGAGCTTCCTGACTGCTGTTGAAACTGCACACATCAGCAAGTGGAGATTATTCCATCTAACTGCTGACTTGGACATTATAGATGACGGACAGGTTTTGGAGAGTAAGGAGACGAGCGCCCCACCCCAGGATTCCTTGCTTTTGTGGCAACTCCACTTCAGTTAGAAGCCAATGGAAACCTCCAGGATATTGGTAACGGGGCAGTCTCTTTTGGTAATTCCACCGAATGCCAGGACGTGATATTTTCATCATCTAATGCATACTTTTGACTTCCAGATTGGATTGTAGACAAACAACTCAGTGAGGATTCTATCTGATCAGATGACGAGTCCTGCTGTTACTGTTGTGCTTACAGACACCAGAGATTCCCTGTATGGGTCCTAATGCTGTAAAAATACACAAGATTAATGTGCATTTCCAAAAATTAGCCACAAAATGTTTGTGGCCAGTTGTCAGCCAGAAAAATGGCAAGAGTCACTGGTCTGCACATGATAAATCCTATTTTATTACATATCAATAATAAGTGTAGTCATAAATCTAAATGCACTCTAACATGCCAAATGGAAACAGTGGGGATGGTCAGATTTTACTCTGTTTCATGAGAATCATAAACATTTAACACAGGTCCAAAGGAATCACAAACTTTAAAAAAATATATTTATAAAGAACTGGTAAATACAACAAAGATTTTCAAACTCAGCACATACTGCAAAATCAGTTGATTGAAAGAAAATCCAAAAAGCAAGTGCTATTATTAAAGGCAAAATTAAAGGCAAAAAGTGCTATTATTACCAGAAAAACTCATTATGCTGTTCAACTCAAAATTAGAAAAAAGGATCTGTATAAATTAATGGTAGTCATGGCCTGGAGACTCACTTAAATCTTTCATTTTACATTCACAATCATGGTAGACACCAATGCAATTCAATAGGCAAATCAAGTCTGCTGCCTCTTTTTCGTCATTTCTTCGGGACCAAGGAAGACATGTTTATGTCTGGTTTGGGGGATTCTGAGCTAGCTTATGAAGCCTGTGTGGGAACCGTACATTATCCAACTAATGAGACTGATCGGGCAGTTTAAATGCATGTACATTGGGTGTAATTAATGAAAACAAGTGAACCTAGCTCGGAGCTCTTGTATACAGCACTTCTATGAGGACTTTAAAACAGCTAAACCTCCCATGAAACTGCACACACCGGAAGTCAAGACTAAGTGCCTACTTCAGCTAAGCAGTCGGGATTAAACGGAGCAAGGTGTGCAGATTTACACTCTTACATCGTTCACATCGCAGCAGTTCATGCAGATGATCAGCATTAAACAACAGATTGGAAATTGGACACTCCTGAACAAACATCTGTAATGTGACTATCTAGAATTTCATAACTCTCCTCCAATGTTGGACACTCCTGGAGCTCAGGCGCTGAGAGCAATTGTAAGTAGATTGTCCAACACTTATGCCAAGAATGTTGGTCTTTGTTCCTGCTTTAGCTTCATTTATGGCCCAGAAACAGTGAGTGCTTTCATTTGAATGGAGAACAAGTGGAAGGAAGAAAGACACTACAATTAACTTGTTTGTGATTTAATTGGTTTAACATAAATATATTCAGTTAAATGTTTTCTAGTGAAGTATTCAAATCCATAATTTTTATAATCAATTAGCATTTTAATTTTATTAGCTTGTATGCTATTAAATATCTACTGCATTCACAAATATTCAATGATTTTTTTTCAGCCTGCAAGCTTTGGAGCTAGAATTTATTGGCTGCCAAAGCAAGTTTGCAAGCTGTGCTCACTGCTTCCAATTAGAAAGACCTTGCCCTGAACCTCACCAATCGGCATGAAACCAGCTCACCTGAGGAAGTTTGTGCCAAGGAATTATTCTGAAAACGTACAGGCTTATTGAAAAGACTACTGTGAATGCAGGAGGCAGGTTTATCCATTCACAACTCAGGCCAAAGGACCAGCATTTATTTAAAAGTTGATTTATACGGAATAAAAATTGGCCCTTTGATCCATCGAGTCCACACCGAGGGGGGGGGGGGGGCAATTTACAGAGGCCAATTAACCAACAAACCTGCATGTCTTTGGGACATGGGAGGAAACCAGAGCACCCGGAGGAAACCCACAGAGAAAATAGACTGCACCTGAGGTCAGGATAAAAACCCTGTCTCTGCCGCTGTGAGGCAGCAGCTCTATCAGCTGCGACACTGTGCCGCAATTAGTGCCACAGTGCCGCCCTTGATATTATAAAATAAAAGTTTTGCAGTACATAAATTAATATGATTTAATAAATTACAAAAGTTACAACAATTTGGAAGCAATGTTGATCGGGACAAAGAAATTTCTCAGCAATCAGAGTGAGGAGTTACAAGTTCATTGGCAGTGGAAGGTGCAAACACAGCATGGCAAGCTTCCATTGTTAAATGTAGAAATATAAATTTTAAATGCTAAAACCTAACAGCACAGTGTAAGAAAAAACAGGATTGAGGAAGGAAGCACATGCCATCACAAGATTCCATACACATGAACACAATTTAATTTAAAGATATGTTTTTTGGTACACATGAAGATATCTTTTACTGCTGACTCACTGCAGCCAGAGACTCGATTTCGATCTTGACTTTGGATGCTGTCTGTGTGGAGCTTGGTTGCATGTGCTCCAGTTTCCTCCCACATTCCAAAAATGTGTGGGTTTGAAGGTTAACTGGCCTCTGTAAATTGCCCCCAGTGTGAGGGGAGTTCTCATCCACTCCCTTAAGTGGAATAACAGAGAATTAACATGAACAGGTGATGGATGCTCGGCATGGACTCGGTAGGCCTGAGGGTGCGTTTCCATGCTATATCTCTAAACTGAACTAAGTACAAATGGAAAATCTGTAATTTGATGGATGAAAATAATTATATATAGGTTTGGTTCCTGGACAGATTCCTGGTGATCAGGAGAAAATCAACAGGAATCCAACTGGGCAGGGGAACTTGGAAATCCCAGGTGTGCCAGTGCTAATGTTTAGATATCAACTAACTATAAACTTTGCATTATGAAGTTGTCTCCTAGAGTATCCCATGCTCATATCAATAATTAGGAAGTCTTCTTTTCCGTAACTATCTGCAAAACACATAGTAACACAAAGACTGATGGCATTCAAATTCAACACACTTTAACTCATTAAAAGATGCTTAAAAGTGTGCCACTCTTACAATAAGTATATTTTGTTCATATAATATTTGAAAGTTAAGCATTAATAAAACAAATGCACCTAACCAGTAATTTTCCATTATTATCCCCATCCACATTATAGTACTTTGCATTTCATGTTCCATTCCCCCCCATAAAAAATACCATGATAATGTTCTGCATTCTCTTCATTGGACCAGAAGTTTAAGTCAACCAGTTACATACATATTGCCAATGATAAATATCATTCAGAGATTGGTCATCCTTTGATATGTTACTCCTCTCCTGACTTCCTATCATTATACATTTACAAACAACGTCAGAAGTATGATGGAATAGTCTTAATTTCCTTGGATGAGCCTCACTCCACCAATATTCAAGTGGTTTCATGTATCCAAGACAAAGCAGTACATTCGCCAGTGCCGCACAGAGCATCCACAGAAAGTGTTGCTTTTACGTTGCATTAAGGTTGCTTCATTAGCACTTCCAAAATCGGTGATCTCTACCACCAAGAAGAAAGGGAATCAACAAATCAAAACAAAACCGCCAGCATTTCCCTTTGTCACACAATATTCTGAATTGAAAACATTGAGAGGTCTAAACTGGTTAACTGCTAAGAGTGTATTCAGCACAAAGACTGCTGCGGTTTATGGTGGAAACTAACTGCCCATCATACCAAAAGCAATTAGGGATTCACAATAAGTACTAGCTTCTACCGTAGCAAATCCCACGGTCTTATTTAAAAAGGAATCATACCGTTCTTTAATAAATGGTATGTAATTGATTAAATTACTTCCACTGTGAACAAACATTATTCAATCTGTAAAATTATTGGAATATATTTCAGATGGCACTATTTCTGCTGTAAAAAAATCTATCATTATTAATCAATCTATTATGCCATTCTTTGCGAACTAATCAACCATCTGATCTTGGCATCAATGGTTCAAATAAAATTTATTTTGTAAATATCACTGCTGCAACAAATTAAATGCTCCAAATGAAAATTCTGCACAATTTCTAATGAAATAATTTAGAAATATACAATTGTGTGATAAGTCTCTTTTCTGCTATTTTGCTGACACTATTTATAACCTAAAACAGTTGCTTGTAAATTATTTTGTGGTTGGAATTTCAAAACTGCTGGTTTGTCAAAGCCAGTTCGCACAGTAATCTGGATGTCTGTCACTACGCTGAAGGTGTCATGCTGTATTTAGAATTCAAGACTGCCAGTTTATCAAGGCTAAATCCCATTGTGCAGACTTGTTTATCATAATAGAGTTCTGGAATTCAAAGGCTGGAGGATAAACAAGTTATGTGTACAAGCTAGAACAGGCAAGATCATCAATAAGCAATATTATAACATAATATCTTTACAGTAGCGTAAATCTCCTAAAAGGTTCTTTCCTGTACAACCTTCTAAGTGTTTCTCCTTACTTGCAACAGTTTGGCCAGCTATCTTTGTACCTCTTCATAATACAAGTTCAACTTGGCAACTCCGCTCAGAGATCACCTGTATTTAAGCTGGCAGCCTTCCTGACCTGTCAGTTTCATACCTTTAACTCAGGTATGTGAGAAACGAGTTCAAATATAACTGAAATCAGGATGCAACACTATGTGGATGAAGGAAACTTGTAGATGGCCAGATCATGTTAATTTATACCTTTAGCTCTGGAGAAAAAAGGTTGCTCTGTCTTTTTTCGTGGTACTTTTATGCCTTGAGGTGAAGACACATTCCCATAATAATGTTGTATAGATGGATTGAAGTCAATTTGTGTATTATGATCATGAACCATGTGCATTTCAACAACATTAAATATAACATAGTTGATTTGAAATATTGAAGCTGTGATAATACTCAGCAACTATTGCAAATTAACTGTTACATTTTCCCTTTTGCTTGTGATGGAAAGAAAACACTTCTAAATTGTGAAGTGTTCTTTGACCAAAACTTGAAAGTTGTAAGACAATATTTTTCAAACGTTTGTTTGGAAGAATCCATTTAAAGATTAGAAAAATCTTGCAAACCCCAAGATGATAACACCACATGTGTGAGTATCAGTCAGCAATGGTCTCTACCCTCCTGCAAGGCTCAGAGACATGGTGGCACTCAACTCAAGAGCACTGGAGAGGTACCAATTAGTCCCTGAAAAGTCTCCAAATCCACTGACAGGATGAACAAACCTACACCAGTTTTCTCTCCCAGGTCAACAAGGTCCTAATTAAACGAATGTAATACAGACAACCAACATCAAATTCCCAAAACAGCTCCATCGTGGCAGGGAATTGCCAGGTGAAGAGAAAATAGTTCAAGGCTGTTCTCAATGAAGAATATCTTCTTAATATCTCCCTCATTGCCAGACTACAAACCCATGCATTCCTGCAATCAAACTCTATCCACTTACTGTTCCCACATTGACCTATTCAGCCACAGACCCACAGAAATAGAACAAATGCAAGTCATCCTTGAAACTGAGGGACTGCAGGAAATGAAAGCAGGACATTTACTTGTTTAGTCTTTGTCAATTCAAAACAATTATTTAACACATGTTTGAAATAAAATAAATAATACAGAACAGTGTATAAAATCATTCTCAAAATTCTACAAAAATGATTTTATTTTCTGCAAAAGTGGTTTATTTTACTGCAATGAAATGCCATTTGACCTGATTATTTTTATGTATAGTATTATCCGACTGGATAGCATGCAAAATAAAGCTTTACCATGTACCTTGATATATGTGATAATAATAAACCTAACGCCAAACCATTAACCTTTAAAGCACTGTCTAATAGATTTTACTTTAGAGATACAGCTTGGAAACAGGCCCTTTTGCCCACTAAATCCGAACCGACCAACTATCACCCATACACCTGTTCAGTTACCCCAGTTACGCACACTAATTTCGCAATAGCACGAGGGGCAATTTAGAGGCCAATTACCCTACAAACCTGTATGTCTTTGGAATTTGGAAGGAAACCAGAGCACCTGTGGAAAACCCCACGCAGTCACAGAGAGAATATACAAACTCCGTACAGATAACACCCGTAGTCAGGACCGAACCCGGTTCTCTGGCACTGTGAGGCAGCAACTCTAATGCGGCACCAGTAAGCTTGCCCAGTGAAATATACAAGAATTATACGCGAAAAGATACATGCCTAAAATTGCACCATCAATCAACTCTCCATCTCCATTATTTTGTTCATTTCAACAATTGTTCCTCAATCACAACTTTGGGAGCCATTGATTTGGGACAATTAAAACGAGATCATGGTTAGAAAAGCTTACAAAGCTAATTCATTTGTAGAAACAAAGAACTGCAGATGCATAAAATAACACAAAATGCGGGAGTAACTCTGCGGGTCAGGCAGCATCTCCAGGGAATATGGATAGGTGAGACTGAAGAAGGGTGTTGAACCGAAACGTCACCTATTCACGTTCTCCAGAGATTCTGCCTGATCCACCGATTTACTCCAGTACTTTATATCCTTTTGTGTAATTCATCTCCAGTTTAATTTGTATTTCAGTGGTCAGATTGATTTTCATTATTCTATTTTCTAACCAAGAAGATACTATTGCTTGATAAATTTGAAATATTCGATCATTAAACAGGATTCTATCTAAAATCTGAGATGATGGTTCCAAAATCGCAGCTAGTTGCAGATGTCAGGTAAAATAATGGAAAAATATTTACTTTCTATTAATTGTGTAATCTGCTGAAGGCAGTAAATGTACTTCTTTCTGGGGTTGCAGGGGCAAGGAAACATATTTTTATTCGAAACACTTTCTTCTTCTCATTACGTCACGTTAATGGAGTGTTTTACCGCGGTAATTATTGTTTATTTTCACAATGTACATCCTTTGTTGCAATGCAATTGTCGCTGCAATCCAAGAACATGTTTGGTTTAGTTCAGCTGAAGGAGGAGATAGGTTCAAGCAGAAAGGAAGATCACAAATATCAGCAGCAGCCAAAATAAAATGCAGAGACCCTGAAAGCAAGAGTAGTTCAGAAGATCCAACATATTGCTATAGAGGCGTAATTTCATTGAATCTCCGAAACCCTCCTCATTGTTGAGCCCTCCTCATTATATTCTAATGCCACCAACCTTAGAACGGAACATAGGAGCGCAGGAACAAGCCCTTTGGCCCACAAGATCTGTGCTGAACATGACGCCAAGATAACGAATATCATCTGCCTTCACATGATCCATAACTCTCCATTCCCAGCTCCTCCATTTGCCTATCTAAAAGTCTCTTAAATGCCACTATCCTATCTGCCTTCACCATTACCCCTAGCAAGTCCCATCACAGAAGCGTCCACGTCGCGGGCTGGGATACTGGAAGTATCCTGAGCTAATTATGCTACCACCATCATCTATTCTATTGCAACAAATGATGGCTCCCACTGATTGTTGCATGCGTGCGTGCGTGCGTGTGTGTGCGCGCGCATCTATTGGAAGAAACGACACGCTAACGAGAATATTTTACATATTCCGGTAGAGATTTACCCCCTGGAGTCAAAAATCGGCTTAGCTGAAATTTCTTGAGTTATTTATGAATAGGTTCAAAAATTTCAACTAACTTAGAAAATAAATGACCTGTGCGCACTGTTTTCCATGCGCTGCGAGTGACGTCTCCCCCCCCTCGATTCACAGTCATTTTATCGCCCCCGCATGACGTGGTCCGCCCGCTCACAGCCGGGCATGCTTGGCCGGCCGTCCGCCCCGTGCTCGAGGTCATCGGGTCCATAACTGCCCGCCCAGCCGCGGCCTCCCTCAATTCCATGTCCGCCCGCATCCCTCTCTCTGTCTCTGCCCTCGTGCGAACCAGCCCTCCCCTGTGATGATCCCTCCCCACCCCGGATTGAAGCCTCTGAACACGCAGTCATTTGGTTGAAGTCCACCCCGCTCCCCACTACCCTCCTCCTCTCTCCCTCTCTGTGCCCCTCTCTGTCCCCCTCAGTGCTTCTGTGTCCCTCTATCTCTCTACCCCCCTCCCTCTCCAGCTGTGCCGGCAAGTTGGGGGCTAAGCGTGAGTGAATAGGGCGAGGGATGGGGTAAAATATCAAGGGGGGTGGTTAGTGAGTGTGTCAGGGGCGTGTGTGTGTGTGTGTGTGTGTGTGTGCGCGTGCGTGTGTTTGGTTAGTGTGTGTGACGCCGCAGGCTGCCCCTTCCCCCCACAATCGCGTGTTCAGGGGACGGGACCCAACGGGTCTCCCTTGGTCTAGTCTCCCTTAAAATTTGACCTTCTCACCTCAAAGCTATGCCCTCTAGTTTTTGACAGTTCCCCGACACTGGGAAAATTATTACGATTGTCTACCCTTTCGATGTCTCTCATAATTTTATATACAGGTCCACCACTGATTATCCAGCCCTCTGGTTCCAGAGCCTCTCTGGATTATCCATTTTGCCAACCCGCAAAGTTGGCGGCAGAAGTTGGTTATGGGAATGGATCGACCAGCTCCAGCCAGGCCAAAGTTCCAGAGCCCCAGCTGCAGGCAGAAATATACCATCCGCCGATCGAGTCCTGATGAGGATGAGAACGGCCGCCTCACCTGGCCTACACGCCACATTTTCAGGATGGACTTCCGTGCACTCTTGTAACCTTGTCTGGAATAAAGGAGATGCTGGACCAATAGTTGCCAGACAATCGGTATTGGACCTGCATTTCTATCAGGATGCCCCTCAAACTCAGACCAAAAGAGAACAGTGAACAAGGTGTGCAACGAAAGGTAATTCGCATCATCCAGATTTGGTATTGACAATGCATGCATCTGGTCACTGCTTCCAACCGTCCAGACATACAGTCTTAAAGACTTGATTACAAATTGTGTCTTTCTTGTCACTTCAAACTTCATGAGATCACAGCTAGCCAATCACTCACATGTGTAGGCAGTATATGTATAATCAGTAGTCCAGATCGAGACCAAATTATTTTCATTATTAACTGTTCAAACACCACTTTCTCCCACTGACTGAGGGTTTCCAATTATGCCTTAGCTGTACCCAACCGTTCAAACTTGATTGCTCAATATGATTTGAAGGTGACTTAAATTTGCATACAATTACAACTGCACATGTCTTCTTCCCTACAGCCATCAGGCTATTAAATACGATAACATCCAAATAAGCTCTAAACTACATAGACGGGTATATTGGATTTGTCATTTTGCACTATTATTGTGTGTTTGTTTTTATGTGTATGTGTGTATGTATGTGTACGTATGAGCATATGTATGTGCACAAACATGTATGTTATCTATATACTTAAAA